>JBBDGP010003839.1:0-527500 GCA_037952835.1 Lithobates septentrionalis
TAATATTGTTGTTAAATATGAGTAAAAAGAGGAGGATGAGGAGTATGGTGTGATGAAGCAGCTTTCTGAATGACACAAGCAGGGGCGGACTGACCATTCGGGCACTCGGGCACGGACCGAGGGCCCAATGCCACTAGGGGGCCCCATCAGGGTGGCCAGCCTCAGTAAAAGCAGGGACAGTATGTAAAAATCTGTTTTTTTTACATCTGTCTCTGCTATAGCTGCCCCACCTCTGTACTGCCTCCTCAGCCAATTGGAACACAGTGTACACGCCCCCTTTCCTCCCCGCGGCTCATTTGATTTCAGAGCAGGAGATTGCCGACTGCTTGGAGGAGAGGAGAAGGAGGAGGGGACGCAGCCTGCAGTGTGGGATGGGCTGCAACCTGCTGGAAAGTAAGCTTGCTGAGCTGAACTGATTGTATTTTTGTCAGTGCTTACCCTGGTGAGCAGGAGGGAGGGGGGAGCATGTGTTTTTCCTCTAGCAGGGCTCCTCCTGTCTCTGAAGCTGTTAGATCGATTTTCTGTGTGAGAAGTGCCATGCTTCTGGAGGAAGGATGTTCTAAACCAATCTCTGCTACCCTGCCTACTCATTAGCTGCCCACCAATACACAAACACAGTCCCCTCCTCTCCTGCATTACCACCTAAAGTGTCTGTGAGCTGCTGGGGCACTACAAGTCCCAGCATGCCAGGAAATATGGGCAGCAGTGTGTTTATTTTAGGCTGATTTTTTGGGTGAAAAGTGCTGGTGTGTGTGTGTGTGTGTGTATGTATATATGTATACTATGTGTATATATGTATACTGTGTGTCTGTCAGTGGCGGTGCATCCATAAGGGGAGCATGGGCGCTGCCCCCTCTCTCCTGGCACCTCTCTATCACCATAGATAGATTCATGCATTGCATGAATCTATCTATGGTCGCCGCTGACACCCCCTATTCAGGTACCCGACCCCTTTTCGGGCGCTGGGCACCTAAATTACAGTGGCGGGGGTGTTTTTGGGAAGCACCTGATTAGAGCCATAGGCTCTAATAGGCGCCCAAAAAGGTGAACAGCGGGCGCCATGCTGGGCGTTCGCTGTTCACTCAGCTGTGTGTTAGCAAAGCAAAGGAATTCACTTTGCTAACACTGAACCGCCTCTCAGCCAATCAGTTGCTCGGGTCTGTTACCTGTCACCTGATTGGCTGAAGGCTCAGGCCCTGTGATTGGATGCCTGATAGAGAGGACAGAAGAAGACAACGAGGAACGTGCAGAATACCCCTGCTGACCCGCTGCGAGACAGGTAAGTGCCGGGCAATGCACAATGGCAGCATTTTATGGGGCACAGTAGCGGCAATTAATGGGCACACTGGCAGCATTTGATGGGGCACAGTAGCGGCAACTGATGGGGCACAGTAGCGGCAATTGATGGGCACACTGGCAGCATTTGATGGGGCACAGTAGCAGCAATTGATGGGCACACTGGCAGCATTTGATGGGGCACAGTAGCAGCAAATGATGGGCACACTGGCAGCATTTGATGGGGCACAGTAGCGGCAACTGATGGGGCACAGTAGCAGCAATTGATGGGCACACTGGCAGCATTTGATGGGGCACAGTAGCAGCAATTGATGGGCACACTGGCAGCAATTGATGGGCACAGTGGCTGCGTTTGGGCACAGTGGCTGCGTTTGATGGGCACAGTGGCGGCAATTTATGGGTACAGTGGCTGCGCTTGGTGGGCACAGTGGCTTCGCTTGGTGGGCATGGGCACAGTAGCTGTGTTTGATGGGCACAGTGGCGGCAATTTATGGGTACAATGGCAGCAATTTATGGGTACAGTGGCTGCGTTTTATGGCACAGTGGCTGCGCTTGATGGGCACAGTGGCTGCAATTGATGTTTTTTTTTCAGATTATTTGCATCCCCCAAAAATTTTGAGCACCAGCCGCCACTGGTGTCTATGTGTATATATGTATAATGTGTGTGTGTGTCTATGTGTATGTATACTGTATGTTTCATTTGTGCCTACTGCTGCTAAACAGAAGTAGATCTAACAATCCTATGCCTGTTAAAAATCCACTTGTTGCCATTCGGAGGCAGCTGAATGGTGAACTGCTGAGCCCGGCCTCAGATCAGGCAGTAGGGCAGGTCTGGGTGCGTGCCTGTGCGGTGATATGGCACACATCAAGCATGGCTTTTATTCAGACTCCCCACTGCCAGATCTGAGGCCAACCACAGCAGTTCACTATTTCACTCTAAGACTCAATTGCCCAGTTCAGAGCCTGCGACAAGTGGATTTTTTTTTCTAATTTAATGGCCTTTTCCTGCCAGCTGCCTGCCACACCAAGCACTAAGATGCAAAGGTGTGTGTAATGCCGCGTACACACGAGCGGACTTTACGGCAGACTTTGCCCGGCGGACTTTTCGACGTAATTTACAACGGACTTTCTGAATGAACGGACTTGCCTACACACAATCCACCAAAGTCCGTCGAATTCGTACGTGATGACGTACGACCGGACTAAAACAAGGAAGTTCATAGCCAGTAGCCAATAGCTGCCCTAGCGTGGCTTTTTGTCCGTCGAACTAGCATACAGACGGCGGACTTTTCGACCGGACTCGAGTTCGACGGATAGATTTAAAACATGTTTCAAATCTAAGTCCGTCCAACTTTTGAGAAAACAAAGTCCGCTGGAGCCCACACACGATCGAATTGTCCGACCAAATCCCGTCCGCCGGGCAAAGTCTGCCGTAAAGTCCGCTCATGTGTACGCGGCATAAGGGGACACTGATAGAAGGTGACACACTGGGGGGGGGGGGGGGGGGGCTCTGCCATAAGGTAGGACTCTGCGGACTGTGATGTATAGGGAGAATGTTGGGACTTTGGTGTAAGGGAGGACTCTGATGACACATCCTGACTGCTGTACTCTATATGTTGTTTTGTTTGTTACTTACTCCTGGCATGGCGGCCACCTGTAAGCCTAGGGGCCTCATAATCTATTGCCCCATGGGCCCCATGAGTTGTCAGTCTCCCCCGGACACAAGGACATAATGATGGAGCAATCAAGTAACAGAAACCCACCAGAGAGATGTCCCCGTCCACTGTATCCCTGGGTTTCCTCAAAGCAAGATCACACCATCCTTCACCATCATCGGGTAGATGAGTAGCAATTATGAATAGTTATGACTTATACACAATCATGTTTGTTACAATAAATGTTTTATTATATATTCAGAGTGGAAACCTTGAGGATTATAATAGTGTTATTAAAGAAGAGTACAAGCAAGAGGACAAGGAATATGGTGTAATGAAGGAGCTATCAGATGGACACAAGGATATGATGGAGCCACCTAATAACATAAACCCACCAGAGAGATGTCCCCGTCCTCTGTATTCCTGGGATTCCACACAGGAAGGTCACACCATCCCTCACCATCATCAGGTAGATGAGGAACAATCACTGATAGTGTCATTAGGATCTGTACATTATCTGCATTGTTATAATTGATGTCATTTTTATTATATATTCAGAGTGGAAACCTGAGAGATTCTAAAGTTGAGGTTAAAGAAGAGATAAAAGAGGAGGATGATGAGGATGGGGTGATGGAGGAGTCGGAGTTTTCAAAAGGACACAAAGATCTGTACCAGGACACCATGGGGGAGTCATCCAGCTACAGAAACCCACCAGAGAGATGTCCCCGTCCTCTGTATTCCCGGGATTCCACACAGGAAAATCACACCATCCCTCACCATCATCAGGTAGATGATGAACAATCACTGGTAGTTATACATTATGCACAAGCATGTGTGTTACAATAAATGTTTTATAATATATTGCAGATTGGAAACCTCGAGGGTGATAATATTTTTGTCAAAGGAGAGTTTAAAGAAGAGGATGAGGATTATGGGGTTATAGAGGTGTTTTCAGAAGGACACAAGGATATTATGGAGCTGCCTAGTAACAGAAGCCCACCAGAGAGATGTCCCCGTCCTCTGTATTCCCGGGATTCCACACAGGAAGATCACACCATCCCTCACTATTACAAGGTTGGTGGGACGGAGAATCTAGAACATACACTTACAGTGACAATGATTTTTTATGTGATCTCACAATATTAAAGCTCCTTTTTGACAGATGATATTTTCTCTCATTTTCTTGCTTTAGAGTGGAGATCCAATTGATATAGAATTTGAGATTAAAGCAGAAGAAGAGACGTATGTGAGGGATGATCAGCAGTCTATGGAGGAGGATGGAATAACGGGGACATTTATAGAGGAGGACACTCCTAAAGAGATCAGCACAGGTGGGTCATTAACACTAAATTCATTCCTCCACCCATACTGCTCACTGATTGGTCCAGAATAGGGCAAGGACTGGGTGATATCAGCCTGTAATACCCTGGTCACTTTCCTGAGCTGTGTTCCCCATCCTGTATTTCTCTCAGATAATCTTCATTCTCTGTGCTGCAGACACAATTTATGTATCTAGACTGGATTTATGGAGATTCTGGGGTTCAGCTGGCAGCAAAATGTTGACTCTCACTATAGTCATTGCTCAACCTAGGCACCAGTGGCATGTGTCTTGGGTCTTCTGCCCCATGCCAGGGTATAGCAGGAACTCTATCTTTGCAATTCTTCTGGGGTCACTTGCTCTGTTTTCTTTCCTTGCTGTTCCCGGGTGGAGGGATATGTCTGTATAGTCTCAGACCCAAGTCACTAAGTGCAGTCCGGGGAGATGGGAGGCAACGGTGTGGGACCTCTGCAACTTGTCTCCAGCAAACATTTAAGTTTCCACTGATTTCTGAACACCAATATTATGAATCCTGACCCTTCACTATATAATTTATATTGTACATTACATACTCCTGACCCCTGCACTATATACTTTATGTTGTACATTACATACTCCTGACCCCTGCACTATATGATTTATGTTCTACATTCCATACTCCTGACCCCTGCACGATATACTTTTTGTTGTAAATTATATACTCCTGACCCCTGCACTATATATTCTATATTGTACATTACATACTCCTGACCCCTGCACTATATACTCTATATTGTACATTACATACTCCTGACCCCTGTACTATAGACTTTTTGTTGTAAATTATATACTCCTGACCCCTGCACTATATACTCTATATTGTACATTACATACTCCTGACCACTGCACTATATACTTTATGTTGTACATTATATACTCCTGACCCCTGCACTATATACTCTATATTGTACATTACATACTCCTGACCCTTGCACTATATACTTTATGTTGTACATTATATACTCCTGACCCCTGCACTATATACTCTATTTTGTACATTACATCATTCTGATACTATATAGATGTATATTCACAGCCTATAATACACCACTCAGCGCCAGTTAAGTCCTACCACTCTCCAGCAGTACAAACATCAATACGAAAAACTTTCTAATTTACTTTACAGTGTATGAGAATAGTACTAAGCAGCTGTTTTAAAAAAGGGAAAATATAAAACAGTAGTATAAAAGGATAACAGTCCAATTCCTGTAATGATCAGATACTAAAACAGCGCTAATCTAAAAATAGAGCAAATATCATGTGGCCAACACCACATCAGAAACACTCTTTGTGTGTAGTGATGATAAAGGAAACAGTTTAAAATGTTGTAGGTGATTATCAACGATTGTCCAAGTGTGCACCTTCCACCAAACTCTCGTATTTTCACCGCGTGAGGCACACTCCCCCAAGGGGTTAAACTCACCAGAAGCCTCTAATGAAACAGCCTTAAGGCGAGTGTTCCTCAACCAATTAGAACTGTATCCTCACCATCCACAGAGTTCCAAAGGTACAAGGGCTCCAAAAAACGTCATAAAATGCAAGGAGAAGTGCACATAGCGTAATTCTGTTTATTTAGATGCATAACCCATATGCCAAAGAAACCTCCTTATATCAAACTACGTACACAGTAAATATATCAATCGGGCAAACAAGGGATCAAATGAATTCTGTCACTGTTTCTGCTGTCCAACGAGTCAGCGTGTGTTTCCCTGCAGACACCACAATCGCTTCCTAATACGGGGCCAGCTGTTGGCGGAGCGCAAACGTCACTTCCTGGAGACGTTGTGTGGGTCATAAGGGAGTTTCTTTGGCATATGGGTTATTCATCAGGCATGTCCAAAGTCCGGCCCGTGGGCCAATCACGGCCCACATTCCGGTTTTGAACGGTCCGCCTGGTTATTTAGACATACATATCTTTTGTGGCCCCCGACGATCTCCCAGCGCCGGGGCCACAAAGGATGTATATGCCTTGGAGGGGACAGGGAGGAGGTGGGATGAGTGCCGTACACACACAGGAGAATTTCCTGTTTACGGGCGGCCTCTGTAATAGGAAGTCCCGTCCCTGGTGCTGCCATTGAACAACTGTTCTGTCCATCAAAGGAGGCGGGACTTTCTATTGAAGAGGCCGCTGTGTAAACAGGAGATTCTCCTGTAGGTAATCTGAGTGTATTCCTGGCAATGGTGGGTGCATTCCTGGCAATGGTGAGTGCATTCCTGGCAATGGTGGGTGCATTCCTGGCAATGGTGGGGTGCATTCCTGGCAATGGTGGGGTGCATTCCTGGCAATGGTGAGTGCATTCCTGGCAATGGTGGGTGCAATCCTGGCAATGGTGAGTGTCTTCATGGAAATGGTAGGTGCTGCATTCGTGGCAATGGTGGGTGCATTCGTGGCAATGGTGGGTGCATTCCTGGCAATGGTGAGTGCATTCATGGCAATGGTGGGTGCATTTATGGCAGTGGTGGGTGCATTCCTGGCAATGGTGGGTGCATTCCTGGCAATGAAATGGTGGGTGCTGCATTCCTGGCAATGGGTGCTGCATTCCTAGCAATGGTGGGTGCTGCGTTCCTAGCAATAGTGGGTGCATTCCTGGCAATGGTGAGTGCTGCATTCCTGGCAATGGTGGGTGCTGCATTCCTGGCAATGGTGTGTGCTGCATTCCTAGCAATGGTGGGTGCTGCATTCCTGGCAATGGTGGTGCATTCCTGGCAATGGTGGATGCATTCCTGGCAATGTTGGTGTGCATTCCTGGCAATGGTGGGGTGCATTTCTAGGAATGGTGAGTGCATTCATGGCAATGGTGGGTGCATTCATGGCAGTGGTGGGTGCATTCCTGGCAATGGTGGGTGCTGCATTCCTGGCAATGATGGGTGCATTCCTGGCAATTGGGGGTGCTGCATTCATGGCAATGGTGGGTCTGCAGATGGGCACTTGTGGGTGGGTGCATTCCTGGCAATGCTGGGTGCTGCATTCCTGGCAATGGTGGGTGCTACATTCCTGGCAATGGTGGATGCTGCATTCCTGGCAATTGGGGGTGCTGCATTCATGGCAATGGTGGGTTTGCAGATGGGCACTTGTGGGTGGGTGCATTCCTGGCAATGGTGGGTGCTGCATTCCTGGCAATGGTGGATGCTGCATTTCTGGCAATTGGGGGTGCTGCATTCATGGCAATGGTGGGTTTGCAGATGGGCACTTGTGAGGCTGCAGATGGGCACTTGTGAGGCTGCAGATGGGCACTGACCCTTATTTTGCTTCACAGTTCTTTATTTAAAATTATTTTTTTTCCCTGAAACTTCCCTATTAAAGTGAAGGTGCGTGTTATACGCCAATAAATACAGTATATCCAAATAATACGCCTGAGCTCATCTCTTTACTCACACACAGCCACAAAGGCAGAAGAATTCTTGTTGGGCAGTGTATTAGTGCTTGAACGAACACACTTCCTGGCAATGGTGGATGCTGCATTCCTGGCAATTGGGGGTGCTGCATTCATGGCAATGGTGGATTTGCAGATGGGCACTTGTGGGTGGGTGCATTCCTGGCAATGGTGGGTGCTGCATTCCTGGCAATGGTGGGTGCTGCATTCCTGGCAATGGTGGATGCTGCATTTCTGGCAATTGGGGTGCTGCATTCATGGCAATGGTGGGTTTGCAGATGGGCACTTGTGAGGCTGCAGATGGGCACTTGTGAGGCTGCAGATGGGCACTGACCCTTTATTTTGCTTCACAGTTCTTTATTTAAAATTATTTTTTTTTCCCTGAAACTTCCCTATTAAAGTGAAGGTGCGTGTTATACGCCAATAAATACAGTATATCCAAATAATACGCCTGAGCTCATCTCTTTACTCACACACAGCCACAAAGGCAGGTGAATTCTTGTTGGGCAGTGTATTAGTGCTCGAATGAACACACTTAGACCAAATTTTAATGGTTCTAAGAATGTCAGGCAAAATGGTCGGCCCTCATGCATGTTCACTTCATCAAATCTGGCCCTCCTTAAAAAAAAGTTTGGACACCCCTGGTCTAAATAAACAGAATTACGCTATGTGCACTACTCCTTGTATTTTATGCCTTTTTTTTGGAGCCCTTGTACCTTTGGAGCTCTGTGGATGGTGAGGATACAGTTCTAATTGGTTGAGGAACACTTGCCTTAAGGCTGTTTTATTAGAGGTTTCTGGTGAGTTTAACCCCTTGGGTGAGTGTGCTTCACGTGGTGAAAATACGAGAGTTTGGTGGAAGGTGCACACTTGGACAATCGTTGATAATCATCTACAACATTTTAAACTGTTTCCTTTATCATCACTACACACAAAGACTGTTTTTGATGTGGTGTTGGCCACATGATATTTGCTCTATTTTTAGATTAGCGCTGTTTTAGTATCTGATCATACGGGAATTGGACTGTTATCTTTTTCTACTACTGTTTTTATATATAGTCCTATCAGTTGTATCTTATACAATATGTTGTACATTACATACTCCTGACTTCTCTCTTCCCTCTACTATATATATATACACATAATATGTATTTTCTTTTGTTTCACCCATTTCCTACCAGCTGGACATTTTCTATCTGATGATATGATTGGAGCACAGACTTTTACATGTTGATAATAATGTGATAACATCCTCCAATTTTGGAACCTTAAACAGAAAGTGATAATGAGGGAGGAGTCAATAACCCAATGACGGTGGTCTTCAGGATCAGTCCAGTCTTCATCTTGGTTGTTCTCCCCCCATCCTCACTCTCTGACCTCTGGTGGGGCTCAGCCCCGCTGTTATTCATGACTAAATAATGAACTAAATAAGGAAGTCCGGGATTTCTTGTGTTGGGAAGATGGCAATGAATGATAGAGGGGGTGGGGACACTCATCCTATAATCCCCTCATCACTGTCACTCCTATAAAAGACAGTTCTTGTTGTTTCCTCACTCTCTGACTAAGGTCCATGAATAAAGAAATGAACTGGTAGGAGATCAGAGGAGCCATTTACTAGTTACCTTGAGGGGGGAATTGTAAGATCCTCAGAGACAAAGCTGCCTGATGTGGGCGGAGTCCGGGTTTAGGGGAACCAATCAGCTCATGTCTAGTAGTAATCTTTTTATCTCTATTTTAGTAGATGGACGGAAGATGAGGAAAACCTCAGAGGATTGTCTCACTTTGTCTCCAGACTGTAAAGTAGAAGATGAGGACATCACACAGTATAGTCCAGGAGAAAACCCGACTACCTCAAATGTCCATCCGGCACCACACAGTGTAGATGGACCATCGTATTCCTCTTATCCTGAGGAACCTCAGACTGTGAGGGACGGTGCCGTCCTTCCAACAGAGAAGAGGTTTTCCTGTACTGAGTGCGGGAAGTGTTTCCATTCTAAATCTAGTCTTAATATGCATAAAAAATGTCATACAGGTGAGAAGCCACATTCCTGTTCTGAGTGCGGGAAATGTTTTTCAGCAAAGTGGCTTCTTCTCAGACATCAGAGGTCGCACACGGGTGAGAAGCCGTATTCCTGTCCTGAGTGCGGGAAATGTTTTTCAAATAAGTCCAGTCTTTCCTATCATCAGAAATTACACACGGGTGAGAAGCTGTATTCCTGTCCTGAGTGCGGGAAATGTTTTTCAGCGAAGTCACTTCTTCTCAGACATCAGAGGTCGCACACGGGTGAGAAGCCGTATTTCTGTCCTGAGTGCGGGAAATGTTTTTCAGTTAAGTGCCATCTTCATATACATCAGAGGTCTCACACGGGAGAGAAGCCATATTCCTGTCCTGAGTGCGGGAAATGTTTTTCAGTTAAGTCCAGCCTTTCCAGTCATCAGAGATCACACACGGGTGAGAAGCCATATTCCTGTCCTAAGTGTGGGAAATGTTTTTCAGACAAGTCCAGTCTTTCCAATCATCAGAGATCACACACGGGTGAGAAGCCGTATTCCTGTCCAAAGTGCGGGAAATGTTTTTCAGCTAAGTCCAGTATTTTCTATCATCAGAGATCACACACGGGTGAGAAGCCGTATTCCTGTCCTGAGTGCGGGAAATGTTTTTCAGCGAAGTCATATCTTTACACACATCAGAGGTCGCACACGGGTGAGAAGCCATATTCCTGTCCTGAGTGTGGGAAATGTTTTTCAGATAAGTCCAGTCTTTCCTATCATCAGAAATCACACACGGGTGAGAAGCCGTATTCCTGTCCTGAGTGTGGGAAATGTTTTGTACAGAAATCAGAACTTCTCAGACATCAGAGGTCTCACACGGGTGAGAAGCCGTATTCCTGTCCTGAGTGCGGGAAATGTTTTTCAGCTAAGTCCAGTCTTTCCTATCATCAGAGGTCTCACACGGGTGAAAAGCCGTATTCCTGTCCTGAGTGTGGGAAATGTTTTGTACAGAAATCAGAACTTCTCAGACATCAGAGGTCTCACACAGGTGAGAAGCCGTATTCCTGTCCTGAGTGTGGGAAATGTTTTGTACAGAAATCAGAACTTCTCAGACATCAGAGGTCTCACATGGGTGAGAAGCCCTATTGCTGTCCTGAGTGCGGGAAATGTTTTTCATTGAAGTTATATCTTGACAGACATCAGATGTTGCACACGGATGAGAAGCCATATTCCTGTCTTGAGTGCGGGAAATGTTTTTCAGCGAAGTCGTATCTTTACAGACATCAGAGGTCACACACGGGTGAGAAGCCGTATTCCTGTCCTGAGTGTGGGAAATGTTTTTCAGATAAGTCCAGTCTTTCCTATCATCAAAAATCACACACGGGTGAGAAGCCGTATTCCTGTCCTGAGTGTGGGAAATGTTTTGTACAGAAATCAGAACTTTTCAGACATCAGAGGTCTCACACGGGTGAGAAGCCGTATTCCTGTCCTGAGTGCGGGAAATGTTTTTCAGATAAGTCCAGTCTTTCCTATCATCATAAATCACACACGGGTGAGAAGCCGTATTCCTGTCCTGAGTGTGGGAAATGTTTTTTAGTCAAGTCGCTTCTTCTCAAACATCAGAGGTCACACACGGGTGAGAAGCCGTATTCCTGTCCCGAGTGTGGGAAATGTTTTGTACAGAAATCAGAACTTCTCAGACATCAGAGGTCTCACACGGGTGAGAAGCCGTATTCCTGTCCTGAGTGCGGGAAATGTTTTTCACAGAAGCCCAATCTTGACAGACATCAGAGATCACATACGGGTGAGAAGCCGTATTCCTGTCCTCAGTGCGGGAAATGTTTTTCAAGGAATTCCGATCTTTCCAGACATCAGAAATCGCACACAGGGAAGAAGCTGTATTCTTGCCCTGAGTGCGGGAAATGTTTTTCACAGAAGTCCAATCTTGACACACATCAGAGTTCTCACACGGGGGAGAAGCCATATTCCTGTCCTAAATGAGGGAATTGTTCCTCACTGAAGTCCTGTCTTCCTGTACATCAGGGGTCCCACACAACCCTCGAGGTGTATTAGTGCCTTGAGTGCGGGAAATGTCTTGTATATGAATGTTGCTGGACATGTGGGGAAGAAGCACACCCTGATATACACCTCAGATATACTCCATGGCTGATCTTCATCATGTAAGAAACAGTTCATAAGGAGATCAGAGATCACCAAAGACATGGATGAAGTGTTGTACTGTGTTGGCCATTAATAGCAGTAGAAAAATAAAAATGGAGTCATTACCTTTCATTGGTAAATTTTGTGGTGTAAATTTTTTTTTTCTCTTGCTTGAACTAGATGGACTTGTGTCTTTTTTCAACCAGACTATCTATATGTAATAAACATTTACAGGTCTAGTTTAAAAAAAATTGTTGACCAAATGTAACACGCAGTCGCCGTACTATGACAAATTCTGGTCGTATTTTATTTCATAAAGTGATTTCCTATGATCATTGGCTCCATCTAGTGGCCATAATGTGGAATTTTAGGTTGATCAGCATAGATACCTCATTATGGCCACTAGATGGGGCTGACAGTCATAGGAAATTACTGTGTGAACTCCTTCACGCCTAAGGATAAAAAAAGCTTAATGCCTAAGAACAATTTTGCAACTTTGACATGTGTTAGTAAAACTGTACATATCATCACAACTACTTTGTGCCGCCAGGTGGATTATACCGTGTTTGTTTCAGAACAAATTGGGCTTTCATTTGGTGGTAAATGGTGATTGATGTCTCCTGGTTATGTTTTTTTTATTATCAAAGGAGTACTGGCCCAAAATAGTAAAAAATAAAAAAAAACTTATTTTTAAATGTAGCTGTATATTTCTCGTTACAGCCATAACCTTCCACCAAAGAATAACCCCAAATAAATTCTCCTGCTCCTGACGATTGCAGCGATACCACTTACACTATATTACCAAAAGTATTGGGACACCTGCCTTTACACACACATGAACTTTAATGGCATCCCAGTCTTAGTCCGTAGGGTTCAATATTGAGTTGGCCCACCCTTTGCAGCTATAACAGCTTCAACTCATCTGGGAAGGCCGTCCACAAGGTTTAGGAGTGTGTCTATGGGAATGGTTGACCATTCTTCCAGAAGCGCATTTGTGAGGTCAGGCACTGGTGTTGGATGAGAAGGCCTGGCTCACAGTCTCCGCTCTAATTCATCCCAAAGGTGTTCTGTTGGTTTGAGGTGAAGACTCTGTAAAGGCCAGTCAAGTTCCTCCACCCCAAACTCGCTCAGCCACACTATATTGCCAAAGGTATTGGGCCACCAGTCCAAATCTTTTGGTGGAGGGGGGATTATGGTGTGGGGTTGTTTTTCAGGGGTTGGGCTTGGCCCCTTCATTCCAGTGAAGGGAACTCTTAAGGTGTCAGCATACCAAGACATTTTAGACAATTTCATGCTCCCAACTTTGTGGGAACGGTTTGAGGATGGCCCCTTCCTGTTCTAACATGACTGCACACCAGTGAACAAAGCAAGGTCCATAAAGACATGGATGAGCGAGTTTTGGGTGGAGGAACTTGACTAGCTTGCACAGAGTCCTGGCCTTAACCCGATAGAACACCTTTGGGGTGAATTGAAACTGAGACTGCGAGCCAGGCCTTCTTGCAGGCCTGACCTCACAAATGCTCTTCTAGAAGAATGGTCAAACATTCCCATAGACACACTCCTAAACCTTGTGGACAGCCTTCCCAGAAGAGTTGAAGCTGTTATAGCTGAAAACGATGGGCCTGGGGTAGGCTGGGCAGAGGGACAGGGTGGAAAATTCCCACCAATCTGCCTAACTTATATTCAAAATGGCTGCTGACAAATTTTTTTTGTGCAGGAATTTGACAGATTGGCTGTGTTGCTCCCCCGCTGCATTCCAAGAGTTGTAGTCCAGACCGCGCTCAAGTTCCTGGTGGCGGGGGGGGGGGGGTGTAGAGAACTGAGCAGCGGCATGCAGCAGCCAGCAACTACAACTCCCAGAGACTGACTCTGCAGAGGCGGGTCACGCAAGTCACGTGACTGCAGACATCCCAAGTCTCCCGCATTTGGCTGTGGGCTCCCGGACACCCGCGAGCGCTGGGCGATCTCCCGCCTGGGCCAGAAGACAGAGCAGCCCAAGCAGTTACATAGTTACATAGTAGGTGAGGTTGAAAAAAGACACAAGTCCATCAAGTCCAACCTATGTAAATTAGAGTTGATACATTCAGTAAATTAGTTGAATAGAGTACAGCTGCTCTGTCTTCTGTCTGTGGCCAGGCTGAACTGGTGGGCACTGAAAGGCTGCACTGATGAGGTGGTACTGAAGGACACTGATAGGCTGCACTGATGGGCTGCACTGGTAGGCACTGATGGGGTGGCAGTGATGGGCTGCACTGGTAGGCCCTGATGAGGTGACACTAAAGGACACTGTTAGGCTGCACTGATGGGCTGTACTGGTAGGCACTGGTGAGGTGGCACTGAAGGACACTGATAGGCTACACTGATGGGCTGCACTGGTAGGCACTGATGAGGTGGCACTGAAGGACACTGATAGGTTTCACTGATGGGCTGCCCTGGTAGGCACTGATGAGGTGGCACGAATGGACACTGATGGGCTGCATTTAATTGGCACTGATCAGGCTGCATTTAATTGGCACTGGTAAGGCTGTGGCACGAAGCATCACCTCCCTGAAATGAGTTTTTGCAGGTTGGGATGTCTGTGACTGGCTCAGGCTGGGCGCTGGATGGCTGCAACCTGAAGTTTTTAGAGAGACAGTCACAGAGAGAAGAAGAAATAACTGACTGAAAGCAGCTTACTTTTCCACTACAAGTCCCGGAGTCCTTGGACTGGAGGCAGGCAGAGACCAGGGCGTGGCTGTCTGCAACTTGAAGTTATCATCACCACCCCCCAGGAGGCTAAGTTGCCATCAGCATCGCTGAGGTTAGAGACCCTGACACCCCCAGCTGACCCCCACATCCCAGCCCCCCATACATCCCATTTTCCCTGCCCACCCAGTAACCTCAAAATAGGAAATAGCCCTCAACACTGCCTGGATTGTCAGGTCCTGTGCTGGCCATGGCCTGTGGGTCCTTCTGGCCGTGACCTCTGAGTCCTGCTGGGAGCTGGCCATGGCTTGTGGGTCCTACTGGCCATGGCCTGTGGGTCCTGCTGGGAGCTGGCTGCTGGCATGTGGGTCCTTCTGGGAGCTGGCTGCTGGCATGTGGGTCCTGCTAGCTGCTGGCCTGTGGTTCGATGGGCCACTTGACTGGATTTGCGCCCCAGGCCTAAGGCTGCCAGCCCTCCCCTGCCACGGACTAAGACTGGGGTGCCATTAAATTTCATGTGCATGTAAAGGCAGGCGCCCCAATACTTTTGGCAATGTGGTGTAAAAGGATATACAGTGCATACATACACAGCACAAGGTCATGCTCACACTACGAGACGTTTCTCGGGGCTGCAAATCCTCTGAGCTCCACAAGGTGGTGTTCTCACTTCTACCCAGGCAAGTCTCTATGGAAGACAGGAAGTGATGTCACATACAGACAGGAAGTTCTGGGTGAGAGGTGAGTCGGGAGGAAGTAGAGAGGAGACAGTATTGGAACTGGCAGCAGAGGAGGTAATAAGATCTTATTATACAGGATTTATATAGCACCAACAGTTTGTTCAGCACTTTACAACATGAAGGCAGACATTACAGTTACAATACAGGAGGAATCAGAGGGCCCGGCTCATTAGAGCTTACAATCTAAGAATATTATTTTATATTTACACCCAGTAACCGCCCCCCCCCCCCCCCCCCGTCATGTCCATCCTCTTCCTCCATAGTCACTGTGACGTCTTTTATCTCCAGCAGATGATGATACACACATATATAGTGTGGAAATGTAGATTAACCTCTTCAGAGGTAGAACATTCCCCCACTTACAGGGCCGGAACATTCTCCTCATTTTGGAGCTACATTCCAGTAATATGTTCCTCTAAACAAACAGCACTGACAATAAATAGACAAGACAATGACCATCCTGACCATACATGGACTACAAAGGGCAATTATTACACTACACAGGCAGATGAACCCCTTCAGGATCAGAACATTCCCCCAGTTATGGGGCCGGGACATTGTCTTCATTTTGGAGATGTGTCACCTTTCCCACCAATCACCTTCTCACCTCATCAGTCTTTACTAACGGATTATATGACTTTTATTAGTAGTGGGGGATGGGAAGGATTGGAATATGTATGTCTTTATTTTTAGAAGATTCAAATGAGAAGAAAGAGGTAAAATGTTATTTATAGAAAGAATGTCCTGAAAACAAATTTTTCTATATCGATTCAAGTCTCAGATATACATTCACCCCATCCCTCACCATGATCAGGTAGATGGGTAACAATCTCCAATAGGATTTATACACAAACATGTTTATATATTTAGAGTGGAACCCTCGGGATGATAATATTGTTGTTAAAGAAGAGTAAAAAGAGGCGGATGAGGAGTATGGTGTGATGAAGCAGCTTTCTGAAGGACACAAGGCCATCATGATGGAGCAATCAAGTAACAGAAACCCACCAGAAAGATGTCCCTGGGTTTCCTCAAAGGAAAATCACACCATCCCTCACCATCATCAGGTAGATGAGTAGCAATTGATGTGGAAATATTGAAATTCATATTTATATCAAGGAGCTTCAAGGGAACCATTGTTAAGACTTTCTAATTAACTTGCCATGCCCCCTTTTATATATATATATATATATATATATATATATATATATATATATATATATATATATATATGTGTATGTATGTTGTTACAGAAACGTGTGTACGTAATATTTTTTGGGGGTTTAATCATGAGAGGTGAGCCCAGTTACTGTTTTCTGTATCTCAAAAGACCAACGTCTTTTGTCTGTTGTCTGCGTAGTAACTAAGTTACACTATTGTCTTTAGAGTGAGGAGCAGACATTGTGTCTCCACCTGATCATAAGTCCTTGAAATGCTAATTTTATATTGAGATCAAGGAGGGTTGCTTACTTAACAACCATAAACATGGTAGACAGGAAGGCACCAAAAATTCAAATTCTTATGTGAGAAGCATGATGACCAACTAGGATTGAATTTCAGCCAATAAGGATTCAATGTCACTTCTGAACCAATAAAAGTAGTCCAGGGGTGTTATTGCTGGGGATGGGTAGAGAGGGAACATAAAAATCAAAGCGCTCATTGATGTGGCCTCTCTCTTAGCCTTATGATCGGGTGCAAGCATGGACATGTAAGGTCTGACTGGGTATCGTATAACCACCATTCTTTGTTTCGTTTGTGGTAACTTTCTTTCCTTTATGTATTAGTAACATTTTTTTTTTTTTTTTTAACATTGCAACATCCTTTTTTTTTTTTTTTGTATTATTTACTTTGTATTTTATTAATAACATCATTGCTTTAAGAGTTTTATCAGCTACGTTATATTTGGTAATATCTGATTATTCTAGCATTTCTTTTTTGTATAAATAAATTAGATTGTTATCCTTTTTGCAAGTTATCATTCGTTACTAATTTTATTGGTTATAGCTGCAACCGC
Source organism: Lithobates septentrionalis (assembly GCA_037952835.1). Taxonomy (NCBI): domain Eukaryota; kingdom Metazoa; phylum Chordata; class Amphibia; order Anura; family Ranidae; genus Lithobates; species Lithobates septentrionalis. Next base: position 17,268 of record JBBDGP010003839.1, read on the forward strand.
ATTGGTTGATTCTTATATAAACAAGGTTGTACTCACTTATTTGATGTATCATAAAGCGTATAAGTGAAGTAGGTAAAAATCGCCATATCACAATTATTAGTAGTTATGCTTTATACACAATCACGTTTGTTACAATAAATGTTTTATTATATATTCAGCGTGGAAACCTTGAGGATTATAATAGTGTTATTAAAGAAGAGGACAAGGAATATAGTGTAATGAAGGAGCTTTCAGGACACAAGGATATGATGGAGCCACCTAATAACATAAACCCACCAGAGAGATGTACCCGTCCTCTGTATTCCCGGGATTCCACGCAGGAAGGTCACACCATCCCTCACCATCATCAGGTAGATGAGGAACAATCACTGATAGTATCATTAGGATCTGCAATCTGCACATTTTCTGCATTGTTACAATTGATGTCATTTTATTATATATTCAGAGTGGAAACCTGAGAGATTCTAAAGTTGAGGTTAAAGAAGAGATAAAAGAAGAGGATGATGAGGATGGGGTGATGGAGGAGTTTCCTAAAGAATACAAAGATCTGTACCAGGACACCATGGTGGAGTCATCCAGCTACAGGAACCCACCAGAAAGATGTACCCGTCCTCTGTATTCCCGGGATTCCACACAGGAAGGTCACACCATCTCTCAACATCATCAGGTAGATAAGGAACAATCACTGGTAGTTATACATTATGCACAAGCATGTGTGTTACAATAAATGTTTTATAATAAATTGCAGATTGGAAACCTCGGGGATGATAATATTTTTGTCAAAGAAGAGTTTAAAGAGGAGGATGAGGAGTATGGGGTTATGGAGGTGTTTCCTAGTGACAGGAACCCACCAGAGAGATGTTCCCATACTCTGTATTCCCAGGATTCCACACAGGAAGATCACACCATCCCTCACTGTTACAAGGTTGGTGGGACAGAGAATCTAGAACATACACTTACAGTGACAATGTGTGGATTTCTTTATCGTACATCACGGGACACAGAGCAGCCATAGTAATTGCTATGTGGGTTAAAGGCCACCTTCGGGTAAATGGACACTGGCATAATCAAAGACAAGAAGTCCCCCTCTATATAACCCCTCTCACACCGGGAGTACCTCGGTTTTTTCGCCAGTGTCTAAGGTGTTGGTCACGGTTATTGAAGTGCTAAGACAAGGTCCCCAGAAGGATCCTTCACAGGATCAGGGGACTATGCAGACGGATCCATTCAAAGTGCCCAGAAGGCCAAAGTAGATGGTACCCGGGCCTCAAGGAAAGAAGAACAAGGTTTTTGCTTGTAATGCTTCTCTTTGAGAGCTGGACCCGGCACCTTGGTCACGTAAAAACTAAACCAAAGGTTTGCTCTGGCAAGGTGCTGTACAGGTCCAAGGGAGTGGACCCTATATAGAATATGGGACCCAGTCCTTGAAGGTCTGTCATGACACAGCCCACCGTGATGAGTGAAGGTTGGGTCTGTCTGTGATTTTCCAGCAGTATCCTGCGGCGGGACTGGTAAGTTAAAGAAGATTCTAAAGTTTTTACTTATGGACTTCTTGTTTGAGGAGATGTTGTCTTGCCTGTCTTTTCCACTAGAGGGTGCAAAGTATAACTTTTCTAGTGTCAACACACCTTGCTTTCCCAGGTGCTCAGTGTCAGCTTGCTTGTGGACAGCATGCTCCTACTCCACTCCTTTCAGCCACGAGATGGGGTGTGGGGGTCTCACGCCTGCAGGGCGCTGGGCGTCCCCTTGATGCGAGTTTCTCTCCTCCCTCCTCCCCCGCCCCCGGGTTCCCGAGTTAGGGACCGCCGAGCAGGGGAAATGCCCTTATTTGAAAATAGGAGGCGTTCTACTTCACGGGGGGCATGGCTTAGTGCGGCCGGCGTGCATGTTATATAAGGTGCATGCGCAGGGCAGCTGCCTTTGAAATCCTCACTCTACAGTGAAGTTTGGCTGAAGGAGGGACACAGCAGCATACCTGGGCACGTAAGCACTATAGGGTGTTGAATACAGGCATTCTCAAGGCACATCTACTCAGCGTCAGCCTGGGCACTGATGGCGGCATATAAAACATTGCTAGACTAAAGCTCAGCAGCAGATGCATTTGGGTTAGTACCTCTGCTTTGTGCTTAGGACTATGTCTTCCCGAAAGAAGAATGCAAAATTAGCAAGGAGGAGCACAGTACCATCCTCCCCTGAAAGACCTGAAGTGGCTGATCAGGTTCAGCCATTGAGTATGTCAGGTATTGTAGTTACTTCCAACATTCCAGCCTCTGCATACGTCACTAAAGACGATTTGGCTACAGCATTAGCTGGTTTGGAAGATAAAATAGCTGGTATGTTCGCAGCTTCCTCTCAGCCTGGGAGAAAGCGCGATAGGTCCCCTTCTCCTGCCCCAGGACCCTCAGAGGATCAGGAATGGGCAGAGGATGGTGAGTCACATTTGAGGGACCGGGTAGAAGGGGAAGAAGGCTCCTCCCTTGAGGATTCAGTCTCAGAAGAGCCCTTCTCAGTCTTGCAATCACAAAGATTGCTAGTCCAATCCCTTACGGAGTGGGTCCGTTCTGGATACAAGTTCCCACTAGAAGAGACGACTAAACTTCCCTTTTCCTCTTTGGGTTCTCTAAGGCCTCCTTAGGGTTTGCATGCTTTCCCTATGCACCCCTTGCTGGAGCAGCTTATATATGCTGACTGGGATTGCCCAGATAGGCATTTTCTTCCTCCTAAAAGATTTTCTCTTCTTTATCCCATGGAAGAAAAGTTTACTAAAAAGTGGCATGTACCAGCAGTAGACGCTGCAATCTCTTCTGTGAATAGGAGTCTCACGTGTCCTGTGGACAATGTCCAGGTGTTTCAGGATCCAGCCGATAAAAGGCTGGACTCTTTGCTTAAAGCCTCATTTTGACGTCCCCTCACGCCGCCTGTAAGAACGATCAAGCGGCGGAATAGCCGCTATGATCGTTCTTATGGTGTACGGAATCGCCGGCGGAAAATGCCGGTATCTGAATTATGTCTGTAGCCTCAGGCATCATTCAGATATAAGCCCTGAAAGTCGAGGCCGTCATATGACGGCCTCCGGATGCCAAGCGGTTAAAGATTCCATTCACCAGTCGTCCTTGCTCTCCTGTTGGTGCATATGCGTGGAATTCTGTGGTTAAAGCATTGGTCAGCTGAGTTACCATGCAAGAAGCTATTGGCCGGTTTTCCCTTTCATGGGGAGAGGTTGTTTGGGGATGATTTGGATAAATATATCCCAAAAATTTCAGGTGGTAAGAGTACCCTTCTTCCAACCAGCATAAAAGATAAAACGTGATCACAAGTAAAAAGCAATATGATGAGCAGTGAAACTAAGGCCCAACGCATTTCGTCCTACTAGGACTTCTACTGGGGCATCTAACAGCTCCTCCATATTGCTCATATATATAGTTTCTGACGCCCGCAGCCTTCCTAGTGTTGGGAGATTACTGCTGTCGTTATATGTATTAATTGTGCCCTTCTTGCCTTTGTTATGTCTATTTATACCATCGCTAACTGTATGATGTTATGGTCTGTGTTAGTTCTGTTTCAGTTGCCCTCTGCTATATCCTTGTCTTTGGTTCATTTTCTATGTTCATTCATATTTGTCTGCCTTTTTTATGATGTTGACTATGGTGCTGGCCGGGCGGCGTGGTGACTCGCCGCATGTCTGGATTCCTTTGGTCACATGAATTTGTGCTTGTTTTTTGTGCTGGACCCATAGTGTATTTCATTCCCTGAGTGTTCGGCAGCATTGACGGGCCTCGCCACGTGACCTCTTTGTTGTTCCATGCCTGGCGTATCATATGCGTCATGACGCCGGCGTGGCCAACATACAACGTCAGTTCCGGTCTTCTTTCGTCATTCCAAGCCTCTTAGTGAGGCGGGCGATGATTTAACCCGGATGTACGTCTACAGTTCGATCTGGATTGGCGGTTGTGGGTTGTGTGTTTATCACGCCCACACCATCGACCATGATTCGTGGTTGCAGACCACGTGGCAATGTTGTCCGCTTTCGCAGGCTTTTTGGCACGTTTTTTGCACCATGTGCAGATCTATTCACTTCCGGGTGACTTCTTAGGTTGATTATACAGCCTGGTGAATGGTAGTGTGATTGGTTCCCATTAGGAGGTTCGAATATAGGCCATCATGTGACTAGTCCTCCTCCTATTACGGAACCTGTTACTGCCCATTTCTGATGGATCTTTTTGATTTGGTTTTTATAATTTTAAAGATTATCTATCTATCTATCTATCTATCTATCTATCTATCTATCTATCTATCTATCTATCTATCTATCTATCTATCTATCTATCTATATATATGAGCATTAAAAAATTCAAAAAGTGTGGCGCTATAAACTCCATACATAAAGAATAATTGAAATGAATCTAAAGAATGAACACTCTAAAATATTGAGTGATTATAGAGCAAACATTTCAGTGTGAACCAAAAAGTGCTTATGTGAAGGGAATGTGATTGGTAAACAAAACTTAAATGCATTCATTAAATCCAATAATAAGTGAAAAAAACATCACAAAATAATATTATAAATAAAGTCCATGTCATAATAAGTGAGAAAACTGTGATGATGGTGCATAAACGATGATGGACAGGTGTTTCCTGGGCATGCGGAAGGGTTGTTTACACCAAGCAACCTGGTAGGTGAATGGACCACATGGAGACCAAACGTGCACAAAGGATTGGAATCAGTGCCAGAACCGTCACCAGGAATCATAGAGGCTTACCAGAAATATTGGCCTGAAATAGCATATGCCAAAACAGGTCAAAAAGGCTTGATGACCGACAGGTCTGAATGTGACAGCTGGTCAGATGTCGTCGTCACACAGAGAAGGGGAAAGGAATAATAAAAATAAAAACCCACCTTTTTTGACCTGCACCATTGGAAGCCCCCTTCTTTTCTTTGCATACCCTCCATGATGTGAGTTTGTTTGGCCTCTTCCATTTGGTCCCCCACGGCTCAGTGGCTGTCGCCATCATTGAGATCCCACTGAAAGATCTCTGTACTTCCCTGGACCCCTTGAACTGTTCCTGCTGATCCGCTGATCTGGATATCCATGCTTGACTGACCTGGTGTCGCTGACATCCAGGTCCACTGGTTCTGGTAAGAGTAACCATTCTTATTCTACTTTGTATGTCACTTTTCTCCGGATGTTATATATTCAGCCCATCTTTTCCCTCCTTTTGAGAACAACCATTCATTTGGACTGACTCACCTGGGACTTATTTGTTGTCACTTTATATTCACATACATGGGACTTATATTGTTATATATTTGAGTTTTGGACAGTTTTTTATTATCACTGTTTTTCATTATCAGCGCTACATTTCCACACACCTCCCTTTATGAATTTTTGTCACATTCGTATGTAGCAGCTCACTATTTCTTTTCACTGGTTAGCGTAATTATCTGCACTTTACTTTTTTACCCTTTTTTATTGCTGCCATCCTGTTCACCATTTTTTTTATCAATATGGATGTTTTTGAATATAGAACCACTAGGCTACTTAACACAGATGGTGTGTTCACTACTACTGGTTCGGATACAGAAATTAGTGGAATGTTCATCAGGTTGAAAAACGTAATGACTACGGAAATACACCTCCAATGGGGTACGGCCTTCTTGGAACAGTACATTAAAGAACAAATCCCTCCTGGAATGTTTTTCCACAACAAGGGGACCTGGACATTGAGTCTTGGTTCAGATACTTCAATGAAGTTGGGATTAAACTTCTTGGCTTCTTAGTAGACAAGAAACAGCTTAAATTGTCTATTATCGATAAGGAGATTAAGGATCTCAAAGAGAAACTTACTCCTCATAAAACCACCTCGGAATGCATTTCTCTTTCTACCAGCTTGAGAAATCACCTGGAGAAAGAAGAAAAAGACCAAAGCAATAAGAAGTAAAAGAAATATAATCGCGGTACAGTGGATTATAAAACAAACCTCGTTTTCAATTGGCAGAAAAAGATCCGTTTGTCCTTACCATCTGAAAACGATGTTTCTGAGATGGAAGTCACCAACCCTGTGATACAGAACCCTGATAGGAGGCTTGTGTATGAACCTAATGTAAAAGTAGGTCCAATGAAGTAACGTATTACCCCACAAGGTCCTAAGGGTGGATTTAATAGATCATATGATTCTGGGAATAGACCTCACTATCCCCAAAATCCTCACCCGGTGCATCCCTCCACTGTTAGAGGTAGAGGTGCCAAAAACAGTGGTAGAGGATTGCACCGTGGGTAACCAGGTAATTCATATCACAATGAGGGACCGAGAGGACCCCCACCCCCCGGTTGGCATGATTATCGCGATGATTACAATCAAGGTGGTCATGAGAATGATTATATGACACGGACACCTATCCGTACTCATAATTGATTCCTCCCCCTTCAGAGGAAGGGACAGAGAGAAACATATCAGGACTCTTATAGGTATGTAGATAGAGAGAAAGACCTATTTATTAGGTCCCCTTATCACTATAACCAGAGCCAACCTGGGCCCTCCTATCATTCAGGTTTTCCGGGGTCTACACAGGATTACCTGGGATGTCCAGAAAGAAGAGAGGTACCAGAGGGGGGTGGAGGATCCAAAGCAAAAATAAAAAGAACTTGACAAGCTCTGGTATTTTTAACCTGAGTTCGGTTACTTTGATGGATGAGGAGAAGTTGGTGTTGGACAAGGGACTGAAATATGTCCCCCCCAAAACACTTAACAAATTCTCCACTTTTATAGACATTCAAACATTTATCCGGAAACTCAGTATCCAGAGACATTTTCTTTCCTTCCCCTCTAACACTAGTTCTGCCATCAGCGATGGCCATATACACACGGGTCTTTCGAACCCGTCTTCATTTAACCCTCCAGGGGCCATTGGAACCTGCCATTAGTGTTTTTCGTAGTCTTTTACTATGTGATTTAGACAAACTACCCAGCAAAAAAACATACACAGATCCCAATATTAAAATAGGGCTGAGAGGATGGGTGTGTGCTGTTGCTGCTGAGGTGGGGGAGGAGCATGATCGTGGGGCCAGACTGACTGAGTGGAGGAGGGAGGCTCCGGGAGGACAAGCTGCAGCCAGCGGTGTGAGAGGCCGGGACATGTGGCAGAGGTGAAAGCTCACTGCATCCCCAGAACACCACCAGGACAGTGGATGTTCGAATCGGCACCTGGCTTGATGTTGGAGGAGGAGAGACGGCAGCCCTGAGCACAGGAGAGAACATGGAGCGACACACCTGGAGGACCCCCTCCTACACCCCCACCTTGAGACTTGGATGGAATATGCAGGGGGAGAGGTGAGCAGACCGTTATGAGCTTTGTATGCAATTAACCTATGCACTGCTAACTGAACATGAAACTTTGTTGAAAGAGTGAAATTTTGCATTTGCAGTTGAAAACCTAATTGATTGAGAAACCTGGCATGTGTATCCTCCTGTCTGCACCTGTGTGATCCTCTATAAGGGAGCAAATGGATTAATGGACTGTGTGCCGTAAGCATTACCCTTATCTATGCTATACATGTAATCTAATCATGTTATATTAATGGACTAGGAAACCTTGGTGAAAATCTGTTGAATGTGAAAAAAATCTGCATCTTTAACTACAATACCCTGCTGGCTGTGAAAACCTCATTTGTGCATTTTTTGTGCATTTTTTCACCTGCTCTACTGCGACCTCCCTAAATAGGAGAGGTGAGCAAACTGATGAACGGATTGTGAGCAGGTGGTATTATTTTTGCACGGGTTTTGCAAGAAATCTGTCTATGTCATGGCAAGCAGACTGTGAAATTCTGTTGAAGGTGAAATCTAAGTACCTGCACTCTGCAAACCTGGTTAAATGTGAAAATCCGGTATATGTACCCATCTGCCTGCCCCAGTGTGACCCCCTCCAATGGAAGTACTTATAGGGGAACAGGCAAACGGACTGTGAATAGTAAGAACTAATTTAATTATTTTTTATTATATAAGCTATGCTCGCAATTTGCTGATGAGTTGGTAATTGATGGCAAAATTCTGTTGAATGTGAAAATCTTGCACCCTGAACTTGCTTTCGCAAACCCTGCTAACGTTAAAAAACTTGCATGTATAGTGCAACCCCCAGATAGGAAATACCTACAAGGGAGAGATGAGCAAATGGACTAAGCAACAAGTAAAAACCCTAAAACATATCTTGTATGTAATCTGCTTATGCACAGGTGATTGAATGTGAAACCTTGTTAAATAGGAAAACCCTGCACCTGCCTATGGGCCGGTAATTGATGGTGAAACCCTATTAAATGTGAAAATCTTGCATTTGCCTGCGCAAACTTTACTGATTGTGAAAAATTTTGCATGCGCATCTGTGTGTCTGCCCCAGTGTACCTCCTGAAATCTGTTGATGCACGGCGAATTGACTGTGAAACCTTGTTGAATGAGAAAACCTTGCAGGTGCATTGACAAACCCTGTTGACTGTGAAAACCCTGCATCGGTGTCAGGGGATGTTATACACAACATCCAATGCAGGTGATCAGATCGCTGGGCTGCACCAAGGAATCAGGGACAAATGAGTAAATAAAGAAAGTATGTTTATTATAGTGATAACGATACACGTGGAAACAAGACAGCAAACCAAAAACAAGAAAATGGTGAAAACACAGCAAACCCCCAAACCCACCTAACTATCTATCTAACTAATATAATACACAACCAAGGAAACCAACATGCAAAATATAAGGCATGGGCCAAAGCGACAAGGGAACAGAAACCAGGAATAATGAAGCAGACCAAGGAGCAGGGAACAGGGAACAGGAAACAGGGTTCAAGGTCAGGATACACAAACGGGGTTCAGGAACAAACAGGAACAAACAGGAACAGGCTGGAACAAGAGCAGGTACTGGCAGGGACAAGGGCTAGCAGAGAAATACTGAAGCACTGGAGGTTAGTTCAGGGCGGGTTTATATAGTCCAGCGAAACCATGACAGGTGTGCTTGATGGCAAGTCTGTAGACCAGGCAGGGAGACCCCCGCTGGTGGCCACTGGAATTACACCCTTTTGGTGCTGAATGTAATAGTGTCACCAGCAGGAGAAACCGGAGATGACACCGTTCCTGACAGTTCCCCCTCCTAAAGGAGTGGCCTCCGGACACTCCATTCAGCCCTGGGTACGACAGTCCGAGTGGGTGCAGAAACACCTTAAAATGTTTCCCTACAGAGTCTGCGGACTTCTTCGCCCTTCCAAGGTCAGAGTCTTTTAGTTCACTGGGGGACGTGCCATCAGAGTCTGAAAATAGGACACGTACCCCACCACCCGGGTCAAGAAGTTTGGATCTGGAGATGAAAATTAGCAGGGTAACGGGAAAGAAACCATCGGAGGCAGACCACACAGGAGCATTACATTCAAGCCAGGCGACAGACAGGATTGACCCAGCGGCAAGATGGCCATCAGTCAGGAACAGTTTTAGCAGGCACCATGTCATCAGGCTGAGCAGAAAGCAGAGGTACATCACGCTGGGCAGTGGCACATCCGCATCGAGCTGGACAGCAGGCAAAAGCATATCAAGCTGGGCAGCAGGCAAAAGCACATCGAGCTGGGCAGCAGGCAAAAGCACATCGAGCTGGGCAGCAGGCAAAAGCACATCGAGCTGGGCAGCAGGCAAAAGCACATCGAGCTGGGCAGCAGGCAAAAGCACATCGAGCTGGGCAGCAGGCAAAAGCACATCGAGCTGGGCAGCAGGCAAAAGCACATCGAGCTGGGCAGCAGGCAAAAGCACATCGAGCTGGGCAGCAGGCATGGGCACCTCAAGCTGGGCAGCGGGCTCATCAAGCTGGAGAGCAGGCACTGGTACTTCCGGCTGGAACACTGGCACCTCCGACTGGAACACTGGCACCGAGACATCAGGCTGGAGGGCTGGCACAGAGACATCAGGCTGGAGGGTTGGCACCGAGACATCAGACCAGGCGGCAGGTACTGGAACTTCAGACCGGGCAGCCGGTACTGGAACTTTAGACTGGGCAGCAAGCACAGACACTGGCACATCAGGCAGAACAGCAGGTGCTGGAACAACAGGCAGGACAGCAGGTGCATCGGACTGGATAGTTGGTACTGGAACTTCAGACTGGGCCGTGGGCACAGGCGCTGGCACGTCAGGCAGAACAGCAGGTACTGGCACAACAGGCAGAGCAGCAGGTACATCGGACTGGATAGCAGGTACTGGAACTTCAAACCGGGCAGCTGGTACAGGTGCTGGCACATCAGGCAGAACAGCAGGTACATCAGACTGGATAGCAGATACCGGAACTGCAAACCGGGCAGCTGGTACTGGAACTTCAGACTGGGCCGTGGGCACAGGCGCTGGCACATCAGGCAGAACAGCAGGTACTGGCACAACAGGCAGAACAGCAGGTACATCGGACTGGATAGCAGGTACTGGAACTTCAAACCGGGCAGCTGGTACTTGAACTGCAGACTGGACAGTGGGCACAGGTGCTGGCACATCAGGCAGAACAGCAGGTACATCGGACTGGATAGCAGGTACTGGAACTGCAAACCGGGCAGCTGGTACTGGAACTTCAGACTGGACAATGGGCACAGGCGCTGGCACATCAGGCAGAACAGCAGGTACTGGCACAACAGGCTGAACAGCAGGTACATCGGACTGGATAGCAGGTACTGGAACTTCAAACCGGGCAGCTGGTACTGGAACTTCAGCCTGGACAGTGGGCACAGGTGCTGGCACATCAGGCAGAACAGCAGGTACTGGCACAACAGGCAGAGCAGCAGGTACATCGGACTGGATAGCAGGTACTGGAACTTCAAACCGGGCAGCTGGTACTGGAACTGCAGACTGGACAGTGGGCACAGGTGCTGGCACATCAGGCAGAACAGCAGGTACATCAGGCTGGATAGCAGATACTGGAACTGCAAACCGGGCAGCTGGTACTGGAACTTCAGACTGGGCCGTGGGCACAGGTGCTGGCACATCAGGCAGAACAGCAGGTACTGGCACAACAGGCAGAACAGCAGGTACATCGGACTGGATAGCAGGTACTGGAACTTCAAACCGGGCAGCTGGTACTGGAACTGCAGACTGGACAGTGGGCACAGGTGCTGGCACATCAGGCAGAACAGCAGGTACATCGGACTGGATAGCAGGTACTGGAACTGCAAACCGGGCAGCTGGTACTGGAACTTCAGACTGGACAATGGGCACAGGCGCTGGCACATCAGGCAGAACAGCAGGTACTGGCACAACAGGCTGAACAGCAGGTACATCGGACTGGATAGCAGGTACTGGAACTTCAAACCGGGCAGCTGGTACTGGAACTTTAGACTGGACAGTGGGCACAGGTGCTGGCACATCAGGCAGAACAGCAGGTACTGGCACAACAGGCTGAACAGCAGGTACTGGCACAACAGGCTGAACAGCAGGTACATCGGACTGGATAGCAGGTACTGGAACTCCAAACCGGGCAGCTGGTACTGGAACTTCAGACTGGACAATGGGCACAGGCGCTGGCACATCAGGCAGAACAGCAGGTACTGGCACAACAGGCTGAACAGCAGGTACATTGGACTGGATAGCAGGTACTGGAACTCCAAACCGGGCAGCTGGTACTGGAACTTCAGACTGGACAGTGGGCACAGGTGCTGGCACATCAGGCAGAACAACAGGTACTGGCACAACAGGCTGAACAGCGGGTACAGCGGACTTGATAGCAGGTACTGTAACTCCAAACCGGACAGCTGGTACTGGAACTTCAGACTGGACAGTGGGCACAGGTGCTGGCACATCAGGCTGGAACAGATCAGCTGGTGGGGAGACAGGATTGGATACTGGCATGATGGTATGGGTTGGAAAAAACTTCCGCTTCTTTTTGCTTTTAGCCACTAGGGATCTATAAGTGGGTACAGGGCTGTAGGTAGGGAATGCAGCTGGTAGAAGCGAAGAGTGAAAGGATGGCAAGACAGAGGGAGTAGGTTTTGAAGGGAGATTTAGTGGAGCTGATGGAGGCAGTTGAGAAGCAGCAGGGGAGTTAAAGGCAGGGTAGGTGCAACAGGAGGAAACAGGGTACTGGCATTTCATTGGTAGAGAAGTATATTTGGAGCTAACAGAAGCTGAATGCAACAGACTTGACCAGGCCTGTATTAATGATTGCACTGCATCAGGTTTGCACTTGGCTTGTCTGACCAGAGACTGCACTGATTCAATGCATTTTGCAAGCACCTGCTGGGGACAAGCTGAATATTGTTCAAAAAAGAATGCTGAGTCATCCTCCAACAGCCAAACTAAAGATTCTACCGGAGCTGCACTAAAAGGGGGTGTATAGTCATCACCTCCCTCAGCGACATCAGACAGGGCCAACTCAGTACAGATCCAAATTAATGGTTGCACATCTTCAAACAAAAAACTGCCTTGCTCAATAAAAACACGAGCTAGGCGGATGCCTTCTAACAACTGTTCCCTAGTGTATGCAGCCAATGTCTGATAACAAAGGTCTCTGTCATCAGTTGCCAGGAGCGATAAATACAAAATACTTTCAAAATCCATATTTCAACAATAGCTGGGACTCAGGCCCCAATTCCCAGGTGCAACCGATCTGATTGTATGGCTTCAGTATTCTGTCAGGGGATGTTATACACAACATCCAATGCAGGTGATCGCTGGGCTGCACCAAGGAATCAGGGACAAAGGAGTAAATAAAGAAAGTATGTTTATTATAGTGATAACGATACACGTGGAAACAAGACAGCAAACCAAAAACAAGAAAATGGTGAAAACACAGCAAACCCCCAAACCCACCTAACTATCTATCTAACTAATATAATACACAAGCAAGGAAACCAACATGCAAAATATAAGGCATGGGCCAAAGCGACAAGGGAACAGAAACCAGGAATAATGAAGCAGACCAAGGAGCAGGGAACAGGGAACAGGAAACAGGGTTCAAGGTCAGGATACACAAACGGGGTTCAGGAACAAACAGGAACAGGCTGGAACAAGAGCAGGTACTGGCAGGGACAAGGGCTAGCAGAGAAATACTGAAGCACTGGAGGTTAGTTCAGGGCGGGTTTATATAGTCCAGCGAAACCATGACAGGTGTGCTTGATGGCAAGTCTGCAGACCAGGAAGGGAGACCCCCGCTGGTGGCCACTGGAATTACACCCTTTTGGTGCTGAATGTAATAGTGCCACCAGCAGGAGAAACCGGAGATGACACCGTTCCTGACAATCGGTCTTCTTTCTTATCTATATAAATACAAGAATGAGAAGCAGAACTACAAAAGGAACCGTGCCTAAAACCCCAAGGGAAGGCTTAAACACTAGTATGATCCAAAAATATTTAACAAAAGAGGAAAATCCAAAAAGCCCTGTCCTTGAAAAACAACAAGCGACTAAAGAAAAGAAAAAGAGTCTGCGAAAAAGAAAGGAGAAATGCAGGGAAAAACTAAAGGAGACGTCAGGATGGACAATGAAGTGGGTGCAGGAGAGCAAAGTACTTACGCCCAATTGCCAACTAAATCAGAAATAATAGAGATGTTTGAAAGATTAGAAAATTCTTTTAAGACAGAAATTGGAACAATGCGAGCTGACTTGGGCCATCTGCTAAAAAGGGTAGAGGAAACGGAGGACAAGAACAAAAAGCAAGCCTCAGAAATACAAGCACTAAAAACACAAGTTAAAACTCTGCAAATCAGTCAGAGGGAAATATTATACAAAATAGAAAATCAAGAAGACCAAAGCAGATGTCAGAATCTAAGGATATGAGCGCTTCCAGAAGAGAGAGGCGAAGAGCTGAAAAAAACTATAAAGGACATTTTTAACCCTCTACTGGACAGAGGAGAAGAGCAAGAATTCAAAATAGACTGAGTGCTTAGGAAACCTCCGTATCTAAACGCAGAAATACCCCCGGATATCATAGTACGATTTCAGCTATATGAAGATAAGGCAGAGATATGGAAGAGATTGACATATAGACCACCACTAAAATACAAGGGTGCAAATCTTCACAGATCTATCAGCAGAAACATTGAAAGGAGACTTCCCCGGCCATTATTGTTCAAATGAGAACGGCTAATATTAAATATAGTTGGGGGTTCCTGGCATCCTTAGTAGCCTAGAAAGAAGGTAGATCTGTGAGACTAAAATATCCAGAGGACTTAGAAGATTTCTGTAAGGAAATAGGTGTTCCAAAGCTGAATATACCTGGATGGACAGAAGGATGAAGTCATGAAAGAGGAGGAAAAATATATTAATAGAAATGTTAGAAATCGCAAGAAGCACCCAAAAAAAGGAGAAGGGACTATTCAAGTGGACTTGGGGGGGGGGGGGGGAGTGGCGGGAAAATGGTCGCCACGGTTGGAGTGACACCCCAATTGAGGGAGACTTGTATTAGGGAAATGGAGGGACTCCATTTGCGAGTCAAAAGCCGGAGAGAGGCGGGGGGGACAAAACCTAGACCCCATTAAGAATAATCGTAAACTCAGAAATAGATTACATCTATATGAAAATAGGATGCAAATAACCCATCGCTATGAAAACAGGCTGCGAATAACTATACAATGACTACAGTTACATTTTTGACCTACAATGTGCGAGGGCTGAATACACCAACAAAAAGGCATAAAATCTTGAAAGAGATCGAACATCATGGGGCCAGTGTGGTCTTCTTACAGGTTTCTCATGAAACTAATGTGAGGTTGTATTCTCATCAGCTCCCAACTTGGTACTATGGTGACTCAATGACAAATAAGGCAAAAGGGGTTGCAATTGGAATAGGTAGGGGAGTTCGGTTCTCCCTGGAGGACAGATTAACTGACCCGGAGGGAAGATTTTTCTTCTTAAGGGGGAAGCTGTTGGGAATGGAATGCACATTGGCTAATATTTATTGCCCCAATAAAGGCCCAACCGTATATTTGTAGGGAGCCCTGGAAAAATTATCGGAATTTAAAAAAGGGAAAGTGTTCATGGCGGGGGACCTGAATTTTTGTATGGATCCAAAACAAGACAGTACGTCCCGGGTACAGGGGATAAGGAAAGCCCAATTGAAGGTGATAAAACAGAAATTACACCATTACCACTAGATTTATGGAGAATACAACATCCCAGGATACAAGATTATACGTTCTACTTCCCTGTAAAAGGGACATACACTAAGATCAACTATTGACTGATAGAACATAGAATGCTAGACTTAGTAATCTCCACCAATATAGAAATAGCTACATTATCTGACCATGCGCCAATGACCATGAAAATAAAGATACCAGAAACTCAGATACAAGCGTATTCATGGAGGCTAAATGAAGATCTTCTAGATAAACAAGGGGAGGAAATAATAAAAAAAGAATTACAGCAATATTTTAGCTTAAACAGAACCAGTGAGATTGTGGACCATACCCTGTGGAAGGCTCATAAAGCCTACATAAGGGGAATCCTGATCTCAATGGGAACTAGCAGAAAGAAGGAAAGAATAAAAAAAAAAAGAGGGCAAAACTGATAGAAGAAATATACCTATTAGAGCAAAGACACAAAAAAGGGAGAGGGCAAGATCAGGAACTATCACAAGAACTAGTAATAAAAATAGATGAACTAAAGGAACTATTAGAACATGAAATAAGGAAAACCTTCAATAAAATCTCAAAGGAAAGATATCAATGGGGGGATAAAAATAGCAAGTGCCTAGCAAGGATTGTTAAGAAAAAAAAAACAATGAACTTCATAGAAAAAATACAAAATAAAAAAGGGGAAATGATCTATAATACAAAGGACATAGTCGGTCTTCCAAGACTTCTATGAAAAACTATACTCAGTAAATCAGAAAGGACAATGGGACGAGGGGAAAAAAGAAAGAATAAAAGAATATTTAAAAAAAGCTAGGATCCCCCGGATAACAGAGGAAAGAGTAATATTCCTAGAAACACCAATAACGGTAGAGGAGATTAATCGGGCGTTAAAAGAATCAGCGCCAGGAAAAAGTCCAGGGCCAGATGGATACACGACGCTATACTTGAAAAGGTTCAAAGAAATCCTGACCCCAAAGCTGAGCACATATATGAATGGATTGGGAAGAAGGTATGAGATGAGTAAAGAGGCCTTATTGGCATCCATTACTTCTATAGCAAAAGAAGGCAAAGAGTACTAAGTGTTCAAACTATAGACTTATATCATTGTTAAACGCGGACACAAAATTGTTCGTGAAAATACTAGCAACATGAATAAAAGATTTAATGACAGAGTTGGTCCATCCTGATCAAGTGGGCTTTGTACCAAGGAGAGAGGGGAGGGATAATGGGGTAAGAACACTTCTGTTACTTCAAAAAATAAAAGAAGGGAGAGTCCCCGGTCTACTCCTGTCGATAGATGCCGAAAAGGTGTTCGACAGGGTAGACTGGGGATTCATGATGAGCACTCTAGAGAGCATGGGGATAGGCCCAAGGATGATACAGTGGATACAAACATTATATAAATGTCCTACAGCCATGGTGAAAGTAAATGGAACATTATCACCCCCCTTTAGAATGAATAACAGGATGAGACAGGGATGTCCCCTGTCTCCACTCCTGTTCTTGCTGGCGCTGAAACCTCTCCTGGCGACAGTGTGGGGGGATGTGGACATAGGGGGCTTCAAAGTCGGAGAAGAGGAGCATAAATTAGCTGCATTCGCAGATGATATGTTATTCTATATGTCAAACCCCCAAATTACAATGCCCAATCTTATGAAAGCATTAAAGGAATATGAAGATCTATCTAATTTTAAGATCAACCCGAGTAAATCTGAAATATTAAATATAAACATGAAATTGAAAAAGGAACAGAGTCTACAACAAGAGTTTTGATTCACTTGGAGGAGGACGGAAATAAAATATCTTGGGATTAAACTAACGGCATCGCCAGAGGAAATGTATGAAGCAAACTATATCCCATTATTAGAGGAGATAAAAATAGAAATAAAAAGGCTAGCAGCACGCCCCTTATCATGGATGGGCCGGATAAACGCCGCAGATTATAATACTTCCGAAGATCATGTACAAGTTTCAGATGCTCCCCATATATATATACCCCCAGAATATTTTAGAACATTAAGAACTTTAATCACTAAATTAATATGGCACAATAAGAAACCTAGAATCTTCCTGGCAACTCTGAAGAAAGTAAAAAGCCAAGGGGGATTAAATGTTCCTGACTTTCAAAAATACTACGAGGCAGTTCTGTTAACACGCGTGGTGGAATGGGCTAAATCCAAATAATGAGAAAAGGTGGGTAAATATAGAACACATAATGGCTAATACAGAACTAGGGAGGAATATATGGATACCACCACACTATAGGACATTGGGAGAAAATACACACACATAGACACGGATAGTTTTGAAAATTTGGGATGCACTACACAAGAAAAATAAATGGAAAATAATCTATGTGCACCGGGGAAAAGTTCGATAGGGGGGAATTGGATTAAAAAAGAAAAGCACAACTATGTGATATAACACAAGGGGGAAAAACTTGCACTTTACAAGAATTAAAAATTAAAAAAAGATATGCTGGAGATTAATGAATGGAGGTATTTTCAGCTCAAACACTTCATAGCAGCACTTCCTCATCCAATAAGAGAAGGAGAAGCACTTACATTGATAGAGCGACTATGTCCAATCGAAAAAACAAGTGGGAATATATCTAGGATATATAAAACCTTGATAGAAGTAGAAGAGCTGGAAATTTGACATTTATAAAAAATGGGAGAGGGAATTGGGGAAAAGAGGAAGGAACCAGGAAGTAGGAAAAATCCTGAAACTAGTACATGGATCATCAGTAAATAATGGGATGGTGGAAATGAACTATAAGTGCGTAACCCGAGTGTTGGCGGGGCTGTAAACAAGCAGGAACCATGGCCCATATATGGTGGGGGTGCCCTAAAATTAAAATGTACTGGAAGGAAATACTGAGTTATATTAAGGAAATTACTAATATAGATATACCTGAGGAACCATGGACATGTCTATTTCATGGGGTAGATATTCCGACGAAAGAATATAGAAACTCAATGATTGTACATATGATGAACGCTGCAAAAAGCTTAATACCGAGGAAATGGAAGGAGGCAGAGAGCCCAAAAATTACAGAGTGGTTTGATAAAATAGAAGAGATATATAACATGGAACTTCTAAGATATAGCCATGAGGATACTAGAGAGGGATTCATTAGGAGATGCGAAAAGTGGAAAAAGTTTAAATTAACAAAGAAATATAGCGAGATTAAGATTTACTAATGCCGCATACACACGACCGGACTTTTTGGCAGAAAAGGTCAGACGGAACGAATCCGTCTTACAATTCGATCGCGTGTGGGCTTCATCGGACCTTTTCTGTCGAAAAATCTGATGGACCTTAGAAATAGAACATGTTTCAAATCTTTCCAACGAACTCAATTCCTATCGAAAAAACCTTTTGTCTGTATGCTAGTCCGAGGGACCAAAAACAACGCAGGGGCAGCTATTGGCTACTGGAATTGAACTTCCTTTTCTAGTCCGGTTCGAACCATTCGGACTTTGGTGTGATCGTGTGTAGGCAAGTCCGTTTCGTCGGAACTCCGTAGAAAAGTCCTTCGGAGTTCAGTCCGATGAGAAGTCCATTCGTGTGTACGTGGCATTAGAGAAGAGGAGAAAAAAGGGTCTAGGAGTGGGATGGAGGGTGGGGGGGGGAGGAGGGTAAGGGTAGATAAAGGTTTAGAAATAAAATTTGTTAATGTATATCCCTATTGAGTAGGGAAAATGTTTTTACTTCTTTGTGTACGATAAATTTGGATAAAAGAGAATTAAAAATAATAATATAGGGCTGAAACAATTGTGCGAACAAAAAAATGTGATTATTCGTCCCGCCGACAAAGGCAGAGCAATAGTCATATTGAATAAAGAGGACTATATAGCAGAGATGGATAAGATTCTTGGAGATTCCAACACCTATAGTCTTATCCATACTGATCCAACCACCATCTTCAAGCAGTCCCTTACTAAACTTGTCAATGAAGGCTACTCTTTGGGCATCTTAGATAAGAAGGAGCGGAGTTTCCTCGTGCCTCTTGCACCTCGAATTCCTGCTATATATTATCTCCTGAAGGTGCACAAAGACCCTGTCAATCCCCCTGGACGTCCCATGGTCAGCGGGATTGACTCGGTAACATCTAGGAAAATATGTTGATTTTCATCTCCAGCCACTAGTACGGCTAGTGCCTTCTTATTTGACGGATACTGGCGACACTATTAGACTATTAGAGTCTGTAGATTACCAAGATGGCATGTTCCTGGTTACAGCGGATGTAGCCGGTTTATATACCTGCATTCTGCATGACTTAGGTTTAGGCGCTGTAGAGTATTATTTATCCAAAAATACTACCCTTTCTTTGATTCAGCGCAACTTCATCATGGAACTCCTTAGTTTTTCAACCCAACATAATTATTTTTGGTTTCAGAGTAATTTTTATTTGCTGACTAGAGGAGTAGCCATGGGGGCAAAGTTTGCCCCCAGCCTGGCCAACTTGTTTATGGCCAAATGGGAGGAGGATGTCATCTATGCCCTCAAGAGACCTGAATTGGCCCTATGGGCCAGGTATATAGACGACATCCTCCTCCTATGGAATTGGAATCGTGAATCTCTTGACAAAGTCATGTCCCTCCTCAACCAGAATGACAGAGGTATACGTCTGAGCTATGCGGCTAGCCTTACCTCTGTCCATTCCCTGGATCTGGAGATTATTGTTGTAGATAAACATCTGGAATTTAAGACCTATTTCAAATCTGCCGACCGGAATGGGTCGATTGTTGTCACCACCCCCAAAGGTTGAAGTCAGTTCCCCGTAGTCAGTTTCTCAGACTGAGGAGAAACTGTACACGGACGGAGGATTTCTTCATTCAATCTATCATTCTGAAAAATAGGTTCTTGGAAAAAGGCTATTAGTCTAGGGATCTGGATACAGAAATTGACCGGATTTCAAAACTAGATAGGGATTCACTGTTGAAAGCCCCTCCTAAAACTGCTAAGGATGATAAATTTAGATGGTCATTCTTCACCTCATATTCTGTACAATCGAGACAAATTAAGGAGAATGTGAAAAAACATTGGGGGATTCTCCAGAGTGACAGATTTTTGGGGCCAGCTATCCCTGATAGTGTTGGTGTTATATTTAGGGGAGCACGGTCTATACAGTGGCATATTGCACCCAATGTGATAGACCCCCTAAACATACCCCCTTTTTCCAACAATGTAAGGGGTACTATAATGTTTGTAGCAGTTGTAAGAGTGATACCTTTCAATCCACAGCCACTCAACGCATTTACTCTATGGAACACTTCACTACATGTGCAACCAAATTTATAGTCTATTACTGACTTGTCCTTTTTTTATTCTGATGAATGAACATCTCACCAATATTAAAAGTGGAAAGATCAATCATAGTTTTCCCCGTCACTATCTGAAACACCATAACCGAGATCCCACTGGAACACAATTTGTGGTCATCGACAAGTTTGTTTCCCATTGGAGGGGCGAGTCCCGCCTCCGCTTGGTATCTCGTCTCGAAACTTATTGGATCTATGAGCTTAGGACCTACTCGCCGTTTGGCATGAATGTCGAGTGGGACGTTAACTCATTCATCAACAAAGCTTAATGTGACCCATTGTTCGATTTGATCCCCTACTTCGGCTCCTTTATTTCATTATTTTTTTATTTCCCCTTTTTTACTGGGTACCTTTATTAAGAGTCTAGGTATTCAAGGGTTGCTGACACCCGCAACCCTCCTAGTGTTGGGAGATTACTGCTGCCATCATATGTATTAATTGTGCCCTTCTTGCCTTTGTTATGTCTATTTATACCATCGCTAACTGTATGATGTTATGGTCTGTGTTAGTTGAGTGTTGTTACATTCTGTTCCAGTTGCCCTCTGGTATATCTGTGTCTTTGGTTCATTTTCTATGTTCATTCATATTTGTCTGCCTTTTTTATGATGTTGACTATGATGCCACCCGTGCGGCGTGGTGACTCGCCGCATGTCCTTTGGTCACGTGACTTTGTGCTTGTTTTTTGTGCTGGACCCATAGCGTATTTCATTCGCTGAGTGTTTGGCGGCATTGAAGGGCCTCGCCACGTGACCTCTTTGTTGTTCCATGCCTGACGCATCATATGCATCATGACGCCGGCGTGGCCAACATACGACGTCAGTTCCAGTCTTCTTTCGTCGTTCCAAGCCTCTTAGTGAGGCGAACGATGATCTAACCCGGAAGTACGTCTACAGTTCGATCTGGATTGGCGGTTATCACGCCCACACCATCGACCATGATTCGTTGTTGCAGACCACATGGCAATGTTGTCCACTTTCGCTGGCTTTTTGGCACGTTTTTTGCACCATGTGCAGATCTATTTACTTCTGAGTGACTTCTTAGGTTGATTATACAGCCTGGTGAATTGTGATGTGATTGGTTCCCGTTAGGAGGTTTGAATATAGGCCGTCATGTGACTAGTCCTCCTCCTATTACTGAACCTGTTACTGCCCATTTATGATGGATCTTTTTGATTGGTTTTTATAATTTTAAAGATATCTATATATGAGCAATATAGGGGAGCTGTTAGATGCCCCAGTAGAAGTCCTAGTAGGACAAAACGCGACGGGTTTTTTTTCACTGCTCTTCATATTGCTTTTTACTTGTGATCACATTTTATCTTGTATGTTGGTTTTTATGGATAAAAACCCACCTTTTTTGACCTGCACCATTGGAAGCCCCCTTCTTTTCTTTGCATACCCTCCATGATGTGAGTTTGTTTGGCCTCTTCCATCTGGTCACCCATGGCCCAGTGGCTATCGCCATCATTGAGATCCCACCAAGAGATCTCTGGTCTTCCCTGGACCCCTTATAGCGGTAATGGCATACCTAGATGACCTGTTGCTGATAGACCAATCCGTGGCATGGTTAAACCAAAGTGTGTCCAGCATGGTCGAGTATCTGAAGCACCTGGGTTGGATTCTCAACTTAGAGAAATCATCCTTGCGACCAGTAAGAAAACTGGAATACTTGGGTCTGGTTATAGACACAGCCCAAAAAAGAGTGTTTTTACCTCAGACAAAAGTCAGCTCTATAAAAGAGCTGGTTCAGGCGGTCAGGACAAAGAAAGGTCCTTCCATTCACCTTTGCATGAGGTTGTTAGGGAAAATGGTGGCTTCATTCGAAGCCGTTCCTTATGCCCAGTTCCATTCAAGGCTATTACAGAGCAGTATCCTGTCTGCTTGGAACAAGAGAATCCAAGCCTTGGATTACCCAATGTATCTGGCCCCAAGTGTGTGCCAGAGTCTCAGGTGGTGGTTGATAACCAAAAATTAGCAGAAGGGGAAATCCTTCATACCGGTTACCTGGAAGGTAGTAACGACGGACGCCAGCCTCTTGGGCTGGGGAGCAGTCCTGGAGGAGACCACTATCCAGGAAAAGTGGTCAGAAGCCGAGAAAATCTTGCCCATCAACATTCTAGAGATTCGGGTGGCACGTCTGGCTCTAAATTTCAGGATTCAATCTGACAATGCCACAGCAGTGGCCTACATCAATCACCAGGGTGGCACCAGAAGTCGCGCAGCCCAGACGGAGGTGAACTATATTCTGGCTTGGACAGAAGAGCATGTGCCTTGCCTATCTGCAGTCTTCATTCCGGGAGTAGACAATTGGCAGGCGGATTTCTTGAGCCGCCAACAATTGCTCCCAGAATGGTCCCTTCATCACGACAATTTTTTGAGCCGTATGCCAGAAATGGGGTACCCCGGACATAGATCTATTGGCGTCCAGGTTCAACAAGAAGTTGGACAGCTTTGTGTCAAGGACAAGGGATCCACTCGCATACAGGACAGATGCGTTAATAATCCCGTGGGATCAGTTTGCACTGATCTATGCGTTCCCTCCAGTGCCGCTACTACTGGGGCTCCTTCGCAGGATCAAAGGGGAACGGAAGCTGGTAATTCTAGTAGCCCCGGGATGGCCCTGAAGATCCTGGTATGCAGAGATCGTAAGGATGGCAGTAGGGGATGCCTTGACTCTTTCATCTCGCCCAGACTTGCTTTCGCAGGGGCCGGTATTTCATCCTGCCTTACAAACGCTAAATTTAACGGTTTGGCTATTGAAGCCCACATTTTAAGAAGTCAGGGGCTTTCAGGTTCAGTGGTAACTACCCTGATTAAGAAAGGCAGCTTCAAGGACTATTTATTACAGAGTCTAGAGGGCCTATGTTTCCTGGTGTGAAGCCAAAAGATGGCATCCTCAAAAGTATGTCATAGGTAAAGTTCTGGTCTTCCTACAATTAGGAGTGGAAATGAAGCTAGCCTTGAGTACAATCAAGGGTCAGATTTCGGCCTTATCAGTGTTTTTCCAAAGGTCTCTTTCTTTCACATTCTTTGGTTTGGGCCTTCATACAAGGGGTAACACGTATAAATTCGCCAGTTAGGTCACCCTTGTGCTCGTGGGATTTGAATCTAGTTTTGTCGTCTTTACGAAGACAGCCTTTTGAGCCAATACGTCATATTCCCTTGATCCTTTTGACAAGGAAATTGGTGTTTTTGGTTGCGGTAACCTCCGCAAGAAGAGTTTCAGTTAGCAGCTTTTTCTTGTAAAGAGCCGTACTTGATTATTCATGAGTAGGGATGAGCCGAACTCCCCCCTGTTCGGTTCGCACCAGAACATGCGTACAGGAAAAAAGTTTGTTCGAACACGCGAACACCGTTAAAGTCTATGGGACACGAACATGAATAATCAAAAGTGCTAATTTTAAAGGTTTATATGCAAGTTATTGTCATAAAAAGTGTTTGGGGACCTGGGTCCTGTCCCAGGGGACATGGATCAATGCAAAAAAAGTTTTAAAAACGGCAGTTTTTTCAGGAGCAGTGATTTTAATAATGCTTAAAGTCAAACAATAAAAGTGAAATATCCCTTTAAATTTCGTAGCTGGGGGGTGTCTATAGTATGCCTGTAAAGGGGCGCATGTTTCCTGTGTTTAGAACAGTCTGACAGCAAAATGACATTTCGATGGAAAAAACCCATTTAAAACTACTCGAGGCTATTGCATTGCCGCTCCGACAATACACATAGAAGTTCATTGATAAGAACGGCATGGGAATTCCCCACAGGGGAACCCCGAACCAAAATTAAAAAAAAAAACGACGTGGGGGTCCCCCTAAATTCTATACCAGGCCCTTCAGGTCTGGTATGGATATTAAGGGGAACCCCGGCCAAAATTTAAAAAAAAAATGACGTGGGGGTCCCCCTAAATTCCATACCAGACCCTTCAGGTCTGGTACGAATTTTAAGGGGAACCCCGCGCCAAAAAAAAAAAACGGCGTGGGGTCCCCCCCAAAAATCCATACCAGACCCTTATCCGAGCACGCAACCTGGCAGGCCGCAGGAAAAGAGGGGGGGGACGAGAGAGCGCCCCCCCCTCCTGAACCGTACCAGGCCGCCACATGCCCTCAACATTGGGAGGGTGCTTTGGGGTAGCCCCCCAAAACACCTTGTCCCCATGTTGATGAGGACAAGGGCCTCATCCCCACAACCACCAGGGTTGTGGGGGTCTGCGGGCGGGGGGCTTATCGGAATCTGGAAGCCCCCTTTAACAAGGGGACCCCCAGATCCCGGCCCTCCCCCCTGTGTGAAATGGTAAGGGGGTACTTACCCCTACCATTTCACTAAAAAACTGTCAAAAATGTTAAAAATGACAAGAGACAGTTTTTGACAATTCCTTTATTTAAATGCTTCTTCTTTCTTCTATCCTCCTTCATTTTCTTCTTCTTCTGGTTCTTCCTCCGGCGTTCTCATCCAGCATCTCCTCCGCGGCGTCTTCTATCTTCTTCTCCTCGGGCCGCTCCGCACCCATGGCATGGGGGGAGACTCCTGCTCTTCTCTTCATCTTCTTCATCTTCTTCTCTTATTCTTTTCTTCTCTTCTTCATTTTCTACTCCGGGCCGCTCCGCATCCATGCTGGCATGGAGGGAGGCTCCCGCTGTGTGACGGCGTCTCCTCGTCTGACGGTTCTTAAATAATGATGGGCGGGGCCACCCGGTGACCCCGCCCCCCTCTGACGCACGGTGACTTGACGGGACTTCCCTGTGACGTTACGGGGAATGCCACAGGGAAGTCCCGTCATGTCCCGTGCGTCAGAGGGGGCGGGGTCACTGGGTGGCCCCGCACCCGTTATTTAAGAACTGTCAGACGAGGAGACGCCGTCACACAGCTGGAGCCTCCCTCCATGCCAGCATGGATGCGGAGCGGCCCGGAGAAGAAAATGAAGAAGAGAAGAAAAGAATAAGAGAAGAAGATGAAGAGAAGAGCGGGAGCCTCCCCCATGCCATGGGTGCAGAGCGGCCCAAGGAGAAGAAGATAGGAGACGCCACGGAGGAGATGCTGGACGAGAACGCCGGAGGAAGAACCAGAAGAACCAGAAGAAGAAGAAGATGAAGGAAGATAGAAGAAAGAAGAAGCATTTAAATAAAGGAATTGTCAAAAACTGTCTCGTCATTTTTAACATTTTTGACAGTTTTTTTGTGAAATGGTAGGGGTAAGTACCCCCTTACCATTTCACACAGGGGGGGCCGGGATCTGGGGGTCCCCTTGTTAAAGGGGGCTTCCAGATTCCGATAAGCCCCCCGCCCGCAGACCCCCACAACCTCCGGCCAGGGTTATGGGGATGAGGCCCTTGTCGTCATCAACATGGGGACAAGGTGTTTTGGGGGGCTACCCCAAAGCGCCCTCCCAATGTTGAGGGCATGTGGCCTGGTACGGTTCAGGAGGGGGGGCGCATTCTCGTCCCCCCCTCTTTTCCTGCGGCCTGCCAGGTTGCGTGCTTGGATAAGGGTCTGGTATGCCGTTTTTTTTTTTTGTTTTTTTTTTTGGCGCGGGGGTTCCCCTTAAAATCCATACCAGACCTGAAGGGTCTGGTATGGAATTTAGGGGGACCCCCACGTCATTTTTTTTTTTTTTAATTTTGGCTCGGGGTTCCCCTGTGGGAATTCCCATGCCGTTTTTATCAATGAACTTCTATGTGTATTTTCGGAGCGGCAATGCAATAGCCGCGAGTAGTTTTAAATGGGTTTTTTCCTTCGAAATGTCATTTTGCTGTCAGACTATTCTAAACACAGGAAACATGCGCCCCTTTACAGGCATACTATAGACACCCCCCAGCTAAGAAATTTAAAGGGATATTACACTTTTATTGTTTGACTTTAAAGGGGTTGTAAAGGTAAAAATGTTCTCACCTTAATGCATTATATGCATTAAGGTGAAAAAACTTTTGACAATACCGCCGCCCCCAGCCCCCCCGTTTTACTTACCTGACACCTCGAATCTTCGCTGCTCGTTCCAGTCATCTCTATTGCAGCTCAGCCTGGTCGCTGATTGGCTGCAGTGGATGGATTGAAAGCAGCGCAGCCATTGGCTCGCGCTGCTGTCAATCACATCCGATGACGCGGCGCGCCGGGGGGGCGGGGCCGAGTGATACAGTGAGCGGCTATAGCCGCCGGCTGTATCACGGGAGCGCGCCCGCAAGAACTAGCCACCATGCGAGGGAGCTCGCATTAAGGTGGATAGTTCTTGCGGGGAGGAGCTGAAACAGCCGCCGAGGGACCCCAGAAAAGCAGGTTCGGGGCCACTCTGTGCAGAACGAGCTGCACAGTGAAGGTAAGTATGACATGTTTGTTATTTTTAAACAATAAAAAAATTACCTTTACAACCCCTTTAAGCATTATTAAAATCACTGCTCCTGAAAAAAAAAAAAAAAGTTTTTAAAACTTTTTTTTGCATTGATCCATGTCCCCTGGGGCAGGACCCAGGTCCCCAAACACTTTTTATGACAATAACTTGCATATAAGCCTTTAAAATTAGCACTTTTGATTTCTCCCATAGACTTTTAAAGGGTGTTCCGCGGCATTCGAATTTGCCGCGAACACCCCAAATTGTTCGCTGTTCGGCGAACTTGCGAACAGCCAATGTTCGAGTCAAACTCATCGAAGCTCATCCCTATTCATGAGTTTAAGGTGGTGCTGCGTCCTCACCCAACCTTTTTGCCTAAGGTAGTATCAAGTTTTCATCTGAATCAAGATGTTTCCCTACCTTCCTTTTTTACAGAACCTCATTCTGCAGAAGAAAAATTATTACACTCTCTCAATGTAGTGAAAGCAGTTAAAGTCTATCTGAAAGTGACAGCTCAGATAAGAAAAACTGATGTTTTGTTTGTGCTGCCAGAAGGCCCCAAGAAAGGGTCAAAATTGACTATTTCAACATGGATTTCTCAGGTTATTACGCGCACTCTACCAGGGCAGTAAGTGCCTCATGGGCGGTGCATCACCAAGCCTCTGACTCAGGTTTGCAAGGCCGCAACTTGGTCATCAGTCCATACATTCACTAGATTCTATCAGGTGGATGTAGGACGGCAAGAGGATGCAGCTTTTGGGCGCAGTGTACTGCAGACAGCAGTATAGGTCCTCACGTCTGATGGCGGTCTGCTTTTATTTGTGTCTCCCTCCCCTCAGAAGGCATTGCTCTGGGACATCTCACATAGCAATTACTATGGCTGCTCTGTGTCCCATGATTTACGATAAAGAAAATAGGATTTTTATAACAGCTTACCTGTAAAATCCTTTTCTTGGATTACATCATGGGACACAGAGGTCTCTCCCCTCTTATTGGGATATATACATATTGCTTTGCTACAAAAACTGAGGTACACCCGGTGTGGGAGGGGTTATATAGAGGGACACTTCCTGTCTTTGATTATGCCAGTGTCCATCACCTGAAGGTGATCTATAACCCACATAGTAATTACTATGGCTGCTCTGTGTGATGTACTCCAAGAAAAGGATTTTACAGGTAAGCTGTTATAAAAATCCTATTTTTTTTATGTGATCTGACATTATTAAAGCTTATATTTTACAGATGATATTCTCTCTCATTTTCTTGGTTTAGAGTGGAGATCCAATTGATATAGAATTTGAGGTTAAAGAAGAAGAAGAAGAAGAGATGTATGCGAGGGATGATCAGCAGTCTATGGAGGAGGATAGAATAACGGGGACATTTATAGAGGAGGACACTGCTACAGAGATCAGCACAGGTGGGTCATTACCACTAAATACATTCCTCCACCAATACTGCTCACTGATTGGTCCAGAGTAGGGCAGGGACTGGGTGATATCAGCCTGTAATATCCTGGTCACTTTCCCGAGCTGTGTTCCCTGTCCTGTATTCCTGTATTTCTCTCAGATAATCTTCCTTCTCTGTGCTGCAGACACAATTTATGTATCTAGACTGGATTTATGGAGATTCTGGGGTTCAGCTGGCAGCAAAATGATGGTTTTCAGTATAGGCATTGCTCAACCTAGGCATCTGGGGTATGTACCTTGGGTCTTCTGCCCCATGCCAGGGTATAGCAGGATCTCTATCTTTGCAATTTTTCTGGGGTCACTTGCTCTGTTTTCTTTCCTTGCTGTTCCTGGGTGGAGGGATATGTCTTTATAGTCTCAGACGCAAGTCATTGAGTGCAGTCTCAGGAGATGGGAGGCAGCGGTGTCGGACCTCTGCAACTTGTCTCCAGTAAATATTTAAGCTGACCCCTGCATTATATACTCTATATTGTACATTATATACTCCTGACCCCTGCACTATATACTCTATATTGTACATTACAATAGATATAGATATATACAGTATATAGATATAGATATATAGTCTCTTTTGTTACACCCATTTCCTACCAGCTAGACACTAGACATTTTATATCGGATGATTTGATTGGAGCACAGACTTTTACAGGTTGATAATAATGTGATAACATCCTCCAACTTTGGAACCTTAAACAAAAAATGATAATGAGGGAGGAGTCAATAACCCAATGATGGTGGTCTTCAGGATCAGTCCAGTCTTCATCTTGGTTGTTCTCCCCCATCCTCACTCTCTGACCTCTGGTGGGGCTCAGCCCCGCTGTTATTCATGACGAAATCATGGAAGTGCAGGACTTCTTGTGTTGAGAAGATGGCAATGAGTGATAGAGGGGGTGGGGACACTCATCCTATAATCCCCTCATCACTGTCACTCCTATAAAAGACAGTTCTCATTGTTTCCTCGCTCTCTCACTAAGGCCCATGAATAAAGAAATGAACTGGTAGGAGATTAGAGGACCCATTTACTAGTTACCTTGAGGGTGGAATTGTAAGATCCTCAGAGACAAAGCTGCCTGATGTGGTCCTGGGGAACCAATCTGCTCATGTCTAGTAATAATCTTTTTATCTCTATTTTAGTAGATGGACGGGAGATGAGGAAAACCTCAGAGGATTGTCTCACTTTGTCTCCAGACTGTAAAGTAGAAGATGAGGACATCACACATTATAGTCCAGGAGAAAACTCGGCTACCTCAAATGTCCATCCGGCACCACACAGTGTAGATGGACCATCGTATTCCTCTTATCCTGAGGAACCTCAGACTGTGAGGGATGGTGCTGTCCTTCCAAAAGATAAGAGGTTTTCCTGTACTCAGTGCGGGAAGCGTTTCAGTTCTAAGTCTGGTCTTAATATGCATAAAAAATTTCATATAGGTGAGAAGCCACATTCCTGTTCTGAGTGCGGGAAATGTTTTTTTAGGAAGTCGCTTCTTCTCAGACATCAGAGGTTGCACACAGGTGAGAAGCCGTATTCCTGTCTTGAGTGCGGGAAATGTTTTTCAGATAAGTGGCATCTTGATAGACATCAGAGGTTGCACACGGGTGAGAAGCTGTATTCCTGTCCTGAGTGCGGGAAATGTTTTTCACATAAGTCTAACCTTTCCTATCATCAGAAATCACACACGGGTGAGAAGCCGTACTCCTGTCCTGAGTGTGGGAAATGTTTTTTAGTCAAGTCGCATCTTGACACACATCAGAGGTTGCACACGGGTGAGAAGCCGTATTCCTGCCCTGAGTGCGGGAAATGTTTTTCAGTTAAGTCGAATCTTGACAGACATCAGAGATTGCACACGGGGGAGAAGCCATATTTCTGTCCTGACTGTGGTAAATGTTTTTCATATAAGTCCAGTCTTAACTCACATCAGAGATCTCACACGGAGGAGAAACCATATTCCTGTCCTGAGTGAAGGAATTGTTCCTCACTGAAGTCCTGTCTTCCTGTACAGCAGGGGTCCCACACAACCCTCGAGGTGTATTAGTGCCTTAAGTGTGGGAAATGTCTTCTATATTAATGATGATGGACATGTGGGGACAAAGCACACCCTGATATACACCTCAGATATACTCCATGGCTGATCTTCATCATGTAAGAAACAGATCATAAGGAGATCAGAGATCACCAAAGACATGGATGAAGTGTTGTACCGTGTTGGCCTTTGATAGCAGGAGAAAAATAAAAATGGAGTCATTACCTCTCATTGGTACATTTTGTGGTGTAAACTTTTTTTTTCTATTGATTGAACTAGATGGACTTGTGTCTTTTTTCAACCAGACTATCTATATGTAATAAACATTTACAGGTCTAGTTTAAAAAAAAATTGTTGATCAAGTGTGACACGCATTCGCCGTACTATGACAAATTCTGGTCGTATTTTATTTCATAAAGTGATTTCCTATGATCATTGGCTCCATCTAGTGGCCATAATGTAAAATTTTAGGTAGTTCAGGAGAGATACCTCATTATGGCTACTCAATGGGGCTGACAGTCATAGGAAATCACTTTGTTGTCTCCTTCACGCCTAAGGGTAAAACAAATCTTAATGCCTAAGCACAATTATGCAACTTTGACATGTGTTAGTAAAACCGTACATATCATCACAACTACCATGTGCCGCCAGGTGGATTATACCGTGTTTGTTTCAGGACAAATTAGGCTTTCTTTTGGTGGTAAATGGTGATTGATGTCTCCTGATTTATTTTTTTTATTATCAAAGGAGAACTGGCCCAAAATAGTAAAAAAAACAAAAAAAAAAAAAAAAAAGGCTTTTTTAAATGTAGCTGTATATTTCTCGTTACAACCATAACCTTCCACCTTGGAACAACCCCAAATAAATTCTCCTGCTCCTGACGATTGCAGCAATACCACATACACTATATTACCAAAAGTATTGGGATGCCTGCCTTTACAAGCACATGAACTTTAATGGCATCCCAGTCTTAGTCTGTAGGGTTCAATATTGAGTTGGCCCACCCATTGGGATGAATTGGACCGGAGACTGCGAGCCAGGCCTTCTCGTCCAACATCAGTGCCTGACCTCACAAATGTGCTTCTGGGAAAATGGTCAAACATTCCCATAGACACACTCCTAAATCTTGTGGACAGCCTTCCCAGAAGAGCTGTTATAGCTGCAAACAGTGGGCCTTGGGTAGGCTGGGCCATGGGACAGGGTTGAAAATTCCCACCAGGCTGCCTAACTTATATTCAAAACGGCTGCTGTCTGCTGACTTTTTTTTTTGTGTGCAGGAATTTGACCGATTGGCTGTATTGTGCTGCATTCCGGGAGTTGTAGTCCGGACCGCGCTCAAGTTCCTGGGTGGGTGAAGAGAACTGAGCAGCGGCACGCAGCAGCCAGAAACTAGAACTCCCAGAGACTGACTCTTCAGAGGCGGGGTGCGCAGCGGGTCACGCACGTCACGTGACTGCAGACATCCCAAGTCTCCCACATTTTGGCTGCGGGCTCTCGGACACCCGCGAGCTCTGGGCGATCTCCCGGCTGGGCCAGAAGAGAGCAGCTGAATGGAGGACAGGCGCTTGGGCTGCTCTGTCTTCTGTCTGTGGCCACGGGAGGGGGCGGGACGGAGACGGGAGCGCTCCGCTGGTGGACACTGAGGCTGCGCTGGTGGACACTGATGAGGTGGCACTTATGGGCTGTACAGATGAGGTGGCACTGAAGCACACTGATAGGCTGCACTGGTAGGCACTGATGAGGTGGCACAAATGGACACTGATAGGCTGCATTTAATTGGCACTGGTAAGGCTGCGGCATGAAGTGTCACCTCCCTGAAATTAGTTTTTGCAGGTTGGCATGTCTGTGACTGGCTCAGGCTGGTCGCTGGCTGGACTTGAAGTTGTCATCACCCCCCCAGGAGGCTGAGTTGCCACCGGCATCGCTGAGGTGAGGAACCCTGTCACCCCCAGCTGACCCCCAAATCCCATCCCCCATTTACCCTGATCCAGTGCCCTGCCCACCCAGTAACCTCAAAATAGGAAATAGCCCTCAACAGTGTCTGGCTGTCAGGTCCTGTGCTGGCCATGGCCTGTAAGTCCTGCTGGGAACTGGCCATGGCCTGTTGGTCCTGCTAGCCACTGGCCTGTGGTTCAATGGGCCACTTGACTGGTCTTGCCTCCCAGGTCTAAGGCTGCCAGCCTTCTCCTGCTATGGACTAAGACTGGGATGCCATTAAAGTTCATGTGCGTGTAAAGGCAGGTGTCCCAATACTTTTGGCAAAGTAGTTTGTATCGCTATTCTTTTCACACTCTGCGGCTACTGAGATCTGATGGTGCCACCTGTATAGTATTTAGGAGCAGAGTCTTCATAATCTGTGTGATCAGGACAGGATCTCTAACATGCGCAGTGCATCCACTCAATCGGGGCTTCTGAATAGCAAGTGAAATCCCAATTGAGAAATATATCTCCACATAGTAATCCACACAGCATTGTATTTGAAAGTCCACGTATTGAAGAAATAACATTCAGTGAACCATCCAACATAAGGTATTTTCCAAACAGGAACATGAAATCGTTAACAGTATCTATGTATGTCTCAGTGAGGACAAACTGCAGTACTTACACAGTCTGTTCTCTCTCAGCAAGAATTCACTGTTCTCTTTCTGCCACATGTCTCTCTCTCCACCCACTTACCCACAAAACCCCTTGCCATCCTCTGCTTTTCTTGATAACCTCATCCTTGGTGAGAGAGCATAGCAGCCATATTGAAAAAGGGCAAACAAACACTGCATAGCAGGAGTATACACTTGGCAAATGGGCAAAGAAATCATCACATCACTACATTCTCCCCCCCCGCTGAAAATCCTTCCGACCCGGCAAGGATATACACACAAAATAAAAAATAGCAAAAGTTAACATGGTTGTCACCTTCTGCAGACCAATTCTTCACAAGTAATCTATTACAGAGATTAGCTGCAAAGGAAATATGGTTAATAAGAAATAGGCATCATGCTAACCAGTCTAGAATGAGCTGCAATCATGTCCATCAGAACATGAGGTTTTACATAGCTCTGTACAACAGAGCAGGGTCTTCCCAAGGTGTCATAAGTAAACATTGGTGGAGGTCGTCGAACACAATCTCCTCTCCTCAAGCCTCTCCTCATTAGTCCAGATAACTCTGGGACAGCATTAGTGGGAAAACTTGGTGCTCCGACCATGCCTGGAACTGTAGGCACAAAGTTTTGGGCTGTTGGTTCAAAAACAGGAGTAGCTGGGTTCAGACCTCCCCTCTGAGTAATAGGTGAAGGAACCTGTACAGGAGACTCTGGTGGAGGCGTAAACCAGTCACTGTCATCACCTTGGTCTCCACTGTCTGCACAAGGCACATTGTTAGAATCTGTAACAATATCAGATTGTGGCTTCTCATCAGCAGTAGCAACTTGTGGTACTGGAAGCTAGGGATTCCTATGCCAGGCTTTGATCCGACCCTCAGGTCCTCAAATCCTGTAGACTGGAATTCTAGGCAGTTTTTCTATAACTTCAAACAACTCATTTCGCGAGTGATCAGCTAATTTATGTTTGGCTGAGGTCCCAAATTGTGGAGAAGCATTTAATCACCAGGTCTTTGTAATGAACTTTGGCATCAAAACACCTTTTATTGGTAGCATCTATTTTTGCAGTATTTTCCTCAGCCATTTAATGGGTCTCTTTTAAACTATGTTTAGGTCGAGCCACATACTGGTAGTGATTTCTATTTTCCACTCCATCAGTAGACACACCCAGCTGAAAGTCAATAGGGAGACGGGCTTCTCTCCTAAACATGAGAAAATAAGGAGAGAAACCAGTTGATTCATGTCCAGTACAATTGTAGGCATGAACCATAGCTCCAACACGTCGGCACAGGTTTGCTTAGCACCATTATGGAGGGTACCCAACATGTTCAACAAGGTGCGATTCAAATGTTCAGGGAGAGCATCACCCTTTGGATGATAAGGTGTGTTGCAGCTCTTGTCGATGTTAAGCAATATTAACAGCTCTTTAATTAGGTGACTTGTGAAGTCGATTTGGCAATCCATAATGCACAAAAAACTTCTCCCACAACAATTTAGCTACAGTTACTGCTTTCTGATCTTTGGTGGGATAGGCTTGAGCATATCGAGTATAGTGATCAGTCACAATCAAAACATTTCCCATACCACTGCTGTCATTGTCAATACACTAAATCCTTCGGACCAGAACTTTTCAAGTGTTCCATAGGAGTAGCTCGAGTAGGCAAAGTTTTCCGTTGCAGACATCTCGCACAAAATGGTCCACAACAGATTCCCTCATTCGTGGCCAAAAGAAACGGTCTTGGATTAGTCCATAGGTTTTTTCAACTCCTAGATGTCCATGTTGATCATGCAAACTTCTCAAAACAGATTTTCTATAGACTTGAGGGAGCACTAGCTGTCTCCTTCCAGGATGTTCATGGAACAAATGTACCCTGTATAAAAGTCCATTGGTTATTTTGAGTTTATCCCATTCTTTAGGATAGTAGGTACTCTGCTCAGGTAGGGTTTTTCTCATTTAATTAGGATCTTTGCGGAAAACAGATTCTCTAACATGTCTGATTATTGGATATCTCTTTTGTAGAAGGTTCATATCTTTCTCTTGCAGCTGGATGTTTTCTGGTTCCCCTAAAGTGGTGGGGCAGCAATACATGTTTGGGATACACTCTTCACCAAGGAGTCAATAACTCGTAAGTCAGAGAAAACAATATTGTCTTCTTGAACAGCAGCTGTAACACAGTAGGCAGCCACAACAGGCCGAGGTACTTCCTCCCATTCACTTTCTTCTAAGTTCTCTGGCAACCCAGGAAGCCTAGAGAGAGCATCAGCCCCAATATTTTTGGGCCCTGGCTTGTACTTGAGAGTGAATTGGTAATTAGTAGGGATGAGCCGAACACCCCCCGGTTCGGTTTGTGGCAGAACATGCGCACAGACCAAAAATTTGTGTGAACACGCGAACCCAGTTAACCAGTTGCCGACCGCCGACCGCCGCACACCGATGTACGTCGGCACAATTTCACAGGCAGGCATAAGGGCTTACCTGTATGCCCCTGCCTGCCCACAGGCGGGGGGTCCGATCGGACCCCCCCAGTGCCTGTGGCAGTTGGATTAGCTCCAGGAGCGATACGTGCTGAGGGGGAGGCCACTGATTTATGACCATCCCCTCACGATCACTCCTGGCGAATAGAATGCTTCCACTGCTTCTGAACTGTAAACAGAAGCGGAGGAAATTATGTCATCCCTCCTCATGAAGCCTTTTCGTTCCGGCTTCAGGCTGGGTTCACACTGCTGCGGTGCGGGAACGCAGCGAATTTACTGCGGGTTCCCGCATCGCACCAACTCGCATGGCAGTTCACACTGCCATATGCGAACTGCTGGGGAGTGTCATACAATGTTAATGACACCCCCAGTTCAGCCCGCATATCGCACTGCGAACTGACAATTCGGACATTTTCGGATCGCATAGGTGTGAACACCCATGCGATCCGATTCTGGTCCGAACAAAAAAAAGGGTCCTGTGCGAGTTTGGACTGAATGCGGTGCAATATCAGCCATACTATCTGTATGGCTGATATCGCACAGCACAGACATCGCATGTGATGTGAACAGCAGTGCGCTGCGAATCACATAAGATGTCTGCCACCGCAGCAGTGTGAACCCAGCCTCAGAGGAGAGAAGACATTCAAGTAAGTGCACCAACACTACACTTACAGTAGAACACGCAGGAACACTAATCACGCCCCTGTCACAGTGAAACCAATAGCAGTTTTATTTTTTTATTGATTACTGCATTGGTGTCATTTGTGACTGTTATAAGTGGTAGGGCAGTTAGTGGTAGGCCCCTTAGGTCTAGGGTACCCCTAACCCTACCTAATACAGGTTTAACCCCTTGATCCCCCCCTCAGTTAACCCCTGTCGCCAGTGTCACTAAGCAATCTTTTTTGTGATCGCTGTATTAGTGTCACATTTGACGCTAGTTAGCCAGGTAAGTATTTAGGTTCAGCATCAGGTTTTTATAGCATCAGGTACCCCCATATACTACCTAGTAAAGGTTTTAACCGTATAATGTCCCGTACACACGGTCGGATGGAAAATGTCCGATCGGAGCGTGTTGTCGGAAATTCCGACCGTGTGTGGGCTCCATCGGACATTTTCCAACGGATTTTCCGACACACAAAGTTGGAGAGCAGGAGATAAAATTTTCCGACAATAAAATCCGATCACGTCAATTCCGACCGTGTGTGGCCTGTTCCGACGCACAAAGTGCCACGCATGCTCAGAAGAAATTCCAAGACGGAACAGCTCGTTCTGGTAAACTTAGCGTTCGCAATGGATACAGCACTTTCGTCACGCTGCAATGTTAAAAATGGTTTAATACAGCGCACTCTCTTCTTCTTTATAATGTGACAAGAATATATTCGTTTTGCTGCTCATATTCACACACACTTCTCACAAACTTATTTCGTTACTATTTATCGTGATTCCCTCAATATATTTTGCTTTCTCACATCTGACAACATATTTTTGTATATTTTTTATATATTTTTTGTCTTTAATGTAGATTTTTTTTTGTGTTTTGTCTTTTAATTTTTTTTTTTTTTGCGATTTTGATTTGTACTCCCGAAAATGTTTGTGTGTGTGTTTTTTTTTTGTGACAAGTTCCCACAACACCATTGATATGTTGTTCTATTTAATCTGTAGGAGATTGTTTGTTTGGTGTTGTTGTCCCTTGTTAATTTCACATTGTATTTTAGAAATGTACCTGAATCGGCACCAACAAACTGTCCTTTTTGGATAAAAACACACACAGGAGAGTAGAATTTACCTAAAAATGTTTATTAAGGGCTCACAACTAAACAAAGAGGGAGGCAATGCTGGAGAAACAGCAGAAGTGGGTGAAGCCTTGGACCCCCAGGGCAGACATCAACTATTTTTACGCAAAATTGGTGGCCTGAGGAGTCCATATCTAAGGGAGGGCAGTCTGGTCCAGAAGTCCCAGAGATCATGAACAGCCGCAGATGACATACATGTCCCCAGGCTGTGGTCATACGAGAGACTGCAGCTTTTGTCAGACCAGACTGAACCCAGGGTCA
Source organism: Lithobates septentrionalis (assembly GCA_037952835.1). NCBI lineage: Eukaryota > Metazoa > Chordata > Amphibia > Anura > Ranidae > Lithobates > Lithobates septentrionalis. The sequence continues at coordinate 54,592 of JBBDGP010003839.1, forward strand.
TCACTCTCTTGCCTTCCTTCCACGCTTCCTTACACGCGGTGGCTGTGGTGGTGGAGTTGTGGCAGCAGGAGGAGGAGGAGGAGGATGGTCCAACTCAACCACGTCGGTCTTGGGTGTTAGTTCCCCACTCACCCCCTTACGTAGGACTTTATACAGAAGGTCCTCACAGAGCCTGCGTTGACCCTCCTGTATGCCCTGCAATTTGGTGGCAGCCATGCAGGCAAAGGCCTCTTCAGGAGTTGGTAAGGCTCGGAGGGACGCCAAAGCCTCCTGGATCAGGCTGAACGCTGAATCCTGCATGGGACTCGGAGTGGCCTTCCTGGCTCGTTTATATGGCAGGCGGAGGGGAGGGACCTGAGACTCAGTCAGGCTGCGACTGGTCCCTGGCTTCTCTTGGCTGACACTTAGCCCCGCCTCCTCCTGGCTACAACTAATCCCCGCCTCCTCCTGACTGCCACATTCCACAACCTCCTCCTGGCTGAGGTCTTCCTGTGTATGAAAAAGGAACATAGTTTTAGTATTTTTTCCATCAATCACACACAATTTTCACCTCCTGACTGCTGCAAATTGAATGTTAACAAATATAACAGACTATCCTTCTGAGCCCAGCAGTTTTCATTCTTGTCCCAATTTTGGGTGCCCACTACTGTCTATTGATATGTAAAACACTTTCAATTAGTGATCAATAATAACATCTAGTAAACATCATTTCTTTATTTCCCAGAAATCTGTAGAACAATACTATACCTGGCTCCAGCTGGGCTCCTCCACTTCTTCCTGGCTGGAAGGCCCAGGTTGGACATTGGAAGCCTCAGCTGGTATGGAAGTAAGTGTGGAAGGAAGAGTGGAGAGGGATTCCCTGACTTCAGTGTGGTCTGACAGAAATCGCAGTCTCTCGTAGTACCAGAGCCTAGGGACATAAATGTCATCTGCTGCAGCTCTGGATCTCTGGGAATCTGTGACCTTCTTGCGCTTCCTAAGATATGTGCTCCTCAGGCCACCAATTTTGGCTTTTAAATAAGGGATAGTTGCTGTGGGGACCACTGGCTTCACCAACTCCAGCAGTTTCTCCAGCGCTGCCTGCCTCTTCTGTTTGTGATTATAGTGGGGGTGTCTCACTTGCCACAGACAGGGCAGCTCCCTGTATTTGTCCATGAACAGGGGCAGGAAATTGTGGTCGTTGAACCCATCCATTTTCTCTGCAAGACACAACACAAGACAAACCCTAATGTCAGGCAAAACTCCCCTAATCTTGTTACAATATAGGCTTCCATTTGGAAGCAGTATAGGCGCAAGTTTAGATCTTACCTTCGTTATCACGATCGGCGTCTCCGATGCTCCTTCCTCCGCTCACAGATTGTACGTAATACGCACGTGTGTTACGCTTTATACACACTGCGCATGCGAATAACTCCACCCGCCCCTGACGTTCTTTCTAGTCTATTCCCCGCCCCTTTTCGTTCGGCGCAGTGGGGGAAGAGCACATGGCGAATAGACAGCAGGTGCGTGCTAATTGTAGCAACGAGGAGGAGGAGGAGAGGCCGGATCCGGACACGTCCCGATCCAGAAGGAGATTTAAGGACTCAAATATGTCCTTTGGGGAGATGTTGGAGATGGTGGACATCCTGAAGAAGGCCGACTATGATGGAAAGTATGGGCCTTACCCCAACCCCAATGTCCGAAAGGCCAAGATCATGGCGAAAGTGGTCAGGAGTCTGCACTGGAATTTCGGGGTACGACGATCGAAAGATCAGCTCAGGAAGTGGTGGTCGGACCTCAAATTACGAGAACATGAGCAGTACAGAAAGATCCAGAAAGTGCTGCAAAAAAGTAAGTAGTTGTGCTGTGTTCCAATTCTTTTTGTGTTTATTACGTTCGTGCTGCTCCATGTGCTTTTAGGAACTGTTGTACAGTTTAAAATGGCAACTTTCATGTTCATGGGCACATTATTCGTTCGGATCAAACATTTTTCGTTCCAACTATAAAATACCATTGTTTAGCCCATATGCATTTGGCCACCATTTTGACGCCCTATACTTGTCTTCAAAGAATTGGGTTGTGTAGATGGCTTTATTACTAGAATGAAATGCAAACTAGATTGTGTGTAAGGAGAGGACACTGAGCAGCTGTTTACACATCTGGACACTGGAGCACTAGTGTGGGACAAAAGAACACCATTTTTATTAGGGGGCCACACAGGTGCTCCAGTGTATACTATAGGGGGGTCTCCATCTGTGAAGCTTGTACCAAACAGGTAAAGTATTGCATGTTGACAAAGGGCACTAAAAAGCTACATCTTAGAACTCTGCTAAAATTGACAATTGTACCCCACTTCCAAGCAATGTTTCATCTTTATAGTTCTGCCATCAAATATCTGTGTGCTAAGTATACCATTTTTGCTTTACATAGGGGATAAAAGACTCGGAGGACACCCCTCATCTGAGGAGACCAGAGCCCCCCCACCTCTGGAAGAAGGGGAAATCCCCCCAACACAAGAAGAGCAGAAGGAAGAAGACGTGGTGGAACTGGTCACCACAACAGGTGAGTGTCTGCAACCACAGGCTCAGATAAGAGATGGATGGCGGTATTTTTTTTAAACCTAATTTATTTTGGGGTTCCTCTCTTTTTAGGTGATCGTGAGGGTGTGGATCCAGATCCTTTCACATCTGAAAGTGCCCAGATCCTGATCGGGGAGATCATGGGGTGTAATTTACAATTGGAAATCATCAAGCAAAACATCAATGATGTTATTCCAAGAAATAAAAACATCATTGATGTTTTGGGGCGAGTTTAAAGTCCCTCCAAATCACTTTCTTCTTTTGTGTGCTACAATGTGCAAAATGTTTTTGTGATTTTTCCCAAAGCCAAATTTGGAGGATGCACACAGTGTGTCAACATGTGCTATCTGCCATCACGGGAGATCAATGGACGCGTTTTGGGGGTGCAACCCCTTCCTCAATAATAAAGTAGCTGAGAGGAAGGGCTTGCTCCCCCAAAATCCCTTGATCCCCCATGATGGCAGCTAGCACATGTTGACATTGGTAAATTGGTGTGCATCTTCCAAATTTGGCTTTTCCAGGGGTGATTTCCCCCCATCTGAACGCAATATCAAACACAGTTCCTAAATACTCATGTCTGATATTGCCTTCAAATTCGACCAAATGTGACGTTTGTAAGTTCAAGATTTGTGTCTTTTATTGTTGGTTTTACACATGCCTGTTTTATCTAAAATGGACATTTTGAGTTTTGATAATGCCACCACAAAAATTGGTATACCACAAACATGTTGGTTTGTTGGAAAAACCTTTGGTAAATGCACATGTGATTGTGCAGGTATTAAAAAGATTGTTAATCAAGAATGTGTGGATTATTGTCTCAACGCTACAACACTTCTGGGGTGATGTAATTGTTGTTTTCTGAGAAAATGGGGGTTATTTCCTATGGGCAAATCCACTTTGCACTACAAGTGCAGTTTCAGTGCAGTTGCAAGTGCACTTGTAGTGAAATGTGTTTTTGCATTTAGTAAATAACAGCCAACAGTGCTTTGTATAAGGTTACACAATCACGCCATTTTCTGCACTCAAAGCATTTCTGTCAGGGTCAGCTAAAACAAACACAAGCAGTAAATGTCCACAAAGAATTTATTTTTTTTTTTATTATAAAAAGGCTTCACAGATTGTCTGGCATATTGATAGCCCCCCTACCCGCAGAGAACTCCAGGTAGCGTAACCGGACATCACGGGCACTCAGGGAGGGCAAGCCAGGACGGCCACTTTCAAGCGCCGTCAGTGTGGTTTGATGTATGATTCCGGCCTCAGGCCCAACTGAGCCAGCATAGTTGGCCGAATGTTTACTTAAAAAGTTATGGAGAATACAGCACGCCAGTATAATATGGTTCAGTTTATACTCCGCCATATGGATGGGTGTCATAAATAGGCGGAACCGGCTGGCCAGGATTCCAAATGTGTTCTCCACCACTCTTCGGGCTCTGGCCAGCCGGTAATTAAAAACCCTCTGTTCCGGGGTGAGGGTCCTCATTGGGAATGGCCGCATCAGGTGGTTCCCCAGCGCAAACGCTTCATCAGCAACGAACACAAATGGGAGTCCTTCAACATTGTCCTCTGGAGCTGGCAAGTCCAAGCTGCCATTCTGGAGACGCCTGTAGAACTCTGTCTGGGCGACTACTCCACCATCGGACATCCGGCAAATTTTTCCCCACGTCCACATACAAGAAGTCGTAATTAGCCGACACCACCGCCAACATCACTATACTATTGAACCCCCTGTAATTATAATAGTACGACCCCGAGTTGGGTGGTGGGACGATGTGGACGTGTTTCCCATCAATTGCCCCTCCGCAGTTAGGAAAGTCCCACCGCTGGGCAAAGTGGGAGGCCACAGTCTGCCATTCCTGTGGCGTGGAAGGAAACTGTTGAGGAAAAAACAATAAACATTACTATTTTTACTCTGAAACATGGCAAGCAGATTAGACACAAACATTATGGGGCAACCTCCAGATAGCATTTAGTAAGGGGAATTTAACAAGGCCAAAGTATAAGGTACACCTATCATATTCCCCCTCCCCCCCTCTCATGGGCCATTTCTAACATTATAGTGGGTGTGTGGAAATCTTGGACAGGTAACCCTCTTCACTTCATTGAGAGATGAATGAATAAATAATGGGTATTACTTTGAACAGACCCTCCTTAGTTACACTATTGGCAGCCCACTGGACAGGTAAGAAGTGTCATAATACAAAGATATAAATACACATTGTACACATTTGGACATTCTGCTATTACCTATCAAGATAATAATAGGATCCAAAAAATTTTAACTGTACCATTTGAAAGTATACAGGCAGGCCCTTGCACTACATGCTTTGGGGAATTCATCCATAAATCTGAGCACTAAAGAGGTGGGTATAGTGTGTATGGGTTTGGCAAAGTCAGCAGATAGATGATTGAGGATAGAGAATTGGGATGAGCTGACTTAGCAGTTGGGGGAGGGAGGGTTACTAAAAATTATTTGGGGACACCACAAAAAAAAAAGCCTCTGGCACTCTGCCTGAATTTAAATCAAAAATAACATTTCCAAACATTTTAGGGGGTGTTTGGGGTAAAGCACTACTATGGAGCTGATGAAATACATTGTTAAGTGACTACATGAGGTGAATATAGGGCAGGAGACACCATGCTGGGGAGGTTAGTGAAGGGCAAATATGTATGAAGGACCTAAAATAATAATTACATAAAAATCCAACATGCATGAGAACAAAGTGGACATTCACAGCATATTACAATCATGGTAATTAGGGAATGAGGAAAGAAATACAATATATTAGCAAACATTCAATACAATAAAATGTGATATAAAAGGATAAAAATCTTACCTTCATATACTCCTTCTGCAGGACCTGGATGATGGCAGAACAGGTCTCTGGGATAATGATCCCCAGAGCCTGGGGGGAGATGCCTGTCGAGAACTTCAAGTCCTGCAGGCTTCTCCCTGTGGCCAAATACCGCAGGGTAGCGACCAACCTCTGCTCCGGAGTGATGGCTTGCCTCATGCAGGTATCCTGCCTGCTGATATAAGGGGTCAGCGAAGCCAACAAACGGTGAAACAAGGGGTCCGTCATCCTGAGAAAGTTCCTGAAATCATCAGGATTATTCTCACGGAGCAAAGGCATATGAGAGAACTGGTCACGCTGAAGCAACCAATTCTTGGTCCATGAACTCCTCCCCACCCTGTTCATAGACTGGACTTGTGTCAAGGTCAGGACCCCAACACCAAGCCCCCGCACATCATGAACTCTACGAGGAGTACGCATACGAAACATGGCTAGAAAACGGTCGGCTGCTCAGAACGAAGTAACAGAACACACTGAAGAACAGCAAGGCCTGTGAAGAGCGAACTGAAAAACAGTAACGAACGAACAAGAATACAATGACGTCTTAAAGTCACGCGGAACTTGCTGCATGCACTGAAGAGCAGATACAAACCCACAAGCACAAACGGAACGGCAGAAAACGATCTGAAAGCCACGAGTCTGAAAAAGCGCGAATCGTCTCTCACCAAACTTTTACTAACACGAGAGTAGCAAAAGGAGCCCAAAGGGTGCCACGCTTGGTTCTGAACCGGCCTTTTCTAGTCTCGTCGTACGTGGTGTACGTGACCGCGTGGTTGGCGATCGGAAATTCCAACAACTTTGTGCGACCGTGTGTAGACAAAAAAAGTTTGAGCCAACATCCGTCGGAAAAAATCCTAGGATTTTGTTGTCGGAATGTCCGAACAAAGTCCGACCGTGTGTACGCCCTATAACTGTTATGGGTGACGCTGGTTAGTTAGTTTGTTTTTTATAGTGTCAGGGCACCCGCCGTTTATTACATAATAAAGGTTTAACCCCCTGATCGCCCGGCGGGTGATATAAGTTAGGGTCTGCGTCGCCCAGGCAGCGTCAGGTTAGCGTCATTACCGTTAACACCCACGCGCGCAGCATACACCTCCTTTAGTGGTATAGTATCTGAACGGATCAATATCTGATCAGATCTATACTAGCGTCCCCAGCAGTTTAGGGTTTCCAAAAACGCAGTGTTAGTGTGATCAGCCCAGATACCTGCTAGCACCTGTGTTTTGCCCCTCCACCCAGCCCAGCCCACCCAAGTGCAGTATCGATCGATCACTGACACTTACAAAACATTAAACACATAACTGCAGCGTTTGCAGAGTCAGGCCTGATCTCTGCAATCGCTAAAAGTTTTTTTGGTAGCATTTTGATACAGTCGCTGACAGTCAGGAGCTTTTTTACCTGTAAGTCTCACTACTGTACCACTAAATTTAGAGCCCAAAATGGCAAATTGAAGGTACACTAGTGAAGAGGCCTACACGTATCTGAGCATGACAGATAGTGAATAGGAAGTCACTCATCTGTCAGATTCAGGCTCAGATTATGAACCTGTAGACAGCAGCGGCTCCATGACAGATAGCTCTGACGACGGAGTTGTGGTCCCTGCCAAGGTCAGGCGTACCCGACCCCGATCTTCTTCCTCTGCTGTTGAGGTGCAAGAACCGCAGGGCTCTCGTGTGGAGCAGAGAAGTACTAGCGCCACTATTCCTTCTGGTGAACTGGCAAGCACCAGCGGCCTAGTACACCCTGGTCGTACATCCAGCACTGCAGTAACACTTGGTGATGTGGCGAGTCCCATAAGTACAGTTCAGGCTGGTGAGGTGGCAAGCACAAGTAGTGACCCGCTGCCACCAAGAAGACAAAGACAGGCCCATCAAGCCCATAGTGCCCTTCCTGCTGCATTCGCCAATCCTAATTAGGAACCCACCACTTCTACAGCACCCGTACTTCCCCCATTCACTGGCCAACCCGGCATTCAGGTGGAAACAGTTGATTTTACGGCACTTGATTTTTATTTGCTGTTTTTCACCGAAGATCTCTATAGATCTATTGTGGACCAAAGCAATTTGTATGCTGGTCAATACATCGCCACTAGTCCCCAGTCCTCCCTTGCCAGAGATTGGAAACCAATTACGGTTTTTGAATTTAAGATCTTTCTGGGCCTATCCCTCCTCATGGGCATAACCAAAAAGAGTGAGTTGCGGTCATATTGGTCCACTGACCCAATTCACTATATGCCCATGTTCTCTGCTTCCATGGTCAGGGCATGATACGAGCAGATTTTGTGGTTCATGCACTTCAACAAAATGAACTCTGTCGTCCTCGTGGAGACCCTGGATACGATCGGCTCTACAAAATTCGGCCCCTCGTATACCACTTCAACCAACGTTTTGCAGACTTGTTTACTCCCCATCAAGTTGTCTGCGTTGATGAGTCCCTGATTAAGTTTTCTGGCCGCTTGTCATTCAAACAGTACCTTCCCAACAAGCGTGCCAGATATGGGGTCAAGATGTATAAGCTCTGTGACAGGGCCACAGACTTTACATGTAGTTTTATGGTTTACGAGGGAAGAGATAGTCACGTAGAGCTGACAAACTGCCCTGACTATATAGGAAGCGCTGGCAAGATTGTGTGGGACTTAGTGTCACCCTTATTCGGAAAGGGGTACCACTTGTACGTGGACAATTATTACACGAGCGTGCCACTTTTTAGTCACTTGTTTGAACATCAGATTGGAGCATGTGGCACTGTGCGATCTAATCGCCGGGGCTTTCCCCAGCGGCTTGTAGATTCCAGTCTTAGGCTGGGGGACATAGCCTGCTTGAAGTGTAATAACTTGCTCTCTATGAAGTGGAGGGATAATAAGAATGTTTTCGTTCTTACCTCCCTTCATGCAGACACGACGGTCCAAATTACTACGGCGACTGGTGTTGTGGAGAAACCCCTCTGTGTCCATGAATATAACCAAAATATGGGAGGGGTGGACCTCAACGACCAGTTGTTGGCGCCGTATCTAGTTGCCCGTAAGGCCAGACGCTGGTATAAAAAAGTGTCTGTATACTTATTTCAATTGGCTTTGCTCAACACTCATGTGCTATACAGAGCTTCAGGACGGACTGGATCCTTCCTTAAATTCCAGGAAGAGATCATCAGAGCCCTTCTGTTTCCAGACGGTGCTCCACCTCACCTTTCCAATCCGAATGCAGTAAGCCGGCTGCATGAGAGGCATTTTTCCTTATGTCCTCCCGGGTACCCCTACCCAACGAGCCCCCCAAAGAAAATGTTGTGTCTGTAGAAAGTGCAGATATAGGCGTGACACCCACTATTATTGTCCCTCCTATCCTGACAATCCTGGTCTTTGTATTGGTGAATGTTCTGAGCGCTACCATACACTAGTTGAGTTTTAGCGTAGGGTACAGCACTGCACAGACTAGGCACACTTTCACAGGGTCTCCCAAGATGACATCGCATTTTGAGAGACCCGAACCTGGAACTGAACCGTTATAGTTACAAATAAAAGTGTAAAAATATTAAAAATACACAAAAAAATATAAGATAAAAAAAACAAAAATAGTTGTCATTTTATTGTTCTCTCTCTCTCTCTATTCTCCTGCTCTTTTTTACTGTATTCTATTCTGCAATGTTTTATTGTTATTATGTTTTATCATGTTTGCTTTTCAGGTATGTAGTTTTTTTATACTTTACTGTGTTTTATTGCTAACCATTTTTTTGTTTTCAGGTACGCCATTCAGCTGCAGCGCGGATTTATTTATCTTGACAGCAACAGCGTTTGCTCCCACGATACATAAAGCCGTGACTCCAGCGTTGTCGGAGGTGATTTCACCACCACAGTTAAAAAAAATAGCATATATGCCGAAGCATTGGGGCAGCAGGGGTAGAGGAGCGATTTGCTCCTAACTTTTGGGGCGGATGCCCCCATGCTTCGGCATATATAAATGGTGCATGTATGCCCATCATTAGAAGTGGGTGGATGAAGGGAGGTATTCTAATGGTGGGCAGACCAGCAACTTACTGGTATGTTGCTGGGACTTTGAGTGGTTATACCAGAATGATGCCTGCAGGTTTAGGTATAATCTTGGTATCATTCTTTTCAGCCAACGGTCGGCTTTCATGTAAAAGCAATCCTAGTGGCTAATTAGCCTCTAGACTGCTTTTACAAGCAGTGGGAGGGAATGTCCCCCCCACCGTCTTCCATGGTTTTCTCTGGCTCTCCTGTACCAACAGGGAACCTGAGAATGCAGCCGATGGTTCCGCCAGCTGACCATAGAGCTGATCAGAGACCAGAATGGCTCCAATCATCTCTATGGCCTAAGAAACCAGAAGCTACGAGCATTTCATGACTTGGATTTCGCCGGATATAAACAGCGCCATTGGGAAATTGGGAAAGCATTTTATAACACCGATCTTGGTGTGGTCAAATGCTTTGAGGGCAGAGGAGAGATCTAGGGTCTAATAGATCCCATCTTTTTCAAAAAAGAGTACCTGTCACTACCTATTGCTATCATAGGGAATATTTGCATTCCCTGAGATAACAATAAAAATGATAAAAAAATATATAAATGAAAGGAACAGTTTAAAAATAAAATAAAAAAGCAAAATAAATAAGTAGAAAAAAAAGAAAAGCGCCCCTGCCCCCCCTGCGAACGCAAGCGTTGGTCTGGCATCATATGTAAACAGCAATTGCACCATGCATGTGAGGTATCACCGCGAAGGTCAGATCGAGGGAAGTAATTTTAGCAGTAGACCTCCTCTGTAAATCTAAAGTGGTAACCTGTAAAGGCGTTTAAAGGCTTTTAAAAATGTATTTAGTTTGACGCCGCTGCACGTTTGTGCGCAATTTTAAAGCATGTCGTGTTTGGTATCCATGTACTCGGCCTAAGATCATCTTTTGTATTTCATCAAACATTTGGGCAATATAGTGTGTTTTAGTGCATTAAAATTTAAAAAAGTGTGTCTTTTCCAAATAATGCGTTTGAAAAATCGCTGCGCAAATACTGTGTGAAAAGAAAAGATGAAACACACCATTTTAATCTGTAGGGCCTTTGCTTTAAAAAAAATATATAATGTTTGGGGGTTCAAAGTAATTTTCTTGCAAAAAAAATATATTTTTTCATGTAAACAAAAAGTGTCAGAAAGGGCTTTGTCTTCAAGTGGTTAGAAGAGTGGGTGATGTGTGACATAAGCTTCTAAATGTTGTGCATAAAATGCCAGGACATTTCAAAACCCCCCAAATGACCCCATTTAGGAAAGTAGACACCCCAAGCTATTTGCTTAAAGGCATGTCGAGTCCATGGAATATTTTATATTTTGACACAAGTTGTGGGGAAAAGACAATTTTTTTTTTGTTTTGCACAAAGTTGTCACTAAATGAGATATTGCTCAAACATGCCATGGGCATATGTGAAATTACACCCCAAAATACATTCTGTTGCTTCTTCTGAGTACGGGGATACCACATGTGTGAGACTTTTTTGGAGCTTAGCCGCGTACGGGACCCCAAAAACCAAGCACCACCTTTAGGCTTTCTAAGGGTGTAAATTTTTGATTTCACTCCTCACTACCTATCACAGTTTCGAAAGCCATGGAATGCCCAGATGGCACAAGCCCCCCCCCCCCCCCCCAAATGACCCCATTTTGGAAAGTAGACACCCCAAGCTATTTGCTGAGAGGTATGGTGAGTATTTTGCAGATCTCGCTTTTTGTCACAAAGTTTTGAAAATTGAAAAAAGAAAAAAAAATACATTTTTCTTTTCTTTCTTCTTTTTCAAAAACAAAGCTGCAAAATTCTCACCATGCCTCTCTGCAAATAGCTTGAGGTGTCTACTTTCCAAAATGGGGTCATTTGGGGGGGTTTTGTCCCATCTTGGCCTTTTATGGCCTTCAAAACTGTTATAGGTAGTGAGGAGTGAAATCAAAAATCTAAGCCCTTAGAAATCCTGAAGGCGGTGATTGGTTTTCGGCGCCCCGTACGCAGCTAGGCTCCCAAAAAGTCCCACACATGTGGTATCCCCATACTCAGGAGAAGCAGCAGAATGTATTTTGGGGTGTAATTCCACATATGCCCATGGCATGTGTGAGCAATATATCATTTAGTGACAACTTTGTGCAAAAAAAAAAAAGTTTGTCATTTTCCCACAACTTGTGGCAAAATATAATATATGCCATGGACTCAACATGCCTCTCAGCAAATAGCTTGGGGTATCTACTTTCCAAAATTGGGTCATTTGGCTGGGTTTTGTGCCATCTTGGCATTTTATGGCCTTCAAAACTGTAAATGTGTGATGGCATGGCATGTGTGAGCAACATATCATTTAGTGACAACTTTTTGTAAAAAAATTTTTTTTTGTCATTATTCAATCACTTGGGACAAAAAAAATGAAATATTCAATGGGCTCAACATGCCTCTTAGCAATTTCCTTAGGGTGTCTACTTTCAAAAATGGGGTCATTGGGGGGGGGGGGGGTTGTACTGCCCTGCCATTTTAGCACCCCAAGAAATGAGATAGGCAGTCATAAACTAAAAGCTGCGTAAATTCCAGAAAATGTACCCTAGTTTGTAGACGCTATAACTTTGAGTAAAATTGAGTTTATTGGATTTTTCTTATAACAAAAAGTAGAAAATATCATTTATTTTCAAACTTTTTGGTCTTTTTCCGTTTATATCGCAAAAAAAAAATCGCAGAGGCAATCAAATACCATCAAAAGAAAGCTCTATTTGGGGGAAAAAAGGATGCAAATTTTGTTTGGGTACAACATTGCATGACCGCCCGCTTAGGCTCTGAAGAAGGGGGTTCTCCCCTGAAACGCGTCAGACTTTTCCGCATCCACTTGATGTCCCGTCCCGGTTTCATTCTGATGCTTGTCACTGCACACCTGCAGTTTATGTCCATGCCTTTATTCATGCTTGTTTGCGAGTATTTATTTGTTATTTTAATAAACGCCATCAGTGGTAATGCACTAGGTCGGTGCGCCCTCTCTTCCTTTTGTTTCTCTTGTAGTCTATGAATACCCATATTCTGAAGAGGGCTGCAAGACGGCAGACACCACTGAAGTTCTTTGGCCTTATTACATCACACACCATTATCTAGACACCTGAGCGCAGGAGATTTTTTATGTCAAAGCCTCAGCAACACATTGTCCAGCACCAGGAAATTGTAACCTCCCAGGCTCTGGAAATGCATTGCACAAACCTCACTGCAAGGCCTCCCGAAGATGTTTCATCCTCTGATCCCTCTGCGAAGGCTGGATAAGTTCTGCAACCTTACCCTTGTAACGTGGACAGAGGCGGCTCTAGGCTTTGTGAGGCCCTAGGCAAAACTTAGACATAAGGCCCCACTCACGCCCATAATGGGATCAGCACCACTTCCAGGACACCCTCCTCACCCATCAGACATATGTAGCCAATGCCAGAGGTGGGGGGAGAGAGAGGGTGAGGTGAGAAAGAGAGAGGGGTGATAGAGAGCCCTGTCCCTGTATGCAGCCCCTCCTGTGCCCCATGTGCCAGTCTGCAGTCCCTGTCTGTGGGAAGGTTTGTGTGATGCTTGGTACAGTACCTTTCATGCCAGCAGGATGTTCAAGATGGCCAGCAGCAGACAGGGTCCATTCTTGTTCTGGGTGGGGACTGTTCTCCTCCTTCCAGAGGATCTGTTTGCTGTAAGATTGAGTGGTCCCTGGCCGCCAGTACCTTCTGCCTGTCTTTGTTTTCTGGGCCCCAGTCAGCCTGTCCTCCAGTCCTTGGAGGTCTTCAGAGCTCTTCTCACTCCAGGGCTATCGGTCCTTGCTGCCGATGCAGCTCACCTTCCCCATCAGGCCCAGACTGGGACAAAAAAAAGGGGCCCAGGCATTTTAGACTGAGCAGTCCACGAGACTGGTCCCCTCCCCGCTCTCCATCCTGACAGATGCCCTGCAGCAGCCGGCAGGAGAAAGGAGACTGGAACCTTGCAGAGCTGCGGTGGATGAGGGGGGCTGAGAAAGAGCACAGGGGTGGTGGATAGCATGGGAGTGAGGAGGAGAGCACTGGGGGGGGTAGAGAGCAGCCAGGCTGGGAGCACTGGGGGGGTGTAGAGCATGGGGGGGCAGAGAGTAGGGGGAGCGGGAGAGAACTGGGGGAGCGAGAGAGCACTGGAGGGGCAAAGAGAATGGGGGTGGATAGCACTGGGAGGAGCCAGGGAGCACATGGGGGGCAGAGAGCACTGGGGGAGCTGAAGAGCACTGTGAGGGGGAGCTGGAAAGCAGAGTGGGGTGGAGAGCATGGAGGGGCGGAGAGCAGTGGGGGGGGACTTGAGAGCACGGTGAGGTGGAGAGCATAGTGGGGAGCTAGAGAGCACATGGGGGTTAGCAGAGAGCACTGTGGGGGGGGGAACTGGAGAGCAGGGTGGGGTGGAAAGCACTGGGGAGGGGAGCCGGGGAGCACATGGGGGACCGGAGAGCACTGTGCGGTGAAAAGCACTGGGGGGAGCCAGGGAACACACGGGGGGGGCAGAAAGCACCGGGAGAGCTGAAAAGCAAGGTGAGGTGGAGAGCAGATGGGGGTTGAGAGCATGGTGGGATGTAGAGCACTGGGGGGCGGAGAGCAGCTGGGGGACCAAGAGCATGGTGGGGAGCACTGGGGAGGGAGCTAGAGAGCAGGGGGGCAGGGGAGAACATAGGGGGTGGAGCAAGGGAGCACATGGGGGGACCGAGAGCATGGGGTGGGGTGAAGTGGAGAGCACAGGGGTCGGGCCGGAGGAGATCATGGGGGGGTGGAGCAGCAAAAAAAGCTGGATAGGAGGAGCGGCGGGGCCGCTGCATATAGAAGAATTGATCTTTCAATATTCCTCCTGCAGCCGGCGAATGCTAGTTTCTCCTCCCCCTCCTGCAAACATTTAGCGGCTGCAGGAGGAATATGGAAAGATCAATTCTTCTATATGCAGCGGCCCCGCCGCTCCTCCTATCCGGGAGCATAGGAGGGCTGCATGGCCAGGCACTCACTTTCTCTCCGGACGGCCAGGCAGCATCAGAAGATCGGATCCATTGAAGCTCCTTCCTCTTCACAGTCATGGGGCTGCGCTGCTGGGTAGTTTCTGTCCCTGACTGCTGAACTGAATTGGCGGTCGGGTCAGGGGTGAGCGGCGCGGACTGAAGGAAAAGCCCGGCTACCTCAGCAGCTGTGTGCCCTATGGCTACCCGCGTCCCCCACGGCTTGCTGAGATCGCACCTGGAGTCGGGTGCTGGCAGCTAGAGGTCTTTGCTGTCCCGCTCCCCACACCTGCTGCCACCAGACCGGGATGCTCCATGATTTGCCCAGGGGCCCTTCAGGCAGTGCCCGATTGGTCAGTGCATCCCGGCGGCGGGTGGGGGGGAGGTGGAGCCGCCGGAGCCGACATTAGTATTGATCACAGGCAAAGTAGGCGGCCGCGAGGCCCCTGTGAGTGCGAGGCCTTAGGCGGCCGCCTAGTTTGCCTAATTAGAGAGCCGCCTCTGAACGTAGATCAAAAAGGGTTGCCAGCCAGTAATGATCCCTCTCCTTGATACCACGAATCCGAGTGTCAGGAAATGTTCCATCCGCTGGTAAGACCTGTTATTTGGCATGCAGTACTGAGGTCCACCAGCAGGTGTCTCCTGGCAGTTTGGAACTGTCAGGAGAGCTTTTCCCTGTTTATAATATATCATCTTTGGGCCGCAGTACTGGCGTCCACCAGCGGATGGATCCTGGCAATGTGGAGCAGACAGTACCTCCTACAATCAGGTGTCACTTGAGGCCAATCATAGGCCTATAAATACCCGGCAAGCATTCACATGTTTGCCTTGATTTCATCATTGCCTCCTGACCTGCTAGCTTTCTGACCCTGAACCCTGAACCCTGAGTCCTGATCCTGTCCCTGTCTGGGACCCTATCCTGTCCCACCTGTTACCTTGGGTCCCTGCCTGCAGTCTGACCCATCCATCCTCTCCCTGTCCTGTGTTCCATACCCCATCTACTGACTTCCCTGTGTATGACCTTGGCCTGGCTTACGTTTACGTCTCTGGAACATCCCTGCTGATCTTCTGTGTATGACCCTGGCCTGGCTATTGTTTATGAACCTGGTATTTCCCATTTATTGCATTTATCTGTCTATTGTTATTTGTAGGTCTCTGTCTGTGGTTGGTTATTGCACTGTGTCATATTGGAGTTGGTTGTTATTTATTACTCACTTTCCTTAATAAATTAATATATATTTTCACTTATATACGTTTGGGTGTCCTCTGTCGCAGATCACACGGTTCTGGTCACACCCGCTCATGACAGTAAATCAAGGCCATCTCTGACCAGAAGTGACTGCGCAAAGGAACCATTGTAGTGCTATGAAAATGCAATCAAAAACTGTTGTTCTCCTTGCCTCACTGGTGTTGGAGGATAACAATTACTGTCGTCTGGTATTGAAAGAGTGGGCCAGGGATCAGCTCCTGGAGTGTATCCATCTGGCCCATTCTCTGGTTGATCAGGGTAGTTTGCTATTTGAAAATGTTCAGCCTCTGATCCAGCTGTGTGCAGAGCTAGCCTTGTCCAGTACTCCAGAGGGCAGGGATGATTTTTCTCCCCCCTTCAGTTTTGATCAGGTTGAGTCTCTGGTGTGGTTATTAGAGGATGACCCAGCCTTTTTCAAGGAACATTATGCCTCTTGTTCCCCGCAGGTGTTGTCTGATTGCATCCATTCAGTGCAATCTCTGGTTAGTCAGGCTGTGTGTGAAGCAATGTTTGTTCATCCTGTGCTACAGACATGGTCAGATCTCCTTAATTTAGCCAAGCCACAACAACCCAGCCCTGCCATTAATCACCTGCCTTCCCAAGAATCTATTCCCCCATCGCTCATGGCAACCTCAGCTACAGCCCAATATACCCTGCTTCCCACCAAGTATCAATGCCCTGTTTCTCCTTCCTGTACCTATCCTGCCTTTAACCCACCTGCCTCTTCTCTAATACCTGCAACTTTCCCACAAGAACTCCCTCTGGCTGCTGTTCCCCCTTCCTTGCCATATCCCAGCCCTTCCTTTCAGTATGCCTCACCTCCTGTCTACAGTCCTACAGCCACCTACAGATCTCCAGCAGTTAAGCCAAAAAAGAAACGGAAGTTCTTCCCTACTCATACAATCCTGCCAGTAACCCAACCTGCTCCCAATTTCCAGTCTGATGTTCCAGTTTTGCAGTCTGATGTTCCAGCTTTGCAGTCTGATGTTCCAGCTTTGCAGTCTGATGTTCCAGCTTTGCAGTCTGATGTTCCAGCTTTGCAGTCTGACGTTCCAGCCTTCCAGTCTGATGTTCCAGCTTTGCAGTCTGATGTTCCAGCTTTGCAGTCTGATGTTCCAGCTTTGCAGTCTGACGTTCCAGCTTTGCAGTCTGATGTTCCAGCTTTGCAGTCTGATGTTCCAGCTTTGCAGTCTGATGTTCCAGCTTTGCAGTCTGATGTTCCAGCTTTGCAGTCTGATGTTCCAGCTTTGCAGTCTGATGTTCCAGCTTTGCAGTCTGATGTTCCAGCTTTGCAGTCTGATGTTCCAGCTTTGCAGTCTGATGTTCCAGCTTTGCAGTCTGACGTTCCAGCCTTCCAGTCTGACGTTCCAGCTTTGCAGTCTGACGTTCCAGCTTTGCAGTCTGATGTTCCAGCTTTGCAGTCTGATGTTCCAGCTTTCCAGTCTGATGTTCCAGCTTTGCAGTCTGGTGTTCCAGCTTTGCAGTCTGGCGTTCCAGCTTTCCAGTCTGACGTTCCAGCTTTCCAGTCTGACGTTCCAGCTTTCCAGTCTGACGTTCCAGCTTTCCAGTCTGACGTTCCAGCTTTCCAGTCTGACGTTCCAGCTTTCCAGTCTGACGTTCCAGCTTTCCAGTCTGACGTTCCAGCTTTCCAGTCTGACGTTCCAGCTTTCCAGTCTGACGTTCCAGTCTGACGTTCCAACCTTCCAGTCTGACGTTCCAACCTTCCAGTCTGACGTTCCAACCTTCCAGTCTGACGTTCCAACCTTCCAGTCTGACGTTCCAACCTTCCAGTCTGACGTTCCAACCTTCCAGTCTGACGTTCCAACCTTCCAGTCTGACGTTCCAACCTTCCAGTCTGACGTTCCAACCTTCCAGTCTGACGTTCCAACCTTCCAGTCTGACGTTCCAACCTTCCAGTCTGACGTTCCAACCTTCCAGTCTGACGTTCCAACCTTCCAGTCTGACGTTCCAACCTTCCAGTCTGACGTTCCAACCTTCCAGTCTGACGTTCCAACCTTCCAGTCTGACGTTCCAACCTTCCAGTCTGGTGTGCCCACCTTCCAGCCCAAAACCCCAGTGTCCATGTTCCAGTCTGACGCTCCAGTGACTATTGACCAGTCCGATGTACCTGCTGTTCTGCCTGATGTGCCCACTGTTCAGCCTGATGAGCCTGCTTTCCGGTTTGATGTGTCCATCCTCCAGCCTGATATCCTGGTATCTGTCTTCCAGCCTGATGTCGTGATGTTGGTATCCCAGCCTGAGGTTTCGGTGCCCGTGTCTCAGCCTGAAGTTTCGGTGCCCGTGTTTCAGCCTGGAGTTTCGGTGCCCGTGTCTCGGCCTGCTGAATCGGTGCCCGTTACCCAGTCTGTTGAATCGGTGCCCGTTACCCGGTCTGCTGAACTGGTGCCCGTTACCCAGTCTGCTAAACCGAAGACCATCACTTTGCCTGTCAAGCCAGTATCCGTTATCCGGCTTTCCGAACCGGTGCACGGTGTCCAGCTCGCTGAGTCAGGGCCTGTTACCCAGCCCAGTGGGCCGGGGTCTGTTACCCAGCTTGCTGAGCCGGTGCCTGTAATCCGGCCTGCCCTTACGGTGCTCGCTGTTCGGCCCAATGTTCCAGAGCCTGCTGCCCAGCCCGATGACCCGGAGCCTGCTGCCCAGCCCGATGACCCGGAGCCTGCTGCCCAGCCCGATGACCCGGAGCCTGCTGCCCAGCCCGATGACCCGGAGCCTGCTGCCCAGCTCGATGACCCGGAGCCTGCTGCCCAGCTCGATGACCCGGAGCCTGCTGCCCAGCTCGATGACCCGGAGCCTGCTGCCCAGCTCGATGACCCGGAGCCTGCTGCCCAGCTCGATGACCCGGAGCCTGCTGCCCAGCTCGATGACCCGGAGCCTGCTGCCCAGCTCGATGACCCGGAGCCTGCTGCCCAGCTCGATGACCCGGAGCCCGCTGCCCAGCTCGATGACCCGGAGCCCGCTGCCCAGCTCGATGACCCGGAGCCCGCTGCCCAGCTCGATGACCCGGAGCCCGCTGCCCAGCTCGATGACCCGGAGCCCGCTGCCCAGCTCGATGACCCGGAGCCCGCTGCCCAGCTCGATGACCCGGAGCCCGCTGCCCAGCTCGATGACCCGGAGCCCGCTGCCCAGCTCGATGACCCGGAGCCCGCTGCCCAGCTCGATGACCCGGAGCCCGCTGCCCAGCTCGATGACCCGGAGCCCAAGTTGTTCCCGTCTGCTGCCCAGCTCAAGTTGTTCCCGTCTGCTGCCCAGCTCAAGTTGTTCCCGTCTGCTGCCCAGCTCAAGTTGTTCCCGTCTGCTGCCCAGCTCAAGTTGTTCCCGTCTGCTGCCCAGCTCAAGTTGTTCCCGTCTGCTGCCCAGCTCAAGTTGTTCCCGTCTGCTGCCCAGCTCAAGTTGTTCCCGTCTGCTGCCCAGCTCAAGTTGTTCCCGTCTGCTGCCCAGCTCAAGTTGTTCCCGTCTGCTGCCCAGCTCAAGTTGTTCCCGTCTGCTGCCCAGCTCAAGTTGTTCCCGTCTGCTGCCCAGCTCAAGTTGTTCCCGTCTGCTGCCCAGCTCAAGTTGTTCCCGTCTGCTGCCCAGCTCAAGTTGTTCCCGTCTGCTGCCCAGCTCAAGTTGTTCCCGTCTGCTGCCCAGCTCAAGTTGTTCCCGTCTGCTGCCCAGCTCAAGTTGTTCCCGTCTGCTGCCCAGCTCAAGTTGTTCCCGTCTGCTGCCCAGCTCAAGTTGTTCCCGTCTGCTGCCCAGCTCAAGTTGTTCCCGTCTGCTGCCCAGCTCAAGTTGTTCCCGTCTGCTGCCCAGCTCAAGTTGTTCCCGTCTGCTGCCCAGCTCAAGTTGTTCCCGTCTGCTGCCCAGCTCAAGTTGTTCCCGTCTGCTGCCCAGCTCAAGTTGTTCCCGTCTGCTGCCCAGCTCAAGTTGTTCCCGTCTGCTGCCCAGCTCAAGTTGTTCCCGTCTGCTGCCCAGCTCAAGTTGTTCCCGTCTGCTGCCCAGCTCAAGTTGTTCCCGTCTGCTGCCCAGCTCAAGTTGTTCCCGTCTGCTGCCCAGCTCAAGTTGTTCCCGTCTGCTGCCCAGCTCAAGTTGTTCCCGTCTGCTGCCCAGCTCAAGTTGTTCCCGTCTGCTGCCCAGCTCAAGTTGTTCCCGTCTGCTGCCCAGCTCAAGTTGTTCCCGTCTGCTGCCCAGCTCAAGTTGTTCCCGTCTGCTGCCCAGCTCAAGTTGTTCCCGTCTGCTGCCCAGCTCAAGTTGTTCCCGTCTGCTGCCCAGCTCAAGTTGTTCCCGTCTGCTGCCCAGCTCAAGTTGTTCCCGTCTGCTGCCCAGCTCAAGTTGTTCCCGTCTGCTGCCCAGCTCAAGTTGTTCCCGTCTGCTGCCCAGCTCAAGTTGTTCCCGTCTGCTGCCCAGCTCAAGTTGTTCCCGTCTGCTGCCCAGCTCAAGTTGTTCCCGTCTGCTGCCCAGCTCAAGTTGTTCCCGTCTGCTGCCCAGCTCAAGTTGTTCCCGTCTGCTGCCCAGCTCAAGTTGTTCCCGTCCGCTGCCCAGCCTGGAGTGTTCCTGTCCGCCGCCCAGCCTGATGTGCCCACTGCCCAGCTGGACACCATGGACTTTCCCCAGCAACGGCTAGTTGGAGCGTCCGGAGGTCGCTCCTTTGAGGGGGGGTACTGTCAGGAAATGTTCCATCCGCTGGTAAGACCTGTTATTTGGCATGCAGTACTGAGGTCCACCAGCAGGTGTCTCCTGGCAGTTTGGAACTGTCAGGAGAGCTTTTCCCTGTTTATAATATATCATCTTTGGGCCGCAGTACTGGCGTCCACCAGCGGATGGATCCTGGCAATGTGGAGCAGACAGTACCTCCTACAATCAGGTGTCACTTGAGGCCAATCATAGGCCTATAAATACCCGGCAAGCATTCACATGTTTGCCTTGATTTCATCATTGCCTCCTGACCTGCTAGCTTTCTGATCCTGAACCGAGTCCTGATCCTGATCCTGTCCCTGTCTGGGACCCTATCCTGTCCCACCTGTTACCTTGGGTCCCTGCCTGCAGTCTGACCCATCCATCCTCTCCCTGTCCTGTGTTCCATACCCCATCTACTGACTTCCCTGTGTATGACCTTGGCCTGGCTTACGTTTACGTCTCTGGAACATCCCTGCTGATCTTCTGTGTATGACCCTGGCCTGGCTATTGTTTATGAACCTGGTATTTCCCATTTATTGCATTTATCTGTCTATTGTTATTTGTAGGTCTCTGTCTGTGGTTGGTTATTGCACTGTGTCATATTGGAGTTGGTTGTTATTTATTACTCACTTTCCTTAATAAATTAATATATATTTTCACTTATATACGTTTGGGTGTCCTCTGTCGCAGATCACACGGTTCTGGTCACACCCGCTCATGACACCGAGGGTCCTTTCTCAGGCTTTGCAGGATCAGGGAGGCCATGCAGCATAGGTTGGCAGAAGCATTCGATCCTGAGTAGGGATGAGCCGAACACCTCCCCGGCTCGGTTCGCAGCAGAACATGCGAACAGGCAAAAAATTGGTTCGAATACGCGAACACCATTAAAGTCTATGGGACATGAACGTGAAAAATCAAAAGTGCTAATTTTAAGGGTTAATATGCAAGTTAATTTCATAAAAAGTGTTTGGGGACCTGGGTCCTGCTCCAGGGGACATGTATCAATGCAAAAAAAGTTATAAAAATGGCCGTTTTTTTGGGAGCAGTGATTTTAATAATGCTTAAAGTGAAACATCGGGTGTCTGCCGAATAGCGAACAATTTGAGGTGTTTCCGGCAAATTCGAAAGCCTCGGAACACCTTTTAAAAGTCTATAGGAGAAATCAAAAGTGCTCATTTTCATTTAAAAGTGAAATATTCCTTTAAATTTCATACCTGGGGGTTGTCTATAGTATGCCTGCAGTATGTATGCGGTAATACAGATAAAAGTCATCAAAATTGAAAAAAAATTGCGTGGGGGTCCCCCCAAATTCCATACCAGGCCCTTCAGGTCTGGTATGGATATTAAGGGGAACCTTGCGCCAATTTTTTTAAAAAAAATGACGTAGGGGTCCCCCTCAAAATCCATACCAAACCCTCAGGTCTGGTATGGATTTTAAGGGGAACCCACATCAAAATTTTAAAAAAATGGCGTGGGGGGTCCCCCCGAAAATCTATACCAGACCCAGCATTGATACATGTGCCCTGGGGCAGGACCCAGGTCCCCAAACACTTTTTATGACAATACCATGCATATAAGCCTTTAAAATGAGCACTTTTGAATTCTCCCATAGACAATTCATTATAGCCGCGAGTAGTTTTACATGACGTTTTTTCCTTTAGAAATGTCATTTTGTGTTCTAAACATGGGAAAAATGCACCACTTTACAGGCATACTATAGACACCCCCCAGGTACGAAATTTAAAGGAATATTTCACTTTTATTGTTTCACTTTAAGCATTATTAAAATCACTGCTCCCGAAAAAACTTTTTTTTGCATTGATACATGTCCCCTGGGGCAGGACCCAGGTCCCCAACCATGACAATACCAAGCATATAAGCCTTTAAAATGAGCACTTTTGATTTCTCCCATAGACTTTTAAAGGGTGTTCCACGGCTTTCGAATTTGCCGCAAACACCTCAAATTGTTTGCTATTCGGCGGACACCCAATGTTCGAGTAGAACTTACGTTCGACTTGAACATCGGGCTTATCCCTAATCCTCTGGGTCACGAAGGACCACATGATCCTCAACCACCTCCTTCCAGCCACATACAACTCCATGGGTTTCTGGGGACTGCAAACGATCCTTGAAGACTGCTGCTGATGCTGAGTGTTATCCTCCACCTCCATGCTGACACAATCCTCCTCCTCTTCTTCTTCCCGTGTGATCGGCGGGCCTGCAGGAATACTAGTATCTGGATAAAGAGGGCCTTGAGAGGTAAGGAAGTCCTCCTTTTCCTCCCGCTTTTCTGCCTCAAGTGCCCTGCCCATTATTCTATGAATCGTGTGCTCCAACAGGAAGACAAGAGGGACAGTATCACTGATGCATGCACTGTCACTGCTCACCATCCTCGTGGCCTCCTCAAATGGTGACAGAACAGAGTGCATGCATCCTTGATCAGTAGCCACTGGCGTGGCAAAAAAAAGCCAAGCTCCCCTGACCCTGTCCTGGTGCCATACTCACACAGGTACTCATTGATGGCCCTCTGCTGCTTGTGCAGCCGCTGCAGCATTGCCAACATTGAGTTCCACCTGGTAGGCATGTCACAAATGAGGCAGTTCTTGGGCAGGTTGAATGTCAGCCATCTGAGCACTGGCATTATATGACCAGCGGAAATGAACCACAGACTTTCCTGGCCTGCCTCAGGAGATCCTGTAAGCCCGGGTACCTGCTCAAGAACCGCTGCACCACCAAATTCAGGACATGAGCCAAACAGAGAACATAGGTCAAATGTCTCTGTCGGAGGGTGGAGAGGAGATTGGTGCCATTGTCGCATACAACCATTCCTGGCTGAAGCTGGCATGGCGTCAACCACCTCTGAGCCTGCCCCTGCGAGCTGACAGAATTCGTCAGTAGCCCCTTGAACGCCTACGGAGCACTGCTGGTTCAGAGGAGAAATCTGCAGAGGTAGAGGCCATAGAGGAAGAAGAAGAGGAGGGGGAGGAGGAGAGAGCTGTGGCAGAATGACCACTAGCATTTTGGAGGCATGGTGGCGGAACAAGCTCCAACAATACTGAACCCTGTCCTGCATCCTTCCCAGCTGCCAGCAGAGTTACCGGTGCGCTGTGAAAGAAAGGTAACGTCCCTGTCCATGCCTGCTGGACCATGAGTCAGCAGTAATATGCACCTTACTGCTGACCGCTCTGTCCAACGAGGCCAAGACATTGCCTTCCACATGCTGGTAGAGAGCCGGAATGGACTTACGTGAAAAGAAATGGAGTTTGGGAACCTGCCACTGAGGTACTGCACATTCCACAAATTCACGAAAGGGGGCAGAGTCTACCAGCTGAAAAGGCAGCAGTTGCAGTGCTAGCAATTTGGCCAAGCTAGCATTCAGACGCTGAGCATGTGGTTTAGCAACTGAGGTAGGGAAATTTGCCTGCTAAAATCCGATGTTGGTGTACCGCTAGCAGATTGGCAAGTACTTGGGACACCTATTTCTATACCTTCATTCCTCTCATTCCAAAACGCTTCAGACATATGTTGCAAACAGCAATGGTGCTATCTTCTGCACACGTGTGAAAAAAGGCCCACACCAAAGAACTTTTCAAAATATGTGGGGAGTCAGCAGCACCCTGCACCTGCTTAGCTCTGCAGTGTGATGCAATAGGGTGGCTGCCTTTAAGCTGCCCCCTGGAGGGCATCCTACCTCGTTGGAAATGTGCCTCCTCCTCCTCTCTTCTATCAGGCACTCAAGTTGAGTCATTGACCTCATCATCCCCTCCCTCCTCGTCACTGGAGCAAACTTGGCAGTATGCTACAGCTGGGGGAACATGACTGCCAGTTTCTCGACCTTCTTGGGCACCCCCTCTCTCTAGGCTGACGTTAATCCCTTCCTCAACTTGGGTACCATCATCGGAGCCTTCAAATCGCTGCGCATCCTCCTGCAGCATGTACCCGACACTGTGGTCGAACAGTTCGGGGGACTCCTCCGTGCATAATGGTGTGGCTAGGGAAGGATTGACTGTTGTCATGGAGCCAATGGAACTGTGTACACCGCCTGAAGTATATTAGAAACAGTACACCGGGAATGGCCTGCAGTCAGATATATCTAAACTGGATACAGTGGATATATATATATATATATATATATATATATATATATATATATATATAAAAAATGAACTGCAGCTAACTGAATCACCTGCCTGCCTGAAGTATATTAGAAACAGTACACCAGGAATGGCCTGCAGTGAGACATAGCTAAACTGGATACAGTGGATATATATTGTAAGATTGGGGTTATCAGACTCGAAAGGTAGGTGTGTTTTCCAGTGAGTACGCAAGTACAAAACTGTATTTTTAAGGGCCTGGTAGCCCACTTTTATTTAAAAGCACAGAATAATTCACAAAGACATCAGTGCCCACGCAGGTGGGTTCCACCATTACTGTATCTTGCACACTCAATACTTTAGCCTCCTGGCTTACATTCTTGCCATAGGGCTGATTCAGGCCTTTAGCCTAGGCCTTAGGTCTGCTCCTCAGACCCAAAAGAGTTTCCTAGAGTTAAGCTCTCTCCTAGCTCACTCCTGATCAGCGCCTTGCTGTTCTGTCACCAAGTACGTCTGCCTCCTGTAGACATGCATCCTCTGGCTGCCTCCTGCAGCCTCTGACTCCTCTCAGAGGAATAGGAGTCCACCTGACTCCCATGCACAGACTTCCTGTCTGTTGGGTGGAACCCTGAGCTATAGCCAGGTCACAACTAAATAGCCCAACACACCTGTGCAATCAGCGTGCCTTTCTCTCCAAAATCTTGCGTAAACCAGCAATCTTCCAGGTAGCACAGGATCCTATTGCCACAATATATATACAAGACTATCTGTATATATATATATATATATATATATATATATATATATATATAAAAAATACACTGCAGCTAACTGAATCACCTGCCTGCCTGAAGTATATTAGAAACAGTACACCAGGAAGGGACTGCAGTCAGATCTAGCTAAACTGGATACAGTGGGTATATATATATATATACGAGACTAATATATATATATATATATATATATATATATACAAATACACTGCAGCTAACTGAATAATCTGCCTGCCTGCTCAATCTAAATGACACTCTCTCTCCGTCCACGCCAACAACACACTACACGAAGCCGACGTGCAGGTGGCCTTATATAGTGTGGGGCCAATCATCATACAGCAATGCACTGCGCGCCTGCAGTGAATTATGGGCCACTACACGCCGCTCAAATTTGGCGCAAACGGCCCATATTGTTTGGTTTTGGACGAACGGGTGAACAGCCAATGTTCGAGTCAAACTCATGTTCCACCCAAACAGAAAGCTCATCCATAGTAATTAGACAAGGCAGCAAGCCACCTATGACCAGTGGCATCCAGCTTAGCTGTAGTCAAAACATAAGTGAGGGGGTTGTTGTCAGTTCTCACCTCAAACTGAGCCCCATTTAAGTAATCATGCAGCTTTTCAACAATAGCCCACTTCAGGGCAAGAAATTCCAGTTTGTGAACAGGATAATTATTTTCTGCTGGGCTTAGACTGCAACTAATATAAGCAACAAGCCTTAGTCCCTCTGGGTACTTCTGATGTAGGACTCCTCCTAATCCATCATAGCTGGCATCTCCATGCAGAATGTATGGCTTTTGCTGGTCTGCGTAAGCCAACACTGGTGCTTCTGTAAGACTTTTTTAAGCTGTAGAAAAGCGTCCTCACAAGCAGAAATCCACCTCTCACTGAAAGGAGTTGTGTCAATGCCAGGGGTTTCTTTGAGCAAGTCATTAAGAGGCCGAGCAGTCTTGGAATAGCCCTAACGAAGCAGCGATAATAGACACAAAACCCTAAGAAGGACCTCAGTTCTTTCAGATTTGTGGGACTGGGCCAGGTTACCACAGCCTCCACAGGCAGGATCAGTTGCTACCCCTTCTGCAGGTACGATGTGACCCACAAAGTTTACTAAAAAGCAAGCAAACTTACATTTGTCCAGGGAGAGTTTCAGACCTTCTTTCCTCAGAGATCTATAAACAGTCTCTGGTCATGCTCCTCCAGAGTGGAGCCAAAAACAATTATGTCATCTAGGTAGACAATACATTGAGTGGGACAAAGGTCTCCCAGTGTCTGTTCCATTAGACGCTGGAAGGTTGCAGGTGCACCACTAATGCTCTGAGGCATGCAAGCAAACTGGAGAAGCCCCGGGGGGGGGGGGGGGGGGGCAGATAAAAGCTGTCTTTTCTAGAACTTCCTCACTCCTTGGTACTTGGTAATAACCGGATCTTAAGTTCATTACTGTGAACCATTTGCTACCTTGCAGTGCATCAAGAGTTTCCTCAATGCGAGGTAGCCTGTATTGATCTGGGACCGTTTGCTGATTTAGAGTCCTATAATCTACACATATTCATACTCCACCATTTTTCTTTCTAACCACCACTATTGGGGATGCATACAGGCTTTTATGCTCAACAATGATGTTTTGATCTTTCATTTTGTGCAAGCACTCTCGAACATTATCCAGATCTTTAAGAGGTATGCGCCTGGGTCTTTCTCTAAATGGGGTGCTATCTGTTAGGCAAATACTGTGCTGAATAATTTTAGCACACCCAATATTCATGTCATCAGTTGAGAAAACATCATCGTATTCCATTAGCTGCTCTCCTAGCCCTTGTTTGTGCACTGCAGGACTATCAGCATCATTTAGGTGAAAGTCTAATTTGGTTTCTTTCTCCTCGACCTTGGCATGGTAGGAGCTAATGGTTTCCAGTGGGTAACAATAGGCTACCTCTTTCCAGGCTGGTATTATAACTGGGTATGTGGTAATTTTCCGAACAGTAAAAAAAATCTATTCTTGGACATTTTAAATGATATTCTTTGCTTTCTGGTATCTCCCAGCCATTCTTAGCAGCCTCTTTTGTATCAGTCTCTAGCAGGAAAAAGTTACCGGTTGCACAATTTCCACATAAACCCGCAACACTCTCACTCCCCCGTCTGGAAGCTCTATGGGATGCCATGGATTTCCCACACACCCTCCAGGAAGATCAGGAGCAAAGGTTTGGCAGATATTTTGAAGCTCTGGAGCAACAGCCAGTGAAGGTAGAGGAGGTCCCTGTTGGGGCTGAAGAAACCGTATGAAAGCAGCCCCAACATTGGAACCCACAATTATAGGAGCATACTCGTTACCCCCAGGTGGAGGGCTCCTCATCAGCTATCACACCAGGAATACGTAGCTCAACTTCTAGACAACCATCCATCAAAACAGGATTTTCTCTCACACCATAAACAGGCATAGTGCCCACAGGTTACAAAGGGAGGTGGTTTATGTTGCTGATAGAAGGGCCTGTATATGATAGTCAGCTGAGAACCAGTATCAAACAGAGCAGTAGTGGGTATATCATTAACAAACAAATTGAATGTACATCTGCAGCCTATTACAGGTAGTTTGGCAAACATTGTTTTCTTGATTTTCCCTGTTTTCTTTTGTACACATGTCCAGCTTTACTGTGAATCTCAGAACTATCAGCCAGCAGTGGACACTGACAAACTGTGTGGCCTACTTGTCCACAGCAGAAACATTTAATGTGGAAGAGAGGCTTATCACTGTATGTTTTATCAGCAGATTGAGCTCTTTAACAACAGTCTCATTTTTGTGCTCAACCAAAGAACTCTGTTTAACGTAGCTCTTAGAAAGGGTACTAAAAAGGATATCAGACTCCTGTTTCTTAACTTCAGTCATAGTTTCAGTGCAAGTAAAGTTTCTCTCTCTCAAAACAACTCTTAGGACCGGTGAAATTCGGTGATGTGGCAGTAGCCCCTTTATTATTTGAGCAGTCCTTAATTTGTCAACATCTGTAGGAGAGATTACTTTTTCAGTGAGCAATCTCCCTAGAAGCACGTCTAGCCTCTTCACAAACATGTTTTGTCTGTTTAAAATCAGCAAGCATCTGATCAGGGTCACGGTGCTGTCCATAAGCATCTGTCAAAACATCAATATATTCTTGAGCACTGGTACTCACATGAGTGTCCTTGTAAGCTCCAATGTTAATGGATGCTGGTGGTTTTAAACTTTCCATGATACGCTGTTTTTTCTTTTCCTCCGTGCAGGTCCATTCCTCTATCACTTGTTGTGCAAAATCTTTCCACACCTCAAAGCATTCTTCACCAGCGAGGACAAGAAGCACTCCTGAAAAAGCCTTTAATTTGCGATAAGAATCAGCATATAAATTCTGAGCATTGACTTCAGTGACTTTTAGCAGCAGGTGCTCAATATTTGTTTCCTGCTCAGCGGCTGTAGCAGTCAACATTACAGTTTCTCCTGATGAAGCAGTTGTATTCAATGGTTCACACTTTACAGGCAGGGCTGGTAACTTCCGCCTTACTGGAATTGAGATTACTGGAAATACTACAGCACAACCAATTACTTCAGCCCCTTTTGGATATATGCAAAAGGACCCTTTAACTGGATTTAAATCCACCTCACTGAGACAGAGATAATGGGTATACAGTTCATAGCTCTCATCTTCCTCACTTTTATCCACCAGAGCAGCAGACTGCAAGGTTTCATATGCTTTTAGTGCCTTCTGCAGTCTAAGGGTGCTCACAGTGATAGGTACATATGGAATAGCGAATGTCCTTTTAGGTGGCAGTCCCTCTTCCAGGGTCCGCTGCCTCACAGCTTCTGTTGAATTACAGTGACATGGTTGTTCCTTAATGTCCTGATCCAAGATATTGATCTCAGCGGTGCCTCCAAATGTAGCGCTATTCTTTTCACACTCTGCGGCTACTGAGATATGATGGCGTCACCTGTAGAGTATTTAGGAGCAGAGTCTTCATAATCTGTGTGATCAGGACAGGATCTCTAACATGCGCAGTGCCTCCACTTAATTGGGGCTTGTGAATAGCAAGTGAAATCCCAACTGGGAAATGTATCTCCACATAGACAGTAATCCACACCGCATTGTATTTGAAAGTCCATGTATTGAAGAAATAACATTCAGTGAACCATCCAACATAAGGTATTTTCTAGACAAGAACATGAAATCATTAACAGTCTCTATGTATGCCTCAGTGAAGGGAAACTGCAGCACTTACACAGCCTGTTCTCTCTCAGTAGGAATCCACTGTTCTCTTTCTGCCACATGTATCTCTCTCCACCCACTAAGGATGAGCTCCGGCGTGTTCGCATGCTGAATGTGCGCAGCCTGCCAGGAAGTCGGCACGGCGCAGCGCTAATCACAGGTAGGGAGACATTTCCCGATCTCTGCAGCTGCACATCGGGAAATGTCTCACTGATTGTGATTAGCGCTGCGCCGTGACGACTTCCTGGCGGGCTCGGCGCGTTCAGCATGCGAACACGCCGGAGCTCATCCTTACCGCCCTCTTACCTCATCCTTGGTGAGAGAGAGCATAGCAGCCATATTGAAAAGGGGCAAACAAACACTGCATAACAGGAGTATACGCTTGGCAAATGGGCAAAGAAATGATCACATCACTACAAGTGTATAAGGATATAGAGGACATACACACACAACACAAGGCCGTGCTCACACTACGAGACGTTTCTCGGGGCTGCAGTTCCTCTGAGCTCTACAAGGTATTAATCTTCTCACTTCTACCCAGACAGGAAGTCTCTATGGAAGACAGGAAGTGATGTCACATACAGATTGTAAGTTCCGGGTGAGAGGTGAGTCAGGGGGAAGTAGAGTGGAGACATTGTTGGGACTGGCAGCAGAGGAGGTAACAAGATATTATTATTATTATACAGGATTTGTATAGTGCAGACAGTTTACACAGCGCTTTACAACATGAGGGCAGACAGTACAATTACAATACAATTCAATACAGGAGGAATCGGAGGGCCCGGCTTGTTAGAGCTTACAATCTAAGAATATTATATATATATATATATATACATACACTACCGTTCAAAAGTTTGGGGTCACATTGAAATGTCCTTATTTTTGAAGGAAAAGCACTGTACTTTTAAATGAAGCTAACTTTAAACTAGTCCTAACTTTAAACAAATATACTCTATACATTGCTAATGTGGTAAATGACTATTCTAACTGCAAATGTCTAGTTTTTGGTGCAATATCTACATAGGTGTATAGAGGCCCATTTCCAGCAACTATCACTCCAGTGTTCTAATGGTACAATGTGTTTGCTCATTGGCTCAGAAGGCTAATTGATGATTAGCAAACCCTTGTGCAATCATGTTCACACATCTAAAAACAGTCTAGCTCCTTCCAGAAGCTACAAAACTGACCTTCCTGTGAGCAGATTGAGTTTCTGGAGCATCACATTTGTGGGGTCAATTAAACGCTCAAAATGGCCAGAAAAAGAGAACTTTCATCTGAAACTCGACAGTCTATTCTTGTTCTTAGAAATGAAGGCTATTCCATGCGAGAAATTGCAAAGAAATTGAAGATTTCCTACAACGGTGTGTACTACTCCCTTCAGAGGACAGCACAAACAGGCTCTAACCAGAGTAGAAAAAGAAGTGGGAGGCCGCGTTGCACAACTAAGCAAGAAGATAAGCACATTAGAGTCTCTAGTTTGAGAAACAGACGCCTCACAGGTCCCCAACTGGCATCTTCATTAAAAGTACCCGCAAAACACCAGTGTCAACATCTACAGTGAAGAGGCGGCTGCGGGATTTTGGGCTTCAGGGCAGAGTGGCAAAGAAAAAGCCATATCTGAGACTGGCCAATAAAAGAAAAAGATTAAGATGGGCAAAAGAACACAGACATTGGACAGAGGAAGACTGGAAAAAAGTGTTGTGGACGGATGAATCCAAGTTTGAGGTGTTTGGATCACAAAGAAGAACGTTTGTGAGACGCAGAACAAATGAAAAGATGCTGGAAGAATGCCTGACGCCATCTGTTA
Organism: Lithobates septentrionalis; assembly: GCA_037952835.1. Taxonomy (NCBI): domain Eukaryota; kingdom Metazoa; phylum Chordata; class Amphibia; order Anura; family Ranidae; genus Lithobates; species Lithobates septentrionalis. The sequence continues at coordinate 85,794 of JBBDGP010003839.1, forward strand.
AGCATGGTGGAGGTAATGTGATGGTCTGGGGTTGCTTTGGTGCTGGTAAGGTGGGAGCTTTGTACAGGGTAAAAGCTAAGGAAGGCTATCACTCCATTTTGCAACGCCATGCCATACCCAGTGGACAGCGCTTGATTGGAGCCAATTTCATCCTACAACCGGACAATGACCCTAAACACACCTCCAAATTGTGCAAGAACTATTTACAGCAGAAGCAGGCAGCTGGTATTCTATCGGTAATGGAGTGGCCAGCACAGTCACCAGATCTGAACCCCATTGAGCTGTTGTGGGAGCAGCTTGACCGTATGGTACGCCAGAAGTGCCCATCCAACCATTCCAACTTGTGGGAGCTGCTTCTAGAAGCGTGGGGTGCAATTTCTCCAGCTTACCTCAATAAATTAACAGCTAGAATGCCAAAGGTGTGCAATGCTGTAATTGCTGCAAAAGGAGGATTCTTTGATGAAAGCAAAGTTTGATGTAAAAACAATGTTATTTCAAATACAAATCATTATTTCTAACCTTGTCAATGTCTTGACTCTATTTTCTATTCATTTCACAACGTATGGTGGTGAATAAGTGTGACTTTTCATGGAAAACACAAAATTGTTTGGGTGACCCCAAACTTTTGAACGGTAGTGTATATATTTCTCTCCACCTTGGTGTGAGTGGAGGTGACCCCATCTATAAGGATATACAGTACACACACAGCACAAGGCCGTGTTCATACTTCGAGACACTGCATTTCCTCTGAGCTCCACAAGGTGGTGATCTCACTTCTAATTAGACAGGAAGTGATGTCAGGTACAGACAGGAGGTTAGAGGTGAGTCCGAAGAAAGTAGAGAGGAGACATTGCTGGAAATGGCAGAAAAGAAGGTAATAAGATCTTATTTTCTATTTACACCCAGTAACCCCCCGTCATGTCCGTCCTCTTCCTCCATAGTCACTGTGACGTCTTTTATCTCCAGCAGATGATGATACACACATATATAGTGTGGAAACCTAGATTAACCCCTTCAGGGGCAGAACATTCCCCCACTTACAGGGCCGGAACATTTCCTTCATTTTGGAGATAAATTCTAGTAATATGTTCCTTTAACCACTTCAAAACCAGCCTCGTTTTGGATTTTAGGTGTTTAAGAGTTTAAAACAGGTTTTTTTGCTAGAAAATTACTTAGAACCCCCAAACATTATATATTGTTTTTTTTCTAACACCCTAGAGAATAAAATGGCGGTCATTGCAATACTTTTTTTTGCACCGTATTTGCGCAGCGGTCTTCTAAGCGCACTTTTTTTGGAAAAAATTCACTTTTTTGAAAAAAAAAATAAGACAACAGTAAAGTTAGCCCAATTTTTTTTTATATTGTGAAATATAATGTTACGCCAAGTAAATTGATACCCATCATGTCACGCTTTAAAATTGCGCCCGCTCGTGGAATGGCGTCAAACTTTTACCCTTAAAAATCTCCATAGGCGACGTTTAAAAAATTCTACAGATTGCATGTTTTGCGTTACAGAGGAGGTCTAGGGCTAGAATTATTGCTCTCACTCTACCGGTCGCGGCGATACCTCACATGTGTGGTTTGACCACCGTTTTCATATGCGGGCGCTACTCACGTATGCGTTCGCTTCTGCGCGCGAGCTCGTCGGGACAGGGCGCTTTAAAAAATTTTTTTTTTTTTTTTAATTATTTATTTTACTTTATTTTATTTATTTTTTCACTGTTTTTTAAAAAAAAAAAATTTGGATCACTTTTATTCCTATTACAAGGAATGTAAACATCCCTTGTAATAGAAAAAAGCATGACAGGTCCTCTTAAATATGAGATCTGGGGTCAAAAAGTCCTCAGATCTCATATTTAGACTATAATGCAAAAAAAAAAAAAAAAAAAAAAAAAAAAGTCGTTTAAAAAATGACACAAAATAAATTGTGCCTTTAAGAGAAGTGGGCGGAGCCGTCGTAATGACGTCGCTCCGGCCGTCACATGGTATAGAGACGGGTGGGGGCCATCTTGGCCTCACTCGTCTCAGTACCGAGGAAGTGAAAGGACCCGATCGCCTCCGCCGTTACCGACGGCTCCGGTAAGCGGCGGAGGGTGCGGGAGAGCGGCGGGAGGGGGGGTGGCACCTCTCCCGCCGCCGATAACGGTGATCTCGCGGCGAACCCGCCGCATAGACCACCATTATCGTGTGTAGAATCGCCGGCCCTAAAGATGGATACCTCGGTTGTGGCAGCAGCTGCTGCCGTTACCGAGATATCCATCTTTAAAACACAGGACGTCAATATACAGTGGGCGGTCGGGAAGCGGTTAAACAAACAGCACTGACAATAAATAGACAAGACAATGACCATCCTGACCATACATGGCCTACAACGGGCAATTATTACACCACACAGGCAGATTTACGGGGCCGGAACATTGTTTTCATTTTGTTGGTGTGTCACCTTTCCCACCAATCACCTTCTCACCCTTTAAGTCTATACTAACGGACTATATGACTTTTATTAGTAGTGGGGGATCGGGGGGATTGGAATATGTATGTCTTTAATTTAGAAGATTCAAATAGGAAGAAAGAGGGAAAATGTCATTTGTAGAAAGAATGTCCTGACATTTTTTTTTCCATATTGATTCAAGTCTCAGATATTCATTCACACCATCCCTCACCATGATCAGGTAGATGGGTAACAATCACTAATAGGATTTATACACATACGTGTGTTAGAACAAATGTTTTATCATATATTCAGAGTGGAAACATCGGGGATGATAAGATTGTTGTTAAATAAAAGTAAAAATAGGAGGATGGTGTGATGAAGCAGCTTTCTGAAGGACACAAGGACATAATGATGGAGCAATCAAGTAACAGAAACCCACCAGAGAGATGTCCCCGTCCTCTGTATTCCCGGGTTTCCTCAAAGGAAGATCACACCATCCCTCACCATCATCAGGTAGATGAGGAACAATTATGAATAGTTATACTTATACACAATTATGTTTGTTACAATAAATGTTTTATTATATATTCAGAGTGGAAACCCTGAGGATTATAATAGTGTTATTAAAGAAGAGTACAAGCAAGAGACAAGGAATATGGTGTATTGAAGGCGCTTTCAGCTGGACACAAGGATATGATGAAGCCACCTAATAACATAAACCCACCAGAGAGATGTCCCCATCCTCTGTATTCTCGGGATTCCACACAGGAAGATCACACCATCCCTCATCATCATCAGGTAGATGAGGAACAATCACTGATAGTATCATTAGGATCTGTACATTATCTGCATTGTTACAATTGATATAATTTGTATCATATATTCAGATTGGAAACCTGAGAGATTCTAAAGTTGAGGTTAATGAAGAGATAAAAGAGGAGGATGATGAGGATGGGGTGATGGAGGAGTTTTCTAAAGAACACAAATATCTGTACCAGGACACCATGGTGGAGTCATCCAGCTACAGAAACCCACCAGAGAGATGTCCCCATCCTCTGTATTCCTGGGATTCCACACAGGAAGATCACACCATCCCTAACCATCAGGTAGATAATGAACAATCACTGGTAGTTATACATTATGCACAAGCATGTGTGTTACAATAAATGTTTTATAATATATTGCAGATTGGAAACCTTGGAGATGATAATGTTTTTGTTAAAGAAGAGGATGAGGAGTATGGGGTTATGGAGGTGTTTTTAGAAGGACACAAGGATATTATGGAGCTGCCTAGTAACAGAAACCCACCAGAGAGATGTCCCCGTCCTCTGTATTCTCGGGATTCCACACAGGAAGATCACACCATCCCTCACTGTTACAAGGTTGGTGGGACGGAGAATCTAGAACATACACTTACAATGACAATGTGTGGATTTTTTATGTCATCTCACAATATTAAAGCTCTTATTTTACAGATGACATTCTCTCTCATTTTCTTGGTTTAGAGTGGAGATCCAGTTGATATAGAATTTGAGGTTAAAACAGAAGAAGAAGAGACGTATGTGAGGGGTGATCAGCAGTCTATGGAGGAGGATGGAATAACGGGGACATTTATAGAGGAGGACACTCCTACAGAGAGCAGCACAGGTGGGTCATTAACACTAAATACATTTCTCCACCTATACTGCTCACTGATTGGTCCAGAGTAGCGCAGGGACTGGGTGATATCAGCCTATAATACCCTGGTCACTTTCCTGAGCTGTGTTCCCCGTCCTGTATTCCTGTATTTCTCTCGGATAATCTTCCTTCTCTGTGCTGCAGACACAATTTATGCATCTAGACTGGATTTATGGAAATTCTGGGGTTCAGCTGAGGGACCTCTGCAACTCGTCTCCAGTAAACATTTAAGCTTCCACTGATTTCTGAACACCAATAATATGAATCCTGACCCTTCACTATATAATTTATATTGTACATTACATACTCCTGACCCCTACACTATATACTCTATGTTGTACATCACATACTCCTGACCCTTGCACTATATACTTTATGTTGTACATTATATACTCCTGACCCCTGCACTATATACTTTATGTTGTACATTACATACCCCTGCACTATATACTCTATATTGTACATTACATACTCCTGACCCCTGCACCATATACTTTATGTTGTACATTATATACTCCTGACCCCTGCACTATATACTTTATATTGTAAATTACATACTCCTGACCCCTGCACTATATACTCTATGTTCAACATTACATCATTCTGATACTATATAGTCCTATCTGTTGTATCTTATACAATATGTTGTAAATTACATACTCATGACTTCTTCTCTCTTCCCTCTACCCACTGCTATATATACACATAATATGTATTCTCTTTTGTTACACCCATTTCCTACCAGCTGGACATTTTATATCGGATGATATAATTGGAGCACAGACTTTTACATGTTGATAATAATGTGATAACATCCTCCAAGTTTGGAACCTTAAACAGAAAGTGATAATAAGGGAGGAGTCAATAACCCAATAATGGTGGTCTTCAGGATCAGTCCAGTCTTCATCTTGGTTCTCCCCCCATCCTCTCTCTCTGACCTCTGGTGGGGCTCAGCCCTGCTGTTATTCATGATTAAATCATGGACTGAATAAAGAAGTGCAGGACTTCTTGTGTTGGGAAGGGGGCAATGAGTGATAGAGGGGGTGGGGACACTCGTCCTATAATCCCCTCATCACTGTCACTCCTATAAAAGACAGTTCTCATTGTTTCCTCACTCTCTGACTAAGATCCACGAATAAAGAAATGAACTGGTAGGAGATCAGAGGTCCCATTTACTAGTTACCTTGAGGGGGGAATTGTAAGATCCTCAGAGACAAAGCTGTCTGATGTGGGCGGAGTCCTGGTTTAGGGGAACCAATCTGCTCACGTCTAGTAATAATCTTTTTATCTCTATTTTAGTAGATGGACGGAAGATGAAGAAAACCTCAGAGGATTGTCTCACTTTGTCTCCAGACTGTAAAGTAGAAGATGAGGACATCACACAGTATAGTCCAGGAGAAAACCCGACTACCTCAAATGTCCATCCGGCACCACACAGTGTAGATGGACCATCGTATTCCTCTTATCCTGAGGAGCCTCAGACTGTGAGGGACGGTGCCATCCTTCCAACAGAGAAGAGGTTTTCCTGTACTGAGTGTGGGAAGCATTTAAATTCTAAGAATAGTCTTAATATGCATAAAAAATTTCATACAGGTGAGAAGCCACATTCCTGTTCTGAGTGCGGTAAATGTTTTTCAGCAAAGTCACTTCTTCTCAGACATCAGAGGTCGCACACAGGTGAGAAGCCGTATTCCTGTCCTGAGTGCGGGAAATGTTTTTCAGTTAAGTGGCATCTTGATAGACATCAGAGGTCTCACACGGGTGAGAAGCCATATTCCTGCCCTGAGTGCGAGAAATGTTTTTCAGATAAGTCGCATCTTGATACACATCATAGGTTGCACACAGGTGAGAAGCCGTATTCCTGTCCTGAGTGTGGGAAATGTTTTTTAGTTAAGTCGCATCTTGATACACATCAGAGGTCTCACACGGGTGAGAAGCCATATTCCTGTCCTGAGTGCGGGAAATGTTTTTTAGTCAAGTCGCATCTTGACACACATCTGATGTCGCACACAGGTGAAAAGCCGTATTCCTGTCCTGAATGCGGGAAATGTTTTTTAACTAAGTCGCTTCTTGTCAGACATCAGAGGTTGCACACAGGTGAGAAGCCGTATTCCTGTCCTGAGTGCGGGAAAAGTTTTTTAGTTAAGTCGCATCTTGATACACATCAGAGGTCTCACACGGGTGAGAAGCCATATTCCTGTCCTGAGTGCGGGAAATGTTTTTTAGTCAAGTCGCATCTTGACACACATCAGATGTCGCATACGGGTGAAAAGCCGTACTCCTGTCCTGAGTGCGGGAAATGTTTTTCAACTAAGTCGCTTCTTCTCAGACATCAGAGGTTGCACACGGGTGAGAAGCTGTATTCCTGTCCTGAGTGTGCGAAATGTTTTGTACAGAAATCAGATCTTGTCATACATCAGAGGTCTCACACAGGTGAGAAGCCACATTCCTGTTCTGAGTGCGGGAAATGTTTTTCAGATCAGTCGAATCTTCTCAGACATCAGAGGTCGCACACGGGTGAGAAGCCATATTCCTGTCCTGAGTGCGGGAAATGTTTTTTAGTCAAGTCGCATCTTGACAGACATCAGAGGTCTCACACGGGTGAAAAGCTGTATTCCTGTCCTGAGTGCGGGAAATGTTTTTCAACTAAGTCGCTTCTTCTCAGACATCAGAGGTTGCACACGGGTGAGAAGCCTTATTCCTGTCCTGAGTGCGGGAAATGTTTTTCAGATAAGTCCAATCTTTCCTGTCATCAGAGATCACACACGGGTGAGAAGCCGTATTCCTGTCCTGAGTGCGGGAAATGCTTTTTAGTCAAGTCGCATCTTGACACACATCAGATGTCTCACACGGGTGTAAAGCCGTATTCCTGTCCTGAGTGCAGGAAATGTTTTTCAACTAAGTCGCTTCTTCTCAGACATCAGAGGTTGCACACGGGTGAGAAGCCTTATTCCTGTCCTGAGTGCGGGAAATGTTTTTCAGATAAGTCCAATCTTTCCTGTCATCAGAGATCACACACGGGTGAGAAGCCGTATTCCTGTCCTGAGTGCGGGAAATGCTTTTTAGTCAAGTCGCATCTTGACACACATCAGATGTCTCACACGGGTGTAAAGCCTTATTCCTGTTCTGAGTGCGGGAAATGTTTTTCAGTTAATTCAAATCTTGACAGACATCAGAGATCTCACATGAGGAAGCCACGTTCCTGTCCTGAGTGAGGGAATTGTTCCTCACTGAAGTCCTGTCTTCCTGTACATCAGGGGTCCCACGCAACCCTTGATCTCCTCTCCTCAAGCTCTAAGTCCAGATAACTCTGGGACAGCATTAGTGGGAAAACTTGGTGCTCCAACCATGCCTGGAACTGTAGGCACAAATTTTTGGGCTGTTGATTAAAAAACAGGAGTAGCTGGGTTCAGACCTCCCCTTTAAGGGAGGCCACACATCAGTAATAGGTGAAGGAACCTGTACAGGACACTCTGGTGGAGGTGTAAACCAGTCACTGTCATCACCTTGGTCTCCACTGTCTGCACAAGGCACATCGTTAGAATATGTAACAATATCAGATTGTGGCTTCTCATCAGCAGTAGCAACTTGTGGTACTGGAAGCTAGGGATTCCTATGCCAGGCTTTGATCCGACCCTCAGGTCCTCGATTCCTGTAGACTGGGATTCTAGGCAGTTTTTCTATAACGTCAAACAACTAATTTCGCCAGTGATCAGCTAATTTATGTTTGGCCGAGGGTCTGAAATTGCGGAGAAGCACTTTATCACCAGGTTATAAGTCTTTGTAATGAACTTTGGCATTAAAACGTCTTTTATTGGTAGCATTTATTTTTGCAGTATTTTCCTCAGCCATTTGATAGGTCTATTTTAAACTATGTTTAAGTCGTGCCACATACTGGTAGTGATTTCTAATTTCCACTCCATCAGTAGACACACCCAACTGAATGTCAATAGGGAGACTGGCTTCTCTCCTAAACATATGAAAATAAGGCGAGAAGCCAGTTGATTCATGTCTGGTACAATTGTAGGCATGAACCATAGCTCCAACACGTCAGGTCCAGGTTTGCTTAGCACCATTAGGGAGGGTACCCAACATGTTCAACAAGGTCCGATTGAAAAGTTCAGGGAGAGCATGACCCTCTGGATGTTAAGGTGTGGTCCAGCTCTTGTGGATGTTAAGCAATATTAACAGCTCTTTAATTAGGTGACTTTCAAAGTCCCGCCCCAGGTCAGAATGAAGTCGATTTGGCAATCCATAATGAAAAAAAAACTTCTCCCACAACACTTTAACTACAGTTACTGCTTTCTGGTCTTTGGTAGGATAGGCTTGAGCATATCGAGTATAGTGATCAGTCACAATCAAAACATTTCCCATACCACTGCTGTCATTGTCAATACACAAAAAGTCCATGCACACTAAATTCATTGGACCAGAACTTTTCAAGTGTTCCATTGGAGCAGCTCGAGTAGGCAAAGTTTTCCGATGCAGACATCTCACACAAAATAGTCCACAACAGATTCCCTCATTCGTGGCCAAAAGAAATGGTCTTGGATTTGTCCATAGGTTTTTTCAACTCCTAGTTGTCCATGTTGATCATGCAAACTTCTCAAAACAGATTTTCTGTAGACTTGAGGGAGCACTAGCTGTCTCCTTCCAGGATGTTCATGGAACAAATGTACACTGTATAAAAGTCCATCAATTATTTTTAGTTTATCCCATTCTTTAGGATAGTGGGTACTCTGCTCAGGTAGGGTTTTTCTCATATAATTAGGATCTTTGCGGAAAACAGATTCTCTAACAGGTCTGATTACTGGATCTCTCTTTTGTAGAAGGTTCATATCTTTCTCTTGCAGCTGGATGTTTTCTGGTACCCCTAAAGTGGTGGAGCAGCAATACATGTGTGGGATACATGCTTGACCAGCTCCCAAGGAGTCAATAACTCGTAAGTCAGGGAAAACAATATTGTCTCCTTGAACAACAGCTGTAGCACAGGAGGCAGCCACAACAGGCCCAGGTACTTCCTCCCATTAATTTCTTTACTAAGTTCTCTGGCAACCCAGAACGCCTAGAGTATCAGCCCCAATATTTTTGGGCCCTGGATTGTATTTGAGAGTGAATTGGTAATTAGACAAGGCAGCAAGCCACCTATGACCAGTGGCATCCAGCTTAGCTGTAGTCAAAACATACGTGAGGGGGTTGTTGTCAGTTCTCACCTCAAACTGAGCCCCATACAAGAAACCATCCAGCTTTTCAACAATAGTCCATTACAGGGCAAGAAATTCCAGTTTATGAACAGGATAATTCTTTTCTGCTGGGCTTAGACTGCGACTAATATAAGCAACAGGCCTTAGTCCACCTGGGTACTCCTGATGTGGGACACCTCCTAATCCATCATAGGTGGCATCTCCATGCAGAATGCGTGGCTTTTGTGGGTCTGCATAAGCAAACACTGTTGCTTCTATTTTCTTAAGCTGTAGAAAAGCGTCCTCACAAGCAGAAATCCACCTCTCACTGAAGGGAGTTTTGCTGGTTGTGTCAATGCCAGGGGTTTCTTTGGAAGTGTCATTAAGGGGCGGAGCAGTCTTGAAATAGCCTATAATGAAGCGGCGATAATAGCCACAAAACCCTAATAGGGCGTACACACGGTCGGACTTTGTTCGGACATTCCGACAACAAAATCCTAGGATTTTTTCCGACGGATGTTGGCTCAAACTTGTCTTGCATACACACGGTCACACAAAGTTGTCGGAAAATCCGATCGTTCTGAACACGGTGACGTAAAACACGTACGTCGGGACTATAAATGGGGCAGTGGCCAATAGCTTTCATCTCTTTATTTATTCTGAGCATGTGTGGCACTTTGTCCGTTGGATTTGTGTACACACGATCGGAATTTCCGACAACGGATTTTGTTGTCGGAAAATTTTATCTCCTGCTCTCCAACTTTGTGTGTCGGAAAATCCGATGGAAAATGTCCGATGGAGCCCACACACGGTCGGAATTTCCGACAACACGCTCCGATCGGACATTTTCCATCGGAAAATCCGACCGTGTGTACGGGGCATAAGAAGGACCTCAGTTGTTTCAGATTTGTGGGAAAGGGCCAGGTTACCATAGCCTCCACTTTAGCAGGATCAGTTGCAAAGTTTACTAAATAGCGAGCAAACTTACATTTGTCCAGGGAGAGTTTCAGACCTTCTCTGTCTCTGGTCATGCTCCTCCAGAGTGGAGCCAAAAACAATCATGTCATCTAGGTAGACAATACATTGAGTGGGACAAAGGCCTCCAAGTGTCCGATCCATTAGATGCTGGAAGGTTGCAGGTGCACCACTAATGTCCTGAGGCATGCGAGCAAACTGGAGAAACCCTAGGGGGCAGATAAAAGCTGTCTTTTCTTGATCTTCCTCACTCCTTGGTACTTGGTAATAACCGGATCTTAAGTCCATTACTGTGAACCATTTGCTGCCTTGCAGCGCATCAAGAGCTTCCTCAATGCAAGGTAGCGTGTATTGATCTGGGACCATTCATCAATTTAGAGTCCTATAATCAACACATATTCGTACTCCACCATTTTTCTTTCTGACTACCACTATTGGGGATGCATATGGACTTTTAGACTCACTCTGGAACATCTTCCAGACCTTTAAGAGGTATACGCCTGGGTCATTTTCTAAATGGGGTGCTATCAGTTAGGCGAATACTGTGCTGAATACTTTTAGCACACCCAACATCCATGTCATCAGTAGAGAAAACATCATCGTATTCCACTAGCTGCTCTCCTAGCGCTAGTTTTTGCTCTGCAGGACTATCAGTATCATTCAGGTGAAAGTCTAATTTGGTTTCTTTCTCCTCAACCTTGGCAGGGTAGGATGGCTTAGGATGACATGTTCTGAACAGTAACAACATCCATTCTTTGACATTTTAAACAATAGTTTTTCCTTTCTGGTACTATCTCCCAGTCTCTAGCAGGAAAAAGCTACCGGTTGCACTTTGTGAAATTTCCACATAAACCCGCACTCTCACTCCCCCGGCTGGAAGTTCTATGGGATTCCATTGATTTCCCACACACCCTCCAGGAAGTTCAGAAGCCAAGGTTTGGCAGATATTTTGAAGCTCTGGAGCAACAGGCAGTGAAGGTAGAGGAGGTCCCTGTTGGGGCTGAAGAAACCCTATGAAAGCAGCCTCAACATTGGAACCCACAATCATAGGAGCATACTCGTTACCCCCAGGTGGAGGGCTCACATAAGAAATTACTTTAAGTGGGGGATCCTCATCAGCTATCACACCAGGAATGCGTAGCTCAACTTTTAGACAACCATCCATAAAAACAGGATTTTCTCCCACACCATAAACAGGCATAGTGCCCACAGGTTGCAAAGGGAGGTGGTTTAAGTGTTGCTGATAGAAGGGCCTGTATATGATAGTCAACTGAGAACCAGTATCAAAAAGAGCAGTAGTGGGTATATCATTAACACACAAATTGAAGGTACATCTGCGGCCTATTCCAGGTAGTTAGGTAAACATTTGTTTTCTTGATTTTCCCTGTTTTCTTTTGTACACATGTCCAGCTTTACTGTGAAGTTCAGAACTATCAGCTAGCAGTGGACACTGAGGTACTGTGTGGCCTGCTTGTCCACAGCGGAAACATTTATTGTGGAAGAGAGGCTTATCACTGTAGGTTTAATCAGCAGATTGAGCTCTAGGCTGTGGGAGTCCACCCACGTGATTGTTTTTAACAACAGTCTCATTTTTGTGTTCAACCAAAGAACTCTGTTTAACTTTGCTCTTAGAAGGGGTACTACAAAGGATATCAGCCTTCTGTTTCTTTACTTCAGTCATAGTTTCAGTGAAAGTAAAGTTTCTCTCTCTCAAAACAACTGTTAGGACCGTTGACATTGGGTGGTGTGGTAGTAGCCCCTTTATTATTTGAGCAGTCCTTAATTTGTCAACATCTGTAGGAGAGATTACCTTTTCAGTGAGCAATCTCCCTAGGAGCACCTCTAGCCTCCTCACAAACATCCTCTTCCTCTTTATGTTTTGTCTGCTTAAAATCAGCAAGCATCTGATCAGGGTCACGGTGCTGTCCATAAGCATCTGTCAAAACATCAATATATTCTTGAGCACTGGTACTCACATGAGTGTCCTTGTAAGCTCTAATGATAATGGATGCTGGTGGTCTTAAACTTTCCATGATACGCTGTTTTTTTCTTTTCCTCCGAGCAGGTCCATTCCTCTATCACTTGTTGTGCAAAATCTTTCCACCCCTCAAAGCTTTCTTCACCAGCGGGGACAAGAAGCACTCCTGAAAAAGCCTTTAATCTGCGATAAGATCCAGCATGTAAATTCTGAGCATTGACTTCAGTGACTTTTAGCAGCAGCTGCTCAATATTTCTTTCCTGCTTAGCGGCTGTAGCAGTCAACATAACAGTTTTTCCTGATGAAGCCGTTGTATTCTATGGTTCACACTTTACAGGCAGGGCTGGTAACTTCCGCCTTACTGAAATTGAGATTACTGGAAATATTACAGCACAACTAATGACTTCAGCCCCTTTTGCATATATGCAAAAGAACCCTTTAACTGGATTTAATCAACCTCACTGAGACAGAGATAATGGGTATACAGTTCATAGCTCTCATCTTCCTCTCTTTTATCCACCAGAGCAGCAGACTGCAAGGTTTCATTTCCTTTAGTGCCTCCTGCAGTCTATGGGCGCTCACAGTGATAGGTACATATGGAATAGCAAATGTCCTTTTAGGTGGCAGTCCCTCTTCCAGGGCCCGCTGCCTCATAGCTTCTGTTAATAACAGTGACATGGTTGTTCCTTAATGTCCTGATCCAAGATATTGATCTTAGCAGTGCCTCCAAATGTAGCGCTATTCTTTTCACACTCTGCGGCTACTGAGGTATGATGGCGTCACCTGTAGAGTATTTAGGAGCAGAGTCTTCATAATCTGTGTGATCAGGACAGGATCTCTAACATGCGCAGTGCCTCCACTCAATTGGGGCTTGTGAATAGCAAGTGAAATCCCAATTGAGAAAAAAAGGTATCTCCACATAGACAGTAATCCACACAGCTTTGTATTTGAAAGTCCATGTATTGAAGAAATAACATTCAGTGAACCATCCAACATAAGGTATTTTGCGGACAGAAACATGAAATTATTAACAGTCTCTATGTATGTCTCAATGAGGGGAAACTGCAGCACTTACACAGTCTATTCTCTTTCAGCAGGAATCCACTGTTCTCTTTCTGCCACATGTCTCTCTCTCCACCCACTTACCTCATCCTTGGTGAAAGAGGGAGAGCATAGCAGCCATATTGAAAAGGGGCAAACAAACACTGCATAACAGGAGTATACGCTTGGCAAATGGGTAAAGAAATTATCACATCACTAGATCACAAGTGTATAAGGATATAGAGAACATACACACAGCACAAGGCCATGCTCATGCTAAGAGACGTTTCTCTGGGCTGCAGTTCCTCTGAACTCTACAAAGTGGTGATCGTCTCACTTCTACCCAGACAGGATGTCTCTATGGAAGACAGGAAGTGATGTCTATGGAAGACAGGAAGTGATGTCACATGCAGACAGGAAGTAATGGCACATACAGACAGGAAGTTCCGGGTGAGAGGTGAGTCAGGGGGCAGTAGAGTGGAGACATTGTTGGGACTGGCAGCAGAGGAGGTAACAAGATATTATTATTATTATACAAGATTTATATAGTGCAGACAGTTTACACAGCACTTTACAACATGAGGGCAGACAGTACAATTACAATACAATTCAATACAGGAGGAATCGGAGGGCCCGGCTCGTTAGAGCTTACAATCTAAGAATATTATATATATATTTCTCTCCACCTTGGTGGAAGTGGAGGTGACCCCATTTATAAGGATATACAGTACACACACAGCACAAGGCCGTGTTCATACTTCGAGACACTGCATTTCCTCTGAGCTCCACAAGGTGGTGATCTCACTTCTAATTAGACAGGAAGGGATGTCAGGTACAGACAGGAAGTTCCGGGTTAGAGGTGAGTCCAAAGAAAATAGAGGAGACATTGCTGGAAATGGCAGAAAAGAAGGTAATAAGATCTTATTTTCTATATACACCCAGTAACCCCCCCCCCCCGTCATGTCCGTCCTCTTCCTCCATAGTCACTGTGATGTCTTTTATCTCCAGCAGATGATGATACACACATATATAGTGTGGAAACCTAGATTAACCCCTTCAGGGGCAGAACATTCCCCCACTTAAAGGGCCGGAACATTTCCTTAATTTTGTAGCTAAATTGTAATAATATGTTCCTTTAAATAAACAGCACTGACAATAAATATACAAGACAATGTCCATTCTGACCATACATGGCCTACAACGGGCAATTATTACACCACACAGGCAGATCTATGGGGCCGTAACATTGTCTTCATTTTGTTGGTGTGTCACCTTTCCCACCAATCACCTTCTCACCTTATAAGTCTATACTAACGGACTATATGACTTTTATTAGTAGTGGGGGATTGAAATATGTATGTCTTTATTTTAGAAGATTCAAAGAGGAATTTCCTGTCCTGAGTGTGGGAAATGTTTTGTAGCAAAATCAGTACTTGTCATACATCAGAGGTCTCACACGGGTGAGAAGCCGTATTCCTGTCCTGAGTGCAGGAAATGCTTTTCAAGAAAGCCGTTTCTTCTCAGACATCAGAGGTCACACACGGGTGAGAAGCCATATTCCTGTCCTGAGTGCGGGAAATGTTTTTCTGCAAAGTCACTTCTCAGACATCAGAAGTCTTACACGGGTGAGAAGCTGTATTCCTGTCCTGAGTGCGGGAAATGTTTTTCATTTAAATTCAGTCTTTCCTATCATCAGAGATCTCACACGGGTGAGAAGCCGTATTCTTGCCCTGAGTGCTGGAAATGTTGTTCACAGAAGTCCAATCTTTACACACATCAGAGATCTCACATGGGGTGAAGCCATATTCCTTTCCTAAAGTGAGGGAATTGCTCCTCACTGAAGTCCTGTCTTCCTGTACATCAGGGGGTCCCACACAACCCTCGAGGTGTATTAATGCCTTGAGTGCGGGAAATGTCTTGTATATGAATGTTGCTGGACATGTGGGGAAGAAGCACACCCTGATATACACCTCAGATATACTCCATGGCTGATCTTCATCATGTAAGAAACAGTTCATAAGGAGATCAGAGATCACCAAAGACATGGATGAAGTGTTGTACTGTGTTGGCCATTGATAGCAGGAGAAAAATAAAAATGGAGTCATTACCTCTCATTGGTAAATTTTGTGGTGTAAACTTTTTTTTTCTATTGATTGAACTAGATGGACTTGTGTCTTTTTTCAACCAGACTATCTATATGTAATAAACATTTACAGTTCTAGTTTAAATAAATTGTTAACCAAGTGTGACACGCATTCGCCGTACTATGACAAATTCTGGTCGTATTTTATTTCATGAAGTGATTTCCTATGATCATTAACTCCATCTAGTGGCCATAATGTGCAATTTTAGGTAGTTCAGGAGAGATACCTCATTATGGCCACTAGATGGGGCTGACAGTCATAGGAAATCACTTTGTTATCTCCTTCACACCTAAGGGTAAAACAAATCTTAATGCCTAAGCACAATTTTGCAACTTTGACATGTGTTAGTAAAACCGTACATATCATCACAACTACTATGTGCCGCCAGGTGGATTATACCGTGTTTGTTTCAGGACAAATTGGGCTTTCATTTGGTGGTAAATGGTGATTGATGTCTCCTGATTTTTTTTTTATTATCAAAATAGAACTGGCCCAAAATAGTAAAAAAACAAAAACACTTATTTTTAAATGTAGCTGTATATTTCTCGTTACAACCATAACCTTCCACCAAAGAACAACCCCAAATAAATTCTCCTGCTCCTGACGATTGCAGCGATACCACATATACTATATTACCAAAAGTATTGGGACACCTGCCTTTACACACACATGAACTTTAATGGCATCCCATTCTTAGTCCGTAGGGTTCAATATTGAGTTGGCCCATCCTGTGCAGCTATAACAACTTCGACTCCTATGGGAAGGCTGTCCACAATGTTTAGGAGTGTGTCTATGGGAATGTTTGACCATTCTTCCAGAAGCGCATTTGTGAGTTCAGGCACTGATGTTGGATGAGAAGGCCTGGCTCGCCCACTTGACTGGACTTGCCCCCCCAGGCCTAAGGCTGCCAGCCCTCCCCTGCCACAGACAAAGATTAGGGTGCCATATAAGTTCATGTGTCGGAAAGTCCGCCCGTGTGTACGCGGCATTAGTGGTACTAACTTCACAATCCCTCATTATAGTTCTTCCACTCCAAAATACAAAGCCATGGTTTCCAGTGACTTACAAAATTTTTATTTTTTGAAGGATTTTTACGCACGATTTAAAATATAAATTATATATCTATATCTTTTTAAAATTCCAACTGAATATACTGAATATAATTGTATATATTATCAATGAATCTAAGTTTTTTTTTTTTGTTTCCCTTTATCATGGTCTCCTGCTTTAATTTTTAAATCATTTTCCCTCCCCATCTATTAGACAAGCAGGGGTTTTATAACTATTTTTTATCTGCCAAGTTCAAGTTCTAAGCCAGGTGTTCTATTAATCATTTGGTACAGGAGATTTGTGTTTATTTTCGTACATTATCACATGGGCGGTCTAGTTTTTTTCATTATGCTGTTTCACTTGAGTATTAGGGTTGTGCAAATAGTGGGGACATGTAGATTTTGATATCATCTGTTCATAAGGTCAAACACGAGGCACCTTAACGTAGGGTTTTTTGAATATCAAAAGAAGACAAATCAAACAGATAATAGAAAAAAATACATTTTGTTTATTATCATAATGAAAAACACAAATAAATGTGTTCAACTTTATTATTGTAAATAATTTCTTTATTCAGTATAAACAATCCTGCATAGTATACAACTCTAGTGAACTCCATGCCCAAGAGGGTTAAGGCAGTGCTGGAAAATAATGGTGGCCACACAAAATATTGACACTTTGAGCCCAATGTGGACATTTTCACTTAGGGGTGTACTCACTTTTGTTGCCAGCGGTTTAGACATTAATGGCTGTGTGTTGAGTTATTTTGAGGGGACAGCAAATCTACACTGTTATACAAGCTGTACACTCACTACTTTACATTGTAGCAAAGTGTCATTTCTTCAGGGCTGTCACATGAAAAGACAGAGAAAAATATTTACAAAAATGTGACTCACTTTTGTAAGATAATATATAATGAAATAAAATTACATTTATCATAAAAAAAAATTCATGATCCACATGAAAATAAAAATTAATTGTGTATACCCACTAATATCCATAATCAAAAAGCATAGAACCTCCCTGGACTCTGTACATTATACAAACATGATAGATACAATAAAACTTATTTTAACATCAATTTCCTTATAATAAATATTTGATAATTTTATAAATAACCTTTAAAGTTCATATAAATATACTAATCAGTATATTTAAATCATATTTAACTAGCCACTGACAGAATTTTATACAATCAAATACATCCATAAATACCACAAGTGGGACATTACTGGTGAGCGGATCTGCAGTGCGGGGGAGCCATCCCCAAAAACGGTCAAGAACAACAGAGAGAATAGAGAAAATGACGGCGATCAGATACGAGAAGCACAATATCTGCCTCAGGATACCTATAAATGTATGTCAATGTAATAATATAACATGAGAATGCAGTCAGGTGTGAGTACATATGTTTATTACTAGGAACCAACTCAAATTATTCAAACAGCCTCTAAGGCGGTCAATAAGAAAATCACAGTTGTTCTCTATTTACTCTTGACCGTTTTTGGGGATGGCTCCCCCACACTGCAGATTCACTCACCACTAATGTCCCACATATGGTATTTATGGATGTATTTGATTGTATAACATTATGTCAGTGGCTAGTTAAGAATGATTTAAGTATAATATACTGATTGTCATATTTATATGAACTTTAAAGGTTACCTCAAACTTCCTAAAAAAGCTTTGGCAAAATGCGTAGAAGGCTGGCTGTAGTACAGACTTACAGAATATTTGACTTTGACCATTTATAAAATTCTCAAATATTTATTATAAGGAAATTGATGTTAAAATAAGTTTATTGTATCTATCATGTTTGTATTATGTACGATGTACAGAGTCCAGGGAGGTTCTATGCTTTTTGATTATGGATATTATGGGTATACACAAATAATTTTTATTTTCATGCGGATCATGAATTTTTCTTTAATAAAAAATGATTTTGTCATTGTGTTCATTGATTTTTAATGGCAGTTTTTGATACCTTAAAAGCCCCATCTCTTTTTATTTTTTGTTGTATAATAGTGTACAACAATAAAGAAAAGAAGGTACAAAAAAGGAAGAGGATGAGGGTGGGAAATAATAATGCATAAACAAATGTTATTAACAACAGCGTTATTTCTGCATATTACCTAGTTTTAGCAGAATATCAATAATATATTATATTTCAATTATAATCAAAAAAGAAGAATGATAATCAAATTCACAACGGGAATGATAAAGGCATATAGGAACCTGCTTTATGCATTGTGACAAAGCATGGGGACGGAGGAGGAAGGAGAAGGAGCATTTGTTCAAGGGACATATTGCATATGTATCACACATATTAAAGATAGAGATGCGGGTACATAGATTACAAACTACCACCAATCAATACCAAGTATAGAATTAATTAAATTCACCTGTTCAACTTTAGGACATTAATGACTAACTTGATGGAAGTTTAAGCCTGGGGAGCCTGTGAGGATTGACCGCACAACTCATTGACTAGCGGAATGTTCCCAAGGGTTATTGATAGATTGAGATTAAAGATTGATCAAAGTTAAGCTAGATTGTTATATCTAAAACGTGAAAGACTGGGTGTTATGGAACATGTGTGGGAAGGGAAAGGAGAAGCAGAGAGGGAAGGGGGGGAAAGAAAGAGGGGGGAAGTAATGTAAGGGGGGAAAGAGAGTGGGAGAAGGGTGAAGGGAAAGAAGGAGGAGGAAATGAGGGATGGACGGAGAGGGAAGAGAAGGGTAAAGAGAAGGGGGGAATAAAAGAGATAGGGTAGAGGTGGAGGAGGAAGGGGGGGGAGATGGGGTTGAGGAGGAGGATGGAGGGAGGAAGGGGGGGGAGAAAAAGGGTAGGGGTGGAGGAGGGAGGAAGGGAGAAAAGAGGGTAGAGGAGGGAGGGAGAGAGAGGGGGCAAGGAGAGAGGGGGGTGAAGAGAGGGGGAAAGGAGAGAGAGGGAAAGAGGAGAGAGAGGGAAAGAGGAGAGAGGGGGGAGAGAGAGGGAAGGAGGAAAGGAGAGAGAGTAGGAGGAAAGGAGAGAGAGAGAGGGGGGAAGGAGAGAGGGAGAGGGGAAGGAGAGGAAGGAAAGAGAGGGAGAGGGGAAATAGAGAGAGGGGAAGGGGGGAGAGAGGGAGAGGGGAGGAGGGGAGAGAGAGGGGAAGGGGAGAGAGAGGGGAAGGAGAGAGAGAGGGGAAGGGGAGAGGGGAAGGAGAGAGAACGGGAGGAGAGAGGGGGGGAAGGAGGGAGAGGAGGGAAGGAAAGATAGAGAGAGAGGGAAGGAGAGAGGGGGGAAGGAGAGAGAGAGAGGGGAAGGAGAGAGAGGGGGAAGGAGAGAGAGGGGAAGGAGAGAGAGGGGGAGGGAGAGAGAGAGAGGGGAAGGAGAGAGGGGGGAAGGAGAGGGAGAGGGGGGAAGGAAAGAGAGAGAGGGGAAGGAGAGAGAGAGAGGGGAAGGAGAGAGAGAGGGGGGGAAGGAGAGAGAGGGGGAAGGAGAGAGGGGGGAGAGAGAGCAAGAGGCGAAAGGCGAGAGAGAGGGGGGGAGACGAGAGAGAGAGAGGGGGGAAGGAGAGAGAAAGAGGGGGAAGGAGAGAGAGAGAGAAAGAGGGGAAGGGGAAAGAGGAGGGGAGGAGGGAGGAGGAGAGAGAGAGGGGGGAGAGCAGCAGCACTAAAAATGAGCTCCTGAAACTTCATCACTTTATACCTTGTAATGGGCAAAATTGAAAGATAATAATAGGAAAATTGAGACTACACACAAGACAGAGATGAACAAGAAGAAAAAATGTAACGAAAAAGAGGAGTTTAAAGACAAAAAGTGTAAAAACAACAAAAAAAGCAAGACCATCTAGCGGACAAGTATCCAGCATCAGAGAGCATCCAGGTTTGAAGGATTCAAGCAAACAGTGACACAAGGTAGGACCATTTTGCTATAACAGCAAACACAGAAACATATAGAAAATACTTTCTACGCAAACTTCTATACTTAAAAATGGAACAGCAGAAAGCAAATACCCCAAACACAGACCCCATTACACTAGCCAAAGCCAGCAGGGGGTCTGATGTCTTGGAGATTGTTTACTCAGAGGGAGAAAAGAACAAAGAAAGCCATGAAAAAAGAACTTCTTAAGCAAAATCCAGAAACTCTCTTTGCTGACTTCACCAGTACTGAACATGACAGAAAGAAAACTGATTTGGTTTTTTATACTGAGAACACTGAAGCCTGGCATACAGCTTTCTGTAAATATTACAAGAATACTACAAAGGGAGGTATCTACAAGGGCAGACAGATCAAGGTCAGGGATGAGGAAGATAATTGTGCGGTACTCACCCTGAACATATATCACAATGGCACAAGGCATAGAGGAACAATAATGCCGCGTGCACACGGGCGGACTCAACTTCCTGACACAACACAATGTTCTCAGCAGAAGTCAGGCAGGGTTCATGCCAAACCATTGCACCACAGACCACATTTACACCCTGCACAGCCTCATCAAGAACTATGTGCACAATACAAAACATGGAAAGATATTCGCCTGCTTTGTGGACTTTAAGAAGGCATTTGACTCCGTGTGGCACCCAGGCCTGTTCCTCAAACTATTAGAGAGTGGAATAGGAGGGAAAACATGAAATTATCAAGAGTTCATACACTAAGAACAGCTGCAGTGTAAAGGTAAATGGGAAAAGAACTGAACACTTCCGGCAAGCCCGAGGAGTCAGACAGGGCTGCAGCCAAAGTCCAACCCTCTTCAACATCTACATCAATGAACTGGCTGCAGCTCTAGAATCCTCTCCAGCACCAGGACTGACTCTACATAACACTGAGGTGAAGTTCCTGCTGTATGCGGACGACCTCCTACTTCTGTCACCAATAGAGAAAGGCCTATAAGACAGCCTGGAAGTGCTGGAGAAATACAGTGCCACATGGGCACTACCAATCAACTCAAGTAAAACAAAAATCATGGTGTTTCAAAAGAAAAACACTAAACAAACAAAGAGCCCGTCCTTTACATTAAACAACTGCACTGTTGATGAAACTAACAGCTACACATACCTCGGCTTAGAAATCAACAAATCAGGAAGTTTCAAGCCAGCCATAGAGGCACTAAAAGACAAGGCATGCAGAGCCTTCTTTGCCATCAGGAGACAGCTGTACCACCTAAAACCACCAGTGAGGGTCTGGCTCAGAATATTTGATAGCGTCATCACCCCAATTCTTCTTTATGGCAGTGAAGTTTGGGGTCCTGTCACCTACCCAGACCAATCCAAATGGGACCCCAGCCCAACAGAAATATTCCATCTGGAATTCTGCTAGCACCACCTCCAAGTCCATTGGAGCACCTCCAACAGTGCTTGCCGGTCTGAGTTGGGCAGATTTCCTTTACTTCTCACAGTACAGAAGAGGACACTATCATACTGGGACCACCTACAAAACAGCAGTCCCAACTCATACCACCATAAAGCCTTACTGAACAGTAAAGACCAGTCCAAGCCGTGTGGCCTGCAACAACTACACCTTGTCTATCCCAAACTCTCAACAATGCGGCCTGACAAAATCTCAAATAAAAAACATAATCAATGACTCCAAAGAAAAACATGTCAGAGAATGGAGAAATGAGCTAAGAAACTCCAAAAGACGAACTGCCAGAGAGGTTACCTGGTTGGGCATCGGTGCGCGCCGGGGCGCGTTAGTGCACGCGTTCCTGTGCGTGCTGGGGCGCGTGCTTCTGGGGGCACTGGCGTGTCTAATCCGTCTGGCCGTGCTGTGCCTGGTGGTGCTGATGTGCGCGCCGGTGTCCGGGGGCACGTGCGGGTGCGCGGGCGTCTGTGCGTATCGGCGCGCGCACGAGCGCGGCGTTTGGCGCCAATCAGCCTCTTTAGGTCTGCTGCTATCTCTGATCGGTGCTGCCTGATCAACAGCTCTGTGCCTAGTTCCTGTTCCTAGTTCCTGAGTTCCTGATCTGTTGACGACCCGGCTTGCCTTTTGGATTCTTCTGACCTCCGCCTGCATCTGACCCCGGCTTGTTTTGACCTCGCTTCTGCCTGCTCCTCCTGTACCTCTGCTGCCCGCCTGTTGCCAAACCCAGCCTGTGCATTGACCTGTCTTTAGCTCCTGCTCAGCATCCATTGCCTGCGCCTCTGACTATCATCTGCTGTCTGAAGACTGCTAGCTTCTGGAATACGGACTCCTGCACAGGCTCTCATACCACTCCGCACTCGTGTGCTTCCTGTCTGCTCTACCAGGGGCCGCAAGTCGGATACGTAAGGGAGCCTACCCTCTGCCCTAGTGGACTCTCCGGTCTGGTAAGTGAGAGACCTGACAGTATCAGGCAGCCATGACCGAGTCCAGGCAGGGGGCCTCCCCCATGGATGAACTCTGTAGGCACGTAGCGGGCCTCACCCAGGCAGTCAAAAGCCTACAAGAAGGCTATACCAGATTAGAGGGACAGGTCCAGGCCCTCTCAGCATCTCCTCAAGGAGCAGCGTCTGCCGGCCCTTCCGCAGCACCCTCTGTAGTAATGCTTCCCTCGGAGCCCAGGGTACCCACACCCGAAAACTTCTCTGGAGAACGTTGCAAGTACCGGGCATTCCGCAACGCATGTGAGCTTTATTTTGCCTTACACATTTTCTCTGGAAGCCACAAAGGTGGGGTTCGTCATATCACTACTGACCGGCGAGCCTCAAACTTGGGCTAACCGTTTACTGGAGCAAAAATCCAGATCTCTGGATTCCTTAGCTGACCTCTTCCTAGCAATGTCTCAGCTATACGAGGACCCCCAACTAATGGTTACTGCTGAAGACGCCTTGCACTCCCTGCAGCAAGGTCGCAGAGCGGCCGAAGACTACGCCGTAGAGTTCAGACGTTGGAGCTCTGATACAGAGTGGAATGACGCTGCCTTGCGTCACCAATATCGATTGGGGTTATCTGATCCCCTCAAAGATGAACTTGCACGTGTTGGGATACCTCAGACGCTGGATGAGCTCATAAACTTGTCAATCCAGATTGACCGCCGTCTGAGAGAAAGACGTTCAGAGAGGTCCGTTAGCCACCCACGTCCCACTTGGATGTTGCCCAGGGTTCCTAGTGCTCCGAGTCAAGTTGCTCCCGCCTCTTCTGCTCCGGCCACAGAAGCTCCAGAACCCATGCAGCTTGGTCTGCTCCGTCCATCCCTGAACCCAGAAGAAAAGACGCGCAGACGTACGCTCAATTTGTGTCTGTACTGCGGAGAACAAGGACATTTTGTGAGGGCCTGCCGTCCTCTTCTTTATGTGCATCTGTCTTACCCAGATCTGGTAACCATTTGACACTTTCTGTTATGTTACAGCTTCCTGGAAGGAACATCCCGGTACCGGTCATTATTGACTCAGGAGCATGCAGCAGCTTCATTGACCGAACCTTCGTTGATAACCATAGTATTCCTCTCCAACCCAAGGCCCAGAGACTTGCAGTATTCTTAGCAGACGGTTCCACCCTCAGTTCCGGACCAGTTACCCAGGAGACCGTTCCCTTACTGGCCACTATTGGCCCGGAACATCAGGCACTCTTACGCCTGGATGTCATCTCCTCTCCCCTCTTTCCAATTATCCTAGGAATGCCTTGGCTGCAAGCTCACAATCCCAGCATCGACTGGTCCACAGGAAAAATTCAGTTTCTCTGCAATTACTGCAAACAACACTGTCTACTGGGAACACCCATAACACCATCTCAGTGTCTTTGCTTAAACTCTGATACCAAGCTTTACCAATCCCTTCCCGAGCCCTACCGGGATTTCCTGGATGTGTTCAGCAAGAAGGGGGCAGAGACTCTCCCGGTACACAGGCCCTACGACTGCCCTATAGAACTCTTACCCGGAACTGAAGTTCCCTTCGGAAGGATTTTTCCTTTAACTGAGCAGGAGCTGGGCAGCCTGAAAACCTATATTGATGAAAACCTAAAGAAGGGATTCATTCGCCCCCCCACATCTCCTGCAGGTGTGGGCATCTTCTTCGTTGATGAAGAAGGATCACTCCCTACGTCCCTGCATCGACTACCGGGAATTAAATAAAATTACCATAAAAAACAGATATCCGCTACCCTTAGTACCTGAACTGTTTCAAAGATTGGGGTCCGCTACAGTTTTCACCAAGTTGGATCTCCGCGGAGCCTACAATTTGATCCGCATAAGAGAGGGGGACGAGTGGAAGACGGCTTTTCGTACTCGATTCGGGCACTTTGAGTACCTCGTCATGCCCTTTGGCCTGTGTAACGCGCCAGCCACCTTCCAACACTTTGTTAATGATGTCTTCCGTGACTTTATGGACCTGTACGTCATAGTCTATCTGGACGATATTCTGTTTTTTTCCGCTTCCCTGATCGACCACTGCAGACATGTATGAAACGTACTTACCCGACTCAGGCAACATGGGCTTTATGCCAAACTCGAAAAATGTGAGTTCGAGCTCCAAGCTATTCAGTTTCTAGGCCTGGTCATCTCTCCCGAGGGTATCAAGATGGACCCTTAAAAAGTATCCGCTATCCTGGATTTGCCTGCACCTGTAGATAAGAAAGGAGTACAGCGCTTTATTGGCTTCGCCAATTTCTATAGGAAGTTCATCAAAGGATTTTCTTCGATAATAACCCCCATCACTGAACTCATCAGACAAGGAACCCGGTTTTGCTGGACTTCTAAGGTGCAGCTGGCCTTTGAAGAACTCATGGCTTTGTTTACCTCAGCCACCATTCTTAAACATCCCAATCCAGCCCTACCTTTCGTATTGGAAGTTGACGCATCTGAAATTGCAGTAGGAGCTGTGCTCTCGCAAAGACAAAGCGCCAAAGCCCTCCTGTACCCTGTGGGGTTTTTCTCATGTAAACTTTCATCTTCAGAAAGGAATTATGACGTGGGAGATCGGGAACTTCTAGCCATCGAAGCAGCTTTAGAAGAATGGCGTTATCTTCTGGAGGGTGCTGCTCACCCCATTTTGGTCTACACAGACCATAAAAATTTAGAATACCTGAGAACGGCTAAGAGACTAAAACCTCGGCAGGCCAGATGAGCACTTTTTTTTCCCAATTCCAATTCCACATTACCTACAAACCCGGATCCAAGAATGTCAAGTCTGACGCACTCTCTCGCATGTTCCACGACTCAGAAAAAGCCCTACCTCCAGACACCAGCCTCCCTTCTGGGAATTTCCTGCTGATTCAAGAAGATCTTGTCTCTCAAATTAGACAGGCCTCTATGGGAATGACACCACCTGCTGAAGCTCGTGCCAAAGATGGGCTGTTTTGGTATGAAAACAAAATTGTGGTCCTTGAGGAGCTAAAAGTACAGGTGTTAGAACTTTGCCATGATCACAAGTTGGCTGGACACTTTGGCTCACGAAAAACAATCAATCTAGTACAACGCACCTTCTGGTGGCCTCATCTTGTTAAAGATTGCAAGGAGTATGTTGATTCTTGTAATACCTGTGCCAGAAGCAAGAATAGCCGGGCAAGGGCGTGGGGTCTGTTAAAACCTTTACCGGTCCCAGAGAGGCCGTGGACCATGATTTCAATGGACTTCATCGTTGAACTCCCCCCATCAGAAGGATTTTCTTCCATCTTTGTTGTGGTAGATAGGCTGTCTAAGATGGCCCATTTCCTTCCCATGAAGGGTACCCCCTCGGCTATGGAAACAGCTACTATCTTTATCAGAGAAATTATCAGATTACATGGAGTGCCGACGAACAGAGTTTCTGACCGTGGTGTCCAGTTCACCTCCAGATTCTGGAAAGCCCTCTGCGACTCCTTGGAAATTGAATTAGCATTCTCCTCGGCCTATCATCCCCAGTCAAATGGGCAAACTGAAAGGACGAATCAGACCTCCCTGCTCCCTATTGCAGAGTTCTCTTACAATAATTAATTGCACTCAGCTACCAATCAAACACCATTCTATGCTAATTACGGCTTCCATCCGTCCTTTTTGCCTGGGTCAATACCAGAGTGCTCCGTCCCTGCAGTGTCTGAAACTTTGGATTTCTTTTCAACAAACAATAAACTACTACAGGACACCATGGCCAAGGCTCAGGAATACTATAAGAGGATGTTCGACAGGAAGAGGCGTGGAGAGCTTGTCTTGGAACCCTGGCAACCCAGTTTGGTTATCCACCGCTAACCTGAAGTTGGCCTGTCCGTCCAGAAAACTAGGCCCTAAGTACTTGGGTCCTTTCTTGGTTATGAGGAAGATTAACAACGTGGCCTATGAACTTGACCTGTCTAACTCCCTGAAGATACATCCAGTCTTCCACGTGTCTCTCTTGAAACCGGTTACTCCCAATTCCTTTGTTGGCCGTAGTATCGGTCCACCCAAGCCTATCCTAGTTGACGGCGAAGAGGAGTTTGAGGTGGAGGCAATTTTAGATTGCAGAAGAAGACGCAACCAAACCCAATACCTCGTAAAGTGGAAGGCCTTTGGGCCTGAAGGCAACTCATGGGAGCCAGAAAGCAACTTTCACGCCAGAGAGCTCTTGCAGTCATTCAAAGCTTCTCATGCCTCAAAGTTGGCCCAGCTGGGCATCCGGAGTCTGCCCTTGAGGAGGGGGCACTGTCAGAGAGGTTATCTGGTTGGGCGTCGGTGCGCGCCGGGGCGTGTTGGTGCGCACGTTCCTGTGCATGCTGGGGCGCGTGCTTCTGGGGGCACTGGCGTGTCTAATCCGGCTTGCCGTGCTGTGCCTGGTGGTGCTGGTGTGCGCGCCGGTGTCCGAGCGCGCGTTCGGGTGCGCGGGCGTCTGTGCGTATCGGCGCACGCACAAGCGCGGCGTTTGGCCCCAATCAGCCTCTTTAGGTCTGCTGCTATATCTGATCGGTGCTGCCTGATCAACAGCTCTGTGCCTAGTTCCTGTTTCCTGTTCCTAGTTCCTGTGTTCCTGAGTTCCTGATCTGTTGACGACCCGGCTTGCCTTTAGGATTCTTCTGACCTCCGTCTTCATCTGACCCCGGTTTGTTTTGACCTCGCTTCTGCCTGCTCCTCCTGTACCTCTGCTGCCCGCCTGTTGCCAAACCCAGCCTGTGCATTGACCTGTCTTTAGCTCCTGCTCAGCCTGTGCCTCTGACTATCATCTGCTGTCTGAAGACTGCTAGCTTCCGGAATACGGACTCCTGCACAGGCTCTCATACCACTCCGCACTCGTGTGCTTCCTGTCTGCTCTACCAGGGGCCGCAAGTCGGATACGTAAGGGAGCCTACCCTCTGCCCTAGTGGACTCTCCGGTCTGGTAAGTGAGAGACCTGACAGTATCAGGCAGCCATGACCGAGTCCAGGCAGGGGGCCTCCCCCATGGATGAACTCTGTAGGCACCTCAGCCAGGCAGTCAAAAGCCTACAAGAAGGCTATACCAGATTAGAGGGACAGGTCCAGGCCCTCTTAGCATCTCCTCAAGGAGCAGCATCTGCCGGCCCTTCCGCAACACCCTCTGTAGTAATGCTCCCCTCGGAGCCCAGGGTACCCACACCCGAAAAGTTCTCTGGAGAACAGGCTTTCATACCACTCCGCACTCGTGTTCTTCCTGTCTGCTCTACCAAGGGCCGCAAGTCGGATACGTAAGGGAGCCTACCCTCTGCCCTAGTGGACTCTCCGGTCTGGTAAGTGAGAGACCTGACACTAACTGTTTACCAGTCATTGCAGAGACTACAAACTGGCCCCGTACCTAGAGATGCTACAAGACCCCAAAGACAGACAGACTGAGCGCCTACAGCATGGAAATCAAATCGGAACAGCACAGGCAGACCTACAAGCCCAGGGAGAGTAGACTGTGCCAGCAATGTGACCAGGGGGTCCTGGAGGATGAGGACCACTTCCTGCTACATTGCCCAAAGTACTCATCAGTGAGGGACACTCACTTCCAGAGACTCTCCACTCTCATCCCAGACTTCAATTCTATAGAAGAGAAGAGGAAACTCCAATTTCTACTGGGAGAAGAGGAGCCAACGGTAAAAATTGCTGCCCAATAGGTGACAGCGTGTCACCGACTGAGAGGGACATGAAAGACTGAGGACTTAAAAATCCTTTACATGGACTTATGCTCATTCCCCTCTATATTACCCCCTACCCTTCTTTTTCTTATAGAAACTCAACTGCTTTGGCAATGCTAACATGTATGTGGTCCTGCCAATAAAGCTTATTTGAATTTGGAGGAGAGAGAGAGACGGGGAGGGGGGAGAAGAGAGAGAGGGGGGAGAGAGAGGGGGGAGGGAGAGAGAGGGGGGGAAGGAGAGAGAGGGGGGAAGGAGAGAGGGAGAGAGAGGGGGAAGGAGAGAGAGAGGGGGAAGGAGAGAGAGGAGGGAGAGAGAAAGTGGGGAGGAGAGAGAGGGGGGAAGGAGAGAGAGAGGATGGAAAGAGAAAGTGGGGAGGAGAGGGAGAGTGGAAGGAGAGAGAGAGAGAATCAGAGAGAGAGAGAGGGATGAGAGAGAAGGAGGGAAGGAGAGCGATAGAGAGAAAGGAGAGAGGGGGGCAGGAGAGAGAGGAGGGGGTAGGAGAGAGGGGAAGGAGAGAGAGAGAGGGGGAAGGAGAGAGAGGGGGGAAAGGAGAGAGAGGAGGGTGTAGGAGAGAGGGGAAGGAGAGAGAGAGAGGGGGAAGGAGAGAGAGGGGGGAAAGGAGAGAGAGAGGGGGAAAGGAAAGAGAGAGAGGGGGAAAGGAGAGAGAGAGGGGGGAAAGGAAAGAGAGAGAGGGGGGAAAGGAAAGAGAGAGAGGGAGAAAGGAGAGAGGGGGGATGGAAGGAGAGGGAGGGGAAGGAGAGAGATAGGGGAGGTGAAGGAGAGAGAGAGGAGGGGAAGGAGAGAGGGGGAAGGAGAGGGGAAGAAGAGAGAGGAGGGGAAAGAGAGAGAGGGAAGGAGAGAGAGAGAGAGGGGAAGGGGGGGAGGAGAGAGAGAGGGGGAAAGGAGAGAGAGAGGGGGGAAGGAGAGAGAGGGTATACAGAAAGAGAGAGGGTATACAGAGAGAGGTGGAGAGGTATACAGGGAGATATACAGAGAGGGGTATACAGGGAGATATACAGAGGAGTATACAGGGAGATATACAGAGAGGGGTATACAGGGAGATATACAGAGAATGGTATACAGGGAGATATACAGAGAGGAGTATACAGGGAGATATAAAGAGAGGAGTATACAGAGAGGAGTATACAGGGAGATATACAGAGAGGGGTATACAGGGAGATATACAGAGAGGAGTATACAGGGAGATATACAGAGAGGAGTATACAGGGAGATATACAGAGAGGGGTATATAGGGAGATATAGAGAGGAGTATACATAGAGATATACAGAGAGGGGTATACAGGGAGATATACAGAGAGGAGTATACAGGGAGATATACAGAGAGGGGTATACAGGGAGAAAGGAACAGAGAAGATATAATATAAAAGAAGATGGATGGACAGAGAGAGGGGGGGAGAGACCTTCAGGGTGAAAACGTGTGCTCTGCTCTGCTTGCAGCCTCCTATTCACTTCTATTCACTTCATGTTCCCGCCCTCGATTTCCTGCTTCCTGGTCACATGTTTCCTATGACATCACAAGGTGAATCTGGAGGATGGGAACTAGCTGCTAACGAAGTGGCAGCAGAGAAGGTAATGATATCTTATTTTCTATTTACACCCAGTAACCCCCCGTCATGTCCGTCCTCTTCCTCCATAGTCACTGTGATGTCTTTTATCTCCAGCAGATGATGATACACACATATATAGTGTGGAAACCTAGATTAACCCCTTCAGGGTCAGAAGTTTTACTTCCTTATAAGGCCGGGAAATTTTCTTCATTTTGGAGATGTCTCCTTATTACTAGGGATGAGCCAAAATGCACTGGGTTCTTTGAACTTTGAAGACGTTTGGATGCTAAACCTAAACCCTAATTAAAATCAATGGGAGTTGAATCAGTTAAATTGAAAATGCCTGTGTTCTGTGCTAATTGGCAAAGGAGTGTCAAAAAGTATTATAGGTGGTGGGCACTGCCCCGGGCAGCATGTTCCATTGCAAAAAACATTTTTATTGAGTTCCATTTGGCCACTGAACATTTTAACCACTTCAGCCCCGGAAGAATTTACCCCTTTCCTGACCAGGGCACACTTTTTGTGATTGCGGCACTGCGTCGCTTTAACTGACAATTGCGCGGTCGTGCGATGTTGTACCCAAACAAAATTTACATCCTTTTTTCCCACAAATAGAGATTTCTTTTGATGGTATTTGAACGCCTCTGCGGTTTTTATTTCTTGCACCATAAACAAAAAAGTCCTGATCACCATCTTACCTCGTACCAGTGTCCTGACACCACCATATGCCATACCAGCGTCTTGATCATGGCCATACTCTATACCAGTATCCTGATCACCGCCATACCAATGTCCTGATCACCGCCATACACCATACCAACACCCTGATTACCATCATACCTCAAACCACTATCCTGATTACAATCATACCTCATACCAGTGTCCTGATACCACCATATGCCATAACATCGTCCTGATCATGGCCATACCCCATTCCAGCATCCTGATTACCACCATAGCAGTGTCCTGGTCATTGCCATACCCTATACCAGCATCCTCATCACTGACATACCCCATACTGGCATCCTGATCACCACGATTCCTCATGCCAATGTCCTGATCACCACCATATGCTATACAAGCATCCTGATTACATCATACCCCATACCAACGTCCTGATCACTGCCATAGACCATACCAATGCCCTAATCACCACCATGTCCCATACCAGTGTCCTGATCATCATTATACCCATACCCCTTTCTTGATACCTCCATATGCCATACCAGTGTCCTCATCACGGCCACACCCCATACTAGTATCCTGATCACTGCCATACCCTAATACCAACGTCATGATCACCGCCATACACCATACCAATACTGTACATGAATGAACTCATATCATGTCTTAAACACGAATAAATCACTAATTTTCCTATAATCAAAATAGAATCCATACAGAACGTATATTTCCATGTAGACAATAGATTCTAAATTTCTAATAGAGAGGAAAAAGGGGTAAGGCTCCCCAACACTCACAGCAAGTTCACAAAAATAACTAAATAACCATAACCAGTAGACTCTAAAGAATATAGGTCAAAATGTAGGCCTATACCCATACTCTGCACCATCAGGAATTATCAATAAATGCATTAACATTAATGTCTTCATTGAATCCAAATGGAACATAGCACTTGATCTTGTATATCCATGCCATTTCTAGTCTAGAGATATCACGCACCAGAGAGCTACCTCTCCACTGAGGATGGAATTTATCAATCCCCAGGAATATAGTTTTGGCAGGATTTTTATCATGAACCAATGAATAATGTTTAGAAACTGATTGTTTCTGAAAACCATTTTTAATATTAGTGATATGTTCATTAAGTCACACCGAGAGGAGGCGTTTAGTCCTGTCCACTTATTGAAGGCCGCAAGGGCATTGGAGCAGATAAACCACCCCCTTGATGCAACAAGTAATGGATGGTTTTATTTCGAATTCATTGGAGGTGCTGGATGAGAAGAATTTTTGTGTTCTATGGCTACAACCATTAAGGGAGCACACCCTACACCTCCTACATTGATAAAAGCCGGTAAAGTCTTGAAATAAGCCCCTCCTGATAGGCGGAGGGTCAAGAATATTTGGTGCCACTCTGCCCGCAAGGCAGGGGCTCCTTTATAGATGACTTGAGGTCTATCCGGTAAAACTGATTTTAGAGCCTGGTCATTACCTAGTATGTGCCCATGTTTATTCATAAGTTTCTTAATGCTCATATGTTGAAAAGAGTAAGTCGTGATAAAAGGCACTATGGGTGCCCTATCTGTGCGGGGGGGGCTTCTGTTTAAGTAAATCCCCTCTCTCCATACCAATGACCTCTTTAAGGGTGTGACCCAACAGTTCTCTAGAGTATCCCTTTTTCTTGAACCGCATAGTCAGTGACGAGAATACATATACTTTGTTGCCCTCAGATCCCAAGGTTCAATACCTTAGAGAATTAGAAATTATTGTTCAGAGAGGCTTTGAGGAGGGGATTTTAGATAAGGTAAGGATTTTAGATACGCGTTAGCTGTACTCCGTGTTCTGTGCATGTCCATGCATTCTTTTTCTGGCCTTTTGTCAGTTGCATTTTGTGAGTACCCACTTTTATATAAAACATTTTTATTATTAAATTATCTTTGGTAATGCACTAGGTGCGCGCGCCTTACATTTCTGTTTTTCTTGTTTTTAGAGAACGTTTTTATAAAGTTTTCTTTGTTCTATTATCTTCATGGTTTGAAACATTCGGGTTCTCGCCTCCCAAGACTCACATCGAGGCGTGGTCCCATCGTCACACTATTTAGCGCGATGATTCGGTGCGTCGCTTGATCCCCGACGTCAGATTTTGACGAAATGCCCGTAGCATCCTGATCACTACCATAGCTTATACTAGCATCCTGATCACTGCTATATGCCATACTGGTGTCCTGATCACCACCATACCCCATACCAGTATCCTGATCGCTGCCATACACCATTTTAGCTTCCTGATCACTACCATACCTCATACCAGCATCCTGATCACTGACATACCCCATACCAATGTCCTGATCACCATTATGCCCCATACCAGTGTCCTGATCACCATCATACCCCACACCAGCGTCCTGATCACCACCATACCTCATACGAGCATACCAATTACTGCCATATCCCATACCAGCATCCTGATCACAGCTATACCTCATACCAGTGTACTGATCATAGCCATGCCAGCATCCTAATCAGAGCCACACCAGTGTCCTGATCACTGCTATACCAGTACTAGTGTCAAACGAGCCAGTTTCCCCAACTGTTTTCACTGTCCTTGAGCTCCAGGGCCTCCAAGAATATGATAGGTAATCAGGAAATTAGATGCATGGTTTATGCCCCTAGAAAGCCTTAAAGTGCTCCTTGGATTTTGGGCCTCTCTGTGTGGCTAAGCTGTGAAAAAGTCTAAAAGTAGCAGAATGTCACGTTTTTAAATGGAAATTACTCAGGAACACTATACCCAAATCAAATTTTTATAATTTTTTGAGACAGATAGAGATTTAATTTGGTGATATTTAATCAGTTTTTCTTTTATTTTGCTATATAAAAGAGAAAAAACACCAAACATTTTAAAGAAAGAAAAACAACTTTTTTTTGCAAATTAATAATGTTTCTTCAAAAGCTGGAAATTGGCCTCGGCAGGAAGGGGATAAAAGTGTCTGGTATTGAAGTGGTTAAACCGTATTATTATTTTTTTTGTAAATGTCACTTTTCTGTGGCACATCTTAGAGCAAGAATAAAAAAAATTGTGTAAAGTCCTCCTAAAATACATACCAGGCCTTTTGTGGGAAACTCAGTGCATTATGGTGTAAAAATATTGTCCCAGGCAAATTTGTGCAAAAAGTTGTCGGGATTGTGAATTTTAATCTCACAGGCTTTAGCTCAAACCCATGGCAGTGGTGAATCCAAACCTCACCTCTAGTGGGCATCTTTATGATATACAGTACATACACAGTGCAAGGTTGTGTTCAAAGTATGAAAAGTTTCTTGGGGCTGCAGTTCCTGTGAGCGCCACAGGTTGTGATCTCACTTATATCGAGGAGTTGCAAACCCAAGAAGTCTCTATTGTATTTGCAGACAGGAAGTGGAAGTTCAATAAGAGAAAAATAAGCCCTATTGATGGTGTCAGTGGGTAAAATAAGCCCCATTGCTGATTAGACATGTGCAGAATGAAAACTTTTGTTTCCTTTTCCATTTTTTCTTTACATAAATTTGTTTAGGTAAATTTGTTTAATTCCTTTTTGGAATTTGTCATGGAACCTGTAGGGTGAGTACACAATGGGGTTGATTTACTAAAACTGGAGAGTGCAAAATCTGGTGCAGCTCTGCATAGAAACCAATCTGCTTCCAGGTTTTTTTTTTTGTCAAAGCTTTATTGAAGAAGTTGAAGTTAGAAGCTGATTGGTTATCACGCACAGCTGCACCAGATTTTGCACTCTCTGGTTTTAGTAAATCAACCCCATTGTGTTCTCATCCTACAGGTTCCAGAACAAATTCCAAATAGGAATTAAACAAATATACAGTAGCCA
This sequence comes from Lithobates septentrionalis, assembly GCA_037952835.1. Lineage (NCBI taxonomy): Eukaryota > Metazoa > Chordata > Amphibia > Anura > Ranidae > Lithobates > Lithobates septentrionalis. The sequence continues at coordinate 120,363 of JBBDGP010003839.1, forward strand.
AAATTAATGGACCCATCATTGGTGTCAGTGGGATACTATAAGCCCCATTGTTGGTGTCAGTGAGATACAATGGGCCCCATTGTTGGTGTCAGTGAGATACAATGGGCCCCATTGTTGGTGTCAGTACTACCAAAGTGTAACCGCAGCCTAGCATTGGTGGTCAGTGGTGGTACTTGTAAGGGTTAAATCTGCTTAGACCTGGATAATTAGTGGAATTCTTTCGGAGCTCCGGAAGCATCCGATGCACAAGACAAGTAGGGGACTCAATTCTTAGAAGGACAGAGAGGGCAATCTGTAACCAAGACCTGAAGCGCCGAACAGTATGTTGTCTACCGGGCGCTCGGGTTCGGCACATCACGGATCTTGTGGACAGATTACTGGGAGGGGCTGGGGAAGACCCGGCTGTCATGGTGCACGTTGGCACCAATGACAAAGTCAGAGGCAGATGGAGTGTCCTAAAGAACGATTTTAGGGACTTAGGAGCTAAATTGAGGAAAAGGACCTCCAAGGTAGTATTCTCAGGAATACTACCGGTACATCGAGCCACACCAGAAAGGAAGAGGGAGATTAGGGAAGTAAACAAGTGGCTGAAGAGCTGGTGTAGTAAGGAGGGGTTTGGGTTCCTGGAGGACTGGGCCGACTTCTCAGTCGGTAACCGGTACTATAGAAGGGACGGACTGCACCTAAATGAGGAGGGTGCAGATCTGCTGGGAAGGAAGATGGCCAAAAAGTTAGAGGGGTTTTTAAACTAGGCAATGGGGGGGAGGGTCCAGAGGCAGAGATAGCCAGCGCGGAAGATATTCCAGAGGGTAATATTGGGGGCATTAGTGGTAGGTTAACCAAAGCACAAAAACACAAGGTGAGTATAGTAGCAAGTCCTAGTTGCAATCTTGAAACACCCAATGCGAAGACAATATGCGACCGGTCTAAACTATGTGGCATGTTCACCAATGCCAGGAGCATGGCGGACAAGATGGGTGAACTAGAGATACTGTTGTACGAGGAGGATTTGGATTTTGTGGGAATTTCAGAGACCTGGTTCAACAGCTCTCATGATTGGCTGGCAAACATTCAAGGGTATACCCTATACCGCAAGGATAGAGAGGGTAAAAAAGGGGGAGGGGTATGCCTATATATCAAGAATAATGTACAAGTGAATGTGAGAGATGACATCACTGAGGGAGCTAGAGAGGAGGTGGAATCCTTATGGGTAGAGCTCCAAAGGGATAAAGCTAAGGGGAAAATAATACTGGGAGTATGCTATAGGCCCCCAAACCTGAGGGAGGAAGTGGAGACGGATCTCCTATCACAAATTGGAGTAGCAGCAAGGATGGGAAGTGTTATCATAATGGGGGATTTTAATTATCCAGACATAGATTGGGCGGAGGGAACCGCGCATTCATTTAAGGCTCGCCAGTTCCTTAATGTCTTGCAGGACAATTTTATGGGTCAGATGGTAGACGCACCAACTAGAAATAAAACATTACTGGATCTACTGATTACCAACAATACAGACCTGATAACAGATGTGGAAATACGGGGCAATTTAGGTAACAGCGATCACAGGTCAATTAGTTTCAGTATAAATCACACAAATAGGAAACATAAAGGGAATACAAAGACACTGAATTTCAAAAGAACCAACTTCCCTAAACTACAAACCTTGCTAAAAGGCATAAACTGGGATAAAATATTAGAAACAAAGAATACGGAGGAGAGATGGGTTTGCTTTAAGAGCATATTAAATAAGGGCATTAGCCAATGTATCCCATTGGGTAATAAATTTAAAAGAGCGAACAAAAGTCCTGGATGGCTTAACTCCAATGTAAAAATGCATATAAAAGCAAAGGAGAAGGCCTTCAAAAAATACAAGGTTGAGGGATCATCCTCAGCATTCAGACTTTATAAAGAATGCAACAGGATATGTAAAGGTGCAATTAGGACAGCTAAGATAGAACATGAAAGACACATAGCGGAGGAGAGCAAAAAAAATCCCAAGAAATTCTTTAAGTATGTAAACAGTAAAAAAGGGAGGACAGACCATATTGGCCCCATAAAGAATGAGGAAGGACATCTGGTTACAAAGGATGGGGAGATGGCAAAGGTATTGAATTTATTCTTCTCCTCAGTCTTCACGAGTGAATCCGGGGGCTTCAGTAACCAAAACTGCAGTGTTTATCCTCATGACACAACACAGGAAGCACCTCCATGGTTAACAGAGGACGGAATTAAAATTAGACTTGAGAAACTTAACATTAATAAATCACCGGGACCAGATGAATTGCATCCGAGGGTACTTAGGGAACTCAGTCAAGTGATTGCCAGACCGTTGTTCCTAATTTTTACAGATAGTCTACTGACTGGAATGGTACCAGCTGATTGGAGAAAAGCCAATGTAGCACCTATATTTAAAAAGGGCCCAAAATACATCCCTGGGAATTATAGACCAGTTAGCCTAACATCGATAGTATGTAAACTCTTGGAGGGGATGATAAGGGACTATATACAGGATTTTAGTAATACGAACGATATCATTAGCAGTAATCAGCATGGATTCATGAAGAATCGTTCTTGCCAAACCAATCTATTAACCTTCTATGAGGAGGTGAGTTGCCATCTAGATAAAAGAAGGCCTGTAGACGTGGTGTATCTGGATTTTGCAAAAGCATTTGACACAGTTCCCCATAAACGTTTACTGTACAAAATAAGGTCTGTTGGCATGGACCATAGGGTGAGTACATGGATTGAAAACTGGCTACAAGGGCAAGTTCAGAGGGTGGTGATAAATGGGGAGTACTCAGAATGGTCAGGGGTGGGTAGTGGGGTTCCCCAAGGTTCTGTGCTGGGACCAATCCTATTTAATTTGTTCATAAACGATCTGGAGGATGGGATAAACAGTTCAATCTCTGTATTTGCAGATGATACTAAGCTAAGCAGGGAAATAACTTCTCCGCAGGACGTGGAAACCTTGCAAAAAGACCTGAACAAATTAATGGGGTGGGCGACTACATGGCAAATGAGGTTCAATGTAGAAAAATGTAAAATAATGCATTTGGGTGGCAAAAATATGAATGCAATCTATAGACTGGGGGGAGAACCTCTGGGGGAATCTAGGATGGAAAAGGACCTGGGGGTCCTAGTAGATGATAGGCTCAGCAATGGCAGGCAATGCCAAGCTGCTGCTAACAAAGCAAACAGAATATTGGCATGCATTAAAAGGGGGATCAACTCCAGAGATAAAACGATAATTCTCCCGCTCTACAAGACTCTGGTCCGGCCGCACCTAGAGTATGCGGTCCAGTTCTGGGCACCAGTCCTCAGGAAGGATGTACTGGAAATGGAGCGAGTACAAAGAAGGGCAACAAAGCTAATAAAGGGTCTGGAGGATATTAGTTATGAGGAAAGGTTGCGAGTACTGAACTTATTCTCTCTGGAGAAGAGACGCTTGAGAGGGGATATGATTTCAATTTACAAATACCGGACTGGTGACCCCTCAATAGGGATAAAACTTTTTCGCAGAAGAGAGTTTACCAAGACTCGTGGCCACTCATTAAAATTAGAAGAAAAGAGGTTTAATCTTAAACTACGTAGAGGGTTCTTTACTGTAAGAGCGGCAAGGATGTGGAATTTCCTTCCACAGGCGGTGGTCTCAGCGGGGAGCATTGATAGCTTCAAGAAACTATTAGATAAGCACCTGAATGACCACAACATACAGGGATATACAATGCAATACTGACACATAATCACACACATAGGTTGGACTTGATGGACTTGTGTCTTTTTTCAACCTCACCTACTATGTAACTATGTAGCTATGTAACAAGAGAGTCGTTCAATGAATGCTTAGTTTTAAGGGTAAGAATCGTATCTTTATACAAATTGTGGACAAAGAATATTGCACAACTTAAAGAAAAGGAGGGAGGGAGGACAGAGTTCATCACATGACACATAATTCCTATACAAACATATAGCATCTCAGACTAGTCTAAACTAGTATTTTAGCTGACAGGGGATATTATCTAAAAACATAATTTAAACTATTTAATGCTGATGTTCTGACTTTGAAGACATCATATCAAAACCAGTTCTTACCAGGCCTTATCTATCCTGTGATCATCGTGACAAACAAGACCCTAAAATAAAGATATTCCTCTGTCAGCTATTGTAAAGTTTTAGTCATGTTATCTCTTTCTCCTCCTTCAGTACTTACCTGATCACACACTCCACTCTGCACATAGTCCTGGAACCTGCGAGACACGAGTTGGGGCAGTAGCCAAGATCCCGGGACTGTCCTACAGTATCTGGAACACTTGGCAGCAATGACAAGACTATGTTGACACTATGAAACATTTCTTGGGGCTGCAGTTTCTCTGAACTCCACAAGATGGTGATCTCACCTATACTGAGACAGGAAGTCTCTATGGAAGACAGGAAGTGATGTCAGGCACAATCAGGAAGTGATGTCAGGCATAAATAGGAAGTTCTGGGTGAGAGGTGAGTCAGAAGGAAGTAGAGAGGAGACATCGCTGGAAGTGACAGTAGAGGAGGTAATAAGATCTTATTTGCTATTTACACCCAGTAACCCTCGTCATGTCCGTCCTCTTCCTCCATAGTCACTGTGATGTCTTTTATCTCCAGCAGATGATGATACACACATATATAGTGTGGAAACCTAGATTAACCCCTTCAGGGTCAAAACATTCCCCAACTTACGGGGCGGAAACATTTTCTTCATTTTGGAGATGTGTCACCTTTCCCACCAATGATCTTCTCACCTCATCAGTCTGTCTATAGTAGCCTTTTTCAACCAGGGTTCTCTGGCACACTGGGGTGCCTTTAGGTTTCTTCAGGGGTGCCTTGGCAAAATGCCTAAAAAACTACCCAAAAAGTGTATGCAAGCTAGCTGGTGGATCAAGCCTGCCTTTTAGTTAGACAAAGCCACAGGTTTTCATTATGCACTGTTACAACCTTCTAGCCGCCGGCGTCCTGACAACCACTAATATGAATGGTTGATAAGAAGGATGTTGGGCGCCTGCACAGTAGAGCTGCACGATTCTGGCCAAAATGAGAATCACAATTTTTTTTTCTTAGAATAAAGATCACGATTCTCGCGGCGTAACATCATCTTTCATATTATACAAAAAAATTGGGCTAACTTTTTACTGTTTAGTTTCTTGTTTAATTCATTAAAGTGTATTTTTTTTTCAAAAAATTGCATTTGAAAGACCGCTGCCCAAATACAGTGCGAAATAATATATTGCAACAACCACCATTTTATTCTCTAGGGTCTCTCCAAAAAAAATATATATATATAAACTGTTTGGGAGTTCTAAGTAATTTTCTAGCAAATGATGATTTTAACTTGAAACCAACAAGTGTCAGGAAAAGGTTTAGTCTTTAAGTGGTTAAACTGACCTCATTTGCAGACCGAGGTTCATTCCTTTGATCTAAAGAACAAAACGTTACAATGTTTATAGTTAGCTTAGTGGCTGAGGAATGTTGTGAAACTTGGCAGACTGCCTGCTGTGTTTTTTGTTTTTTTTTGAAGCAGAGAACTCTGCACAGAATCGGGAAAATGCTTTGTTAAGATCACGAGGAGGAAAAAAAACTTGATTTTGATTCTTAATGATTAATCGTGCAGCTCTACTGCACAGCATCCTTGTTTGCCTCTCCCCTCTATGTCGGCACTGGGGCCACATTAGCTGAGTGAGGGAGAAAAACTGAGGGAGAAGTGAAGAATTGGAATATAAGTATATACCAACGTGCAAAGGTCTATTTGCTTTGGAAGAATACATTACCTCTAATGTTATATAGTAGGTGAGGTCGAGAAAAGACACCCGTCCATCAAGTCCGACCTATGTGTCTGATTATGTGTCAGTATTACATTGTATATCCCTGTACGTTGCGGTCGTTCAGGTATTTAATAGTTTCTTGAAACTATCGATGCTCCCCGCTGAGACCACCACCTGTGGAAGGGAATTCCACATCCTTGCCGCTCTTATGCCCCGCACACACGGTCGGATTTTCCGACGGAAAATGTGTGATAGGACCTTGTTGTCGGAAATTCCGACCGTGTGTGGGCTCTATCACACATTTTCAATCGGATTTTCCGACACACAAAGTTTGAGAGCAGGATATAAAATTTTCCGACAACAAAATCCGTTGTCGGAAATTCCGATCGTGTGTACACAAATCCGACGGACAAAGTGCCACGCATGCTCAAGCTATTGGCCACTGCCCCGTTTATAGTCCCGACGTACGTGTTTTACGTCACCACGTTCAGAACGATCGGATTTTCCGACGACTTTGTGTGACCGTGTGTATGCAAGACAAGTTTGAGCCAACATCTGTCGGAAAAAATCCTAGGATTTTGTTGTCGGAATGTCCGAACAAAGTCCGACCGTGTGTACGGGGCATTACAGTAAAGAATCCTCTACGTAGCTTAAGGTTAACTATGTGTCCTACGTGTGTGGATGTTGCTGCATTTTGTAAAACTGTTCGTTTATTTTTTTCTTTTAAATATTAGGATGGGGTGCCTCAGGATTATGCAGAATTTTAAAGGGTGCTGTGACTTTTTTCCAATGCTCTTAGAATGTGGGCAGAACCTTGGCATTCTCACATGCAAAGCAGGACTGTTGGACTTTTACCAAAAATATGTAGAAGAATACATATCGACCTAAACTGAGAAGAAATTTAGTTTTTTTATATAATTTTTGGGGATATTTATTATAGCAAAACGTAAAAATATTTTTTTTATTATTTTTTCAAAATTGTCGCTTTTTTTTTGTTTATAGCGCAAAAAATAAAATACCACCAAAAGAAAGCTCTATTTGTGGGGAAAAAAGATGTCAATTTTGTTTGGGTACAACGTCGCATGACCACGCAATTGTCAGTGAAAGGGACGCAGTGCTGTATCGCAAAAAAAGGCCTGGTCATTAGGGAGGGTAAATCCTTCCGGTCCTTAAGTGGTTAAATTATACCTCAGCCTGAAGTGGGGCCTTAATAAAATGGAGACCTGACCAGAGAGGTGAGGAGGATTCTGGGGGTATCATCTGATTTTACCATCTGTGTTCAAATCTAGAGTTTTCCTCCTGTGAAGCCCGGTGATCATATGACCATCACATTGCCTCCACCTCTCTCCCTGACAGAATAGAGAAATCAAAACAAAGTTCTAGAAATCACCAGCAAGATCAGTGAACTTAAGGACACAAGGATCTCTACAAGGACGTCATGATGGAGAATCAGCCGTCCCTCACATCACCGGGTAAGAGGAGACTTTATTGTAAAGGAGAGAGCAGTACGGAGGGTCCACCTAGATCCCCCATCATCTGATAAACACATAGAAACAATGTATTCAGTCAGTGTGTGTGTTTCCTACAGATGGATCCAGTAATGGGAACCCACCAGAGAGATGTCCCCATCCTCTGTATTCCCGGGATTCCACACAGGAAGGTCACACCATCCCTCACCATCATCAGGTAGATGAGGAACAATCACTGATAGTGTCATTAGGATCTGTACATTATCTGCCTTGTTATAATTGGTGTCATTTTTATTATATATTCAGAGTGAAAACCTGAGAGATTCTAAAGTTGAGGTGAAAAAAGAGATAAAAAATGAGGATGGGGTGATGGAGCAGTCCAAGTCTCTAAAAGGACACAATGATCTGTACCAGGACACCATGGTGGAGTCATCCAGCTACAGAAACCCACCAGAGAGATGTCCCCGTCCTCTTTATTCCCGGGATTCCACACAGGAAGATCACACCATCCCTCACCATCATCAGGTAGATATTGACAATTAATGGTAGTTATGATTTATACACAGCATGTTTGTTACAATTAATGTTTATTATATATTCAGAATGAAAACCTCGGGGATTATAATATTGTTGTTAAAGAAGAGTATAAAGAAGATGATGAGGAGTATGGAGTGATGGAGGAGCTTTCTGAAGGACACAAGGATCTCTACAAGGACATTATGATGGAGTTGCCTAATAACAGAAACCCACCAGAGAGATGTCCCTGTCCTCTGTATTCCCGGGATTCCACACAGGAAGGTCAAATTATCCCTCACCATCATCAGGTAGGTGGAATTGAGGGTCTGGAACATAAAGTGATCGAACACTCTGACATGTGGAGATGATGTGTGGACTCTACAAGATGATATTTTCTATTTGATCTCACATCATAAATACCGTATTTATCGGCGTATAACACGCACCCCAAGTTTAGGAGGGCATTTTAAGAAAAAAAACTTTTAGGAGGGAAGTTTAAGGAAAAAAAAACTTACATTTAAATGCCCATCAATGCAGCCTCATCAGTGTTCATCTGTAGCCTTGTCCATCATTGCAGAATGATCAGTGTCCATTTGCAGCTTGCCCAGTGCCGTTTGCAGCCTTGCTAAGTGCCATTTTCAGCCTTGCCCATTGTCATACGCAGCCTTGCCCTTAGTCATATGCAGCCTTGCCCAGTGCAGCCTTGCCCAGTGCAGCCTTGCCCAATGCCGTGTGCCGTTTGCGCCATTTAAATCTGCCACTCATCACGACACCCCGCCTCCCTGCTGAGGATGAGAAGCGAGCGCTTCCAAAAAAGACAGAGCCGAGTATACTGTGTGCTCGGCTCCGCTCGCAGTCCCGCCCAGTCCTGCCATTGGACGGAGTGTTATGTCCATCAAAGGAGCTGGGCGGGACTGCGAGCAGAGCCGAGCCGAGTACACAGTATACTCAGCTCTGTCTTTTTCGGAAGCGCTCGCTTCTCATCCTCAGCAGGGAGGCGTGACTGCGAGTGGAGCCGAGTACTTGGCTCGGTCTTTTTCGGCGGCGCTCATTTTTCGCGGCGCTCGCTGTTTTTTGGCACACAGCGAGTGGGGATCGGCGTATAACACGCACCCACGATTTTCCCCTGATTTTAAGGGGAAAAAAGTGCGTGTTATACGCCGATAAATACGGTAGTTCTATTTTACAGATGTTATTTTCTGCTATTCTGTTGGTTTAGGGTGAAGATCTGATGGACATGAAAGTTAAGGGTGAAGTAGAAGAGACGTATGTGAGGGATGATCAGCAATATACGGAGGAGGCTGGAATGACGAGGACATTCAAAGAGGAGGACACTCCTACAGAGATCAGCACAGGTGAGCCATAATATATTATTCTTCTGTTACCTCTGCTCTGTTACCGCACACTGATTGGTCGAGATTTGGGCGAGAGATGGGTGATCTCTGCCAATAATAAAAGTCACTGATACTCATCCTGCACAATAGATCTTCTTTTCTCTGAGATAAACCCCCTTTTCTTTGTTGCTGACAATTTTTCTATTCAGACATGTGTAGTGCTACCCCCAAAGGTGGCACTAGTAAAGATGGGCTTTCTGTTCTCTGCCACCAACTTTGACAGGCCTAAGCTGTACTGGCACACCAGGCTATTAGATAAGTGTTTAAACGCAAAAAATCCTTAACACTCTATACCCCAGTTATTTTGAGTGAGATAAAAAAAAAAACCTGTGACAAAGTGAACTGATTGATTATTATTTGGCAACATGGTTATTAGACAGATGCAAGCCAAAGTCAATTACCGTTGCACAATTTAACATGCTGGGTAGATAGCTATCATAGGGAAAAACAAAGGACAGTATACATGTGGTTTAGTAGCCCCAAATCGGCATAAACAGTAGCAATTATACCCTGAGTGTCCAGCAGGCAATGAGTGAGTTCCCTTTAACAAGGAAACGGGACTTTTTTACCCACGTGTCCTAATAGTGCCTGTGTTAGGTCTAGACTGGTTAGGAAATGTAATCAAAGTCAAACAGCTGTCAGAAACCATGAAATCAGACTGAGACAGAAGTACAGTTAAATCACACTTGTTTAATAATAAAAGTAAAAAGAACAAACGTAGTCAAAACATAGCCAAAGTTCAGTAACCGGAACGGATAGTCTGCCAAGCCAAAAGTCAGGGATCAATGTAGTGGAACAGCAAGCGGGATCTGGAGCCAGAAGGGATGTCGGCAAAGCAAGTCTTTAAACAGGAACGCAGGAGGCTCTGTGATGTTGACCAAGGCGAAGGCAGAGATCCTTTGGGCTGGACGGCTTAAGTAGGCAGGACTGACGAGCGGGGTATCACCAACAGCTGAGTAACTGTGGGGAGATAGGAGCTAGCAATTAGCTGACAGGTGAGCGGCCAGCTCTGAGAAGGAAGGGATGAGCCCAGCCCTGACACCAGCATAAAAAACACAAAAAGGGGTTTGAAACTGAGCAAAAGGGAGTCTTTAAGATAAAATGTTGCCGGCTAATGTTGGGGCCCTGTAGTTACTCTGTACTTGGTGATTATTGAATAAAGAATTCGGATGGATTCCAGAGTGCGGGTTCTTTACATATATCCCTAGTTGAGGCCCTGTAGGCGACGGTTTGTGCACTAATGATGGTGTTATATCCTGCAGGCACTAGATGTAGTATTGTTGTTCTTTCACAATGCAATGCAAACACTCATTAGTCAGAGGGGTGCTTGGTGAACTGTATTAAAACTGCACCCTGGGATGGCAGTATATGAGGTGAAGTCAAGAAATAGAGGCTTTAGGGATCTGATTATAAGGAAGAGTAATTGATGTTCTGCTTTTAGTGGTATGTCAGATGTAAGTGTATGTGGTTCAGCTTTTAGTGGTATGTCAGATGTAAGTGTATGTGGTTCAGCGGCCCGCTCACCAACTTCTTAAGAGACAATGACATTTGTGGTGGAAGGGGGCTCCTTTTCGTGAGCAGGTTCCGGAGGTGGTGACAATCAACAGTTCCACTGGTCTGGAGGATATTCAGGCCTTTTGGTTAAAGATCAGACAGCAGATCCGGTGAAGGTAGCGATCTCACAGCGGCTGCCTTGGTCTGTGGACTGCACAAGTAGCGCTCCCGATGCCAGCAGCTTAGGCCTACTCCCAGGCTGGCTCGCTCCAACAGGTCCAGTCTTCCAAGATAGCAGCCTTTTCCCGGGCAAAGGATGTAAAGCCCCCCTACCTCTTCCTGCAGCACACAGGCCATGGGGATTTGTAATTTCAAAAAAGACCATCTCCTCGACATGTCTCAAACTACATCACCCAGTGTTCCAGGTGTTCTATATTACAGTCTTTAAAGGGGTTGTAAACCCTCGTGTTTTTTCACCTTAATGCAACCTATGCATCAAGGTGAAAAAACTTCTGACAGTGACCATCCCCTCGGTTTACTCACCTGAGCCGGTTCGTTCCCACGGCGGAGACACGCTTTACCTCTCTGCCTGTTGTCTCGGCTCTTGATTTGATAGATTGATAGCAGCACAGCCATTGGCTCCCGCTGCTGTCAATTAAATCCAATGAGGCGGGGGGCGGGGCCAAGTCCAGCATTCTGTGTCTATGGAAGCAAAAGCCAGACTCGGGAGCGCGCCCGTACAGGGACCCCCAAGGGGATCGCTTCTCCTAGGTGGTTTTCCGATGCTGGGATGAGCTGATAGCGCTGCCGGGGGACCCCATAAGAGGTGGATCGGGGCCGCTCTGTGCAAAACGAACTGCACAGTATAGGTAAGTATGACATGTATATTTAAAAAAAAAAAAAACGAGGGTTTACAACTCCTTCAAGCTTGGACTGATTTAACTCTCCCCCTGCTGGCTGGAGGAGAAAAAAGCAACAGCACAAACAACTTCAAGGAGACTGCATTTTGAAACAAGGTCTTTAACTTGACTGCTGCAGTCCTATGTAGGCACAGATATATATATATATATATATATATATATATATATATATATATATATATATATATATATATATATATATATATATATATAATATATATTTAGGGCTGAAACAACTAATTGATTAATCGACAACTAATCGATTATGAAATTAATTGATTACTATTTTCATAATCGATTAATCGGCAAGTAACATAATAGGGTTAAAAGAAACTAAAATGAGCCCTTTATAGTACAAAAAGAGCAAATAATCGCTACTGCAAATATTACTTTCACAGTTCTACACAAAAAAAAAAAGCAGATAATCACTACTGTAAGGGGTTAATTTTTTTTAAACTATAAAGGGCTAATTTTAGCTTTTTTCATCCCATTATGTTACTAAACGTCTTAGACCTGGTTCACATCTATGTGTTTTTTGGTGCTTTTTGCAGAAACGCACTACAGTTCATTCACATGGTTTCCTATGAGACACGTTCATGCAAAACGGTGTTTTTTTTGGTTCAATATACTTCAATAGAGAAGCTGCAGAAAAGCATGTAATGCGTTTTTGCAGCAATATGTGTTTTTTTTAATCTGCCCAACAACAAATTGGCCAAAAAAACTGCAAAAATGCAAATTGCAGCAAAATCACGTGCACAAAAATCAAAACGCACAGCAAAAAGCACTGCAGAAACAGATGAAAAGCAAACTGCATAGGTGTGTACCGAGCCTTATGCTGGCCACACCGATCAATTTTCAGACGAGAATATTCAGACGAAAAATCTTTGTACATTCACTGAATGAAAGAACGAACGTTCTTAAAATGACATTTTTTTTGAAGGAAGACATTGTTTTTAATGAAAAAAATTGATCACAGAGTTTGATATTTACCAGATTCAACCTTCAAAAGTATATACATATCTCTTCTCTCTGTTATTCTCAGAGTGGATTCAATATTTTGCTCCCTAACCATATGGTTGATTATTTATATTTACCACTGCATAGAGATATTTAAGAATAAATTTCCTTTTCCCATTTACGTCTTTCAGGACAGCACCATAGAGAGAGACCTTGACTCCTCCCCTTCTGAGGAAACACCGCCTTCAAATTTTAGATTTAAACCTCACCGCTTCCCCCCGGCCCCTCAGTTCTGGTGTTTCCTCCGGTGGGGAGACATCGCAAGGAACCAGGGCTAAACAGCCAGGGAGGCTGAGGCTAATTGCAGGCTGAGCAGAGGGGGGTGGATCGGGCGCTCTCTCTCTCTCTCTCTCTCTCCTGCTCATTTTCCTAAAAAGACTGCAGTCTAAGGGGCTAGTGTGGCTGGGTACCTTTTTAAGACTGCACATCACGCTCCTCCAGCTTCTCTTAGTGAAGCTGTAAGCTGGAGGGGTCCGTTTTCGTTTTGCCTAGCAGTGGCATAGGCGGAGGCACAGGAGACCGCCCTGCACTAGCAGCCAGCGTGGGAGCTCTGAGCGCTGGGTCGGAGGGCGGGTGACGTCATTTCCGGCGGAGGTCAGTGCTTCCGTCTGACCCGTGACTTCCGGTTCCGGTCGCGGTGATGAAAACGGACCGCGCGTTCGGCTGGTGCTGCCTCTGACCTGCTGTGGGGACAGCATACAGAAGCTTGGAACACCACTGTGCTCTAAAGGAGATGTCGGAAGCAGAGGCTTCAAGAACCGCTCCAGGAGAATCCTGCACCAGCCACTCCAAGGTAAGAGGAACCCTGGGGTGGTGTTCCCTTACCGCTTCCTGTAAGCTCCACAGGTGTAGAACTCCCCTTGGTGGTGAGGGGGGGGGGGGTGTGACTGGGTCCCTGGTGGTGGTCGGTCCCGGGAAGTGCACCCCTGGTGGCCCTCTGTGTTAGTGCTGGTGGATAGGTTTGCTGATTGCTCCCTCTTTTTTAACTTATTTTACAGGGCAAAGCTACAGAGAAAAGCAAGTCGCCCCACAGTACCAAGAAAAAATGCCCCTCATGCAGAATCACAATGGGGGAATCTTGGTCTAAGCCCCTCTGCAGGGAATGTATAGAGGGGTTAGTGAGGGAGCAGTCTGAAGAACAGTCTTCAGATTTAGCAGCATCCGTTAAGGAGCTTTCTAATACGGTGCAGACCTTTAAGGCACTATTTTCCAGTCTTCAGTTGCCACAGCCGCAGGTTATTCCTCCACCAACACAGCTGAGTGTCCCTCAGTCCTTAATGGATGCTCCCTCGGGAAGTGGAGAGAATCCAGGAGGTGCCAGACTCGAGGTTGAGGAAGAGCCTGATAGCGAGTCTTCAGATCCCCAGGGGGAATCAGAGGGAGAGGAGGTGGAAGGGGAATCCACAAGATCCTCTCGATACAAGCTTTCCCTAGAAGAGGTGGAGGAGCTCCTAGGAGCCATTCATACCACCCTAGGAATCCAGGAGGAAAGAAAAAAGCTATCACTCCATGACCAGATGTATAAGGGACTAGGGGAACATAAAAGGAAGGTGTTCCCGGTCCATGAGGTCTTGGTCGACGCCATCAAAAAAGAATGGCAAGACCCCGAAAGGAAACCTTTCCTTTCAAGAGCACTTAAACGTAGGTTCCCCTTTGCAGAAGAGGAGGCGCTGGTATGGAACAAATCTCCTAAGCTAGACGCAGCCTTTTCGCAGGTCTCTAGGCACACTGACTTGGCCTTTGAGGACATGGGGGCACTCCCAGATCCCATGGATAAGAGGATAGATTCCCTTCTGAAAAAATCCTGGGACTCTTCCCTAGGGAACCTCAAACCCGCCATGGCGTCCACAGTCGTGGCACGAAACATGGAATACTGGCTGACGCAAATTAAAGCGCACATAGAGGCAGGAACACCTAAGGAAACAATCCTGTCGTCTTTCCCCATGCTCCTGAAGGGAGTAGCTTATCTGGCAGATGCTTCAGCTGAATCAGTGCGTATGTCCGCAAGATCAGCCGCATTGTCTAATTCGGCAAGAAGAGCCTTATGGCTTAAAACGTGGCAGGGAGATACCGCATCCAAGGTTAAACTTTGCGGCATTCCTCTCACGGGGGACTTGCTTTTCGGACCAGGTCTGGAAGCCGTGTTGGATCGAACGGCTGACAGAAAAAAGGCGTTCCCTTTTAAAAGGAAACCGGCAGAGACTAAAAGAAAGTCTCGGCCCTGGAAGAAATTGGACCCCCCAAAATCTGATCAACAGAAAAAGGGGTGGGGACAAAAAGGGAAAGGGCGTGGGGGGGCTATTTTTCGCCCTCCTGAACAGCCCAAAAAGACAAAGTGACAGAATAACGGTGGGAGGAAGATTGGGGGCCTTCCTTCCACAGTGGGAGATGATCACCTCCAACCATTTTATTTTGGAAGTCATAAGAAGAGGGTACAGGTTAGAGTTTGCAGAACCTCCACCATGCAGACTCCTGGTAACCACGCTACCGAAATGTGCAGAGAGGTCAGCGGCTCTCCTTTCCTCCCTCCAGGAGTTGGAGGAACAGGAGGTGGTAGTTCGAGTTCCAGAAGGAGAGACGGGCAGAGGCTTTTACTCCCACATTTTTGTGGTGCGCAAACCCTCGGGGAAGTTCAGGCTCATCCTGAACCTGAAGCCTCTGAACGTCTCGCTCACCTACAGGAGGTTCCGAATGGACTCGATCTATTCAGTAAAAACGCTCCTTCCTCCGAACTGCTTCATGGCATCGGTAGACTTGAGGGATGCCTACCTGCACATTCCCATTGCAGATCAGTGTCAGAAGTTCCTCAGGCTGGCGGTAAATACCAGAGAAGGGACGTTTCATTGGCAATTCAGGGCCCTTCCCTTCGGGCTATCCTCGTCCCCCCGCATCTTCACCAAAGTCATGGTAGAAGTCTTGGCTTTCCTACGGATCAAGGGCATCTCAGTGATCGCATATTTAGACGATCTACTACTTTTTGCCTCTTCCCCGGAACAACTGTCACAGGACCTACAGTTCACAAGGAACATTCTAGAGGGTCTAGGTTGGCTCTTAAATCTGGAAAAGTCCAATTTGACTCCATCGCAAAAGGTAGTCTTTTTAGGTTACCTGTTGGATTCAACAAAACAGAAGGTCTTCCTGCCAATGGAGAAAATCCAGAAGGTAGACAAGGCAATGTTACTCCAGGGCAGCCAACAAATATCAGTAAGAAAGGCTATGTCAGCCTTAGGGTTACTGACGACAGCACTTCCAGCAGTTCAATGGGCAGGGTTACACTTTCGCCCTTTACAACTCTTCATCCTGAGTACTTGGGACCACAGTCAGGGGTCTTTGGACTCCCTGATAACCATACCAGACCAGGTCAAGAGATCCCTATGGTGGTGGCGAAGAGAGGCCAATCTCTCACAGGGTCTGGAGTGGGTGCTGCCGGTGTCCAGATGCGTCACGACCGATGCGAGTGGCAGAGGTTGGGGGGCGCATATGGAGGACCGGGTGGCTCAGGGCGTCTGGCGGAGGGAGGACGCAAGAAGATCCTCCAACTGGAAAGAGCTGAGAGCAGTAGCCTTGGCACTCAGAGCCTTTCAAAAGGAACTTCAGGGACAGCATGTGAGAGTCCGGTCGGACAACTCCTCAGCTGTAGCCTACATAAACAGGCAGGGGGGTACAAAAAGCAGGCCCTTGTGGACCCTGGTAGAAAGCATTCTCAAATGGGCCGAAATAAATGTCCTATCCCTCTCGGCAGTGCATCTGAAGGGGGAACAAAATCTGGTGGCAGATTTCCTCAGCAGGAAACGGCTAAGAGAAGGCGACTGGGTTCTGAACCAGGGGGTTTTCGAGGCCATATCCCAGAAATGGGGAAGGCCATGCATAGACCTCTTTGCCTCGAGAGAGAACAGGAAGGTGCATCTCTTCTTCTCCCTAAACAGGTGGGATGGAGCTCTAGGGGTAGACGCACTGGCTCAGAGTTGGACTTTCAACAGGTGTTATGCCTTCCCCCCACCTGTACTGATCCCAGCCGTGCTAAGAAAGTTCCAGCTGGAAAACACAACCCTCATTCTTATTGCGCCACATTGGCCCCGGAGGCCTTGGTTCTCCATCCTGAGAAGTCTGGCAGCGGAACCCCCCTGGCTTTTGCCAGTTCAGGAGAATCTCCTTTCCCAGGGGCCAATCTGTTGTCCCCAGGTGGGGAGATGGAACCTCGCGGCTTGGCTACTGAGGAGGGATTGTTGAAGAGCAGGGGTTTCTCAGATAACTTAGTGAAGACCCTCCTAAATTGCAGGAAAAAAAGAGACCCAGGCTATCTACCAGAAAACGTGGAAGCGTTTTAATAGCTGGTGCACAGAGACTTCCTTTGATGTTCACAGCTCTATAGCGGTCTTAGAGTTCCTGCAAGCAGGGGCGGACAAGGGTTTAGCCCTTGGCACCCTGAAAGGACAGGTTGCCGCTTTAAGTGTGTTTCTGGAGAAACAACTGGCCTCCGATCCTTGGATCGTTAGATTTTTTAAAGCATTGAGTAGGCAGAGACCTTTGAGGGTCTCCCCCTTCCCAATGTGGGATCTTTCTTTGGTCTTACAAGCGCTTACAGGGGAACCTTTTGAGCCATTGGAGACGTGTACGCTAAAATGGATTAGCCTCAAAACGGTGTTTTTGGTGGCAATCACTACGGCAAGAAGGGTGAGTGAACTCGAGGCCCTCTCCATTAGGGCACCCTTTTTTCAGATATTTCCGGACCGGGTAATTTTTAAAACCGATCCGGCCTTCTTGCCAAAGGTGGCCTCGGTTTTCCATAGAGGCCAGGAAATTGTTTTGCCCACCTTTTGTTTGAATCCTGTGAGGGAACAGGAACATAGGTTTCATAAACTAGATGTAAGAAGGTGTGTCCTGCAGTACTTGGAGGATACAAAACCATTTAGAAAATCTGATTCCTTTTTTGTGTTATTTTCAGGAACCAAGAAGGGAGACAGAGCCTCTAGGCGCACCATAGCTAGGTGGTTAAGGTTAGCCATCAGCCAGGCCTATATAATTAGCGGGTTGGAAGCCCCCAAAGGTATCAGGGCACACTCCACTAGGGCAGTGGCGACCTCTCAGGCCGAGTGGGCTGGTGCGTCTCCGGAGCAGATCTGTAGAGCGGCAACGTGGTCCAGATTCGACACGTTCGTGAAACACTACAGATTGGACCTTCTGTCAGCAAAAGACCAGGCTTTTGGGCGTAAGGTTCTGCAGGCAGTAGTCCCACCCTAAGGTAAGGTGCTCGCTCATCCTCTCTATGGTGCTGTCCTGAAAGACGTAAATGGGAAAATCGGAGTTACTTACCGGTAACGTCCTTTTCCAGGAGTCTTTCAGGACAGCACAGTTACCCACCCTACTTTAGGGACATTCGTGAAGAGTTCATCGCAGAAGAACGTCAGGTAAGATCAGAATTATTATGACGTGTTCTTGTGTCTCCCCAGCTAACCGGAGGTCCTCTTGAAGAACTGAGGGGCCGGGGGGAAGCGGTGAGGTTTAAATCTAAAATTTGAAGGCGGTGTTTCCTCAGAAGGGGAGGAGTCAAGGTCTCTCTCTATGGTGCTGTCCTGAAAGACTCCTGGAAAAGGACGTTACCGGTAAGTAACTCCGATTTTTTTTTAAAACTTTATACGTTAACTAAATTATACACCACACTTTTTTTAAGGTTATTAACCGAATAATCGAAACCATAATCGGCCAACTAATCGATTATGAAAATAATCGTTAGTTGCAGCCCTAATATATATTGGGGTATATAACACAGATTGTGCCTTTCATAAGTTGGTCCTTCTTCTTTTTAGCAGTCTTATAGCTAAGTATTAAGATAAGACTCTATTAAAATGGAAGTAAGCTCCCCTGCCCAACTTTACCGCATGTAGAGCATTTTACAATCGCTTATAATGTAGGTGGCTTTAAAAGTTTTACAAACTGCGTTTGTTAGGGGATATCAACGATATCTGTGTCAGTGATGTCCCTCGTGCATGCGCGTTTTGTCCCTCAGTTACGGCAAACTCCGCCCAACGTCAGTCTATGCATCTATGTGCCGTACCTCTGATAGTAGAGCTCCACAGCATGACAATCCCACGAGATCCTGGTGTTCTTGAACCACCCCATGTGACCAGCTACATCACAGGGGGTGTGAACAAGGACATTCATGGTTAACACAGGGAGGATATTTGCATGTGTGCTCTCATTGGTTTGCTGGGCTGTCGCCATGGTAACGGAATACTAAAACGAGGCTTGGTTAATCTTTACTGGGCATGCCCGAGATTCTGACTTTGACAGAGAGGAAAGGGCAGAAGTGCAGATGAGGGCGGCAGCGGAAAGGCAACCGCAAACATGGCGCTGGCTTAGGCAGGAACAGATAAAAAAGAAACCAAGCTGCACAAACAGTAAGAAAGATCCTAGAACGCTAATTCTTAACCT
This sequence comes from Lithobates septentrionalis, assembly GCA_037952835.1. Taxonomy (NCBI): domain Eukaryota; kingdom Metazoa; phylum Chordata; class Amphibia; order Anura; family Ranidae; genus Lithobates; species Lithobates septentrionalis. The sequence continues at coordinate 139,397 of JBBDGP010003839.1, forward strand.
GGTGAGTTTATAAACGCTATACATAGTGGCCATATGATTACTGGGAATATTTCTTCTGAGTTTACTTCCTCTTTAACAGTTTCACCAGGATAAAAAGTTGTCCTGGATACCAGGAAATTAACCGCTTCAGCCCCGGAAGATTTTACCCCCTTCCTGACTAGAGCACTTTTTGCAATTCGGCACTGCGTCGCTTTAACTGACAATTGTGCGGTGGTGCGACGTTGTACCCAAACAAAACTGACGTCCTTTTTTTCCCACAAATAGAGCTTTCTTTTGGTGGTATTTGATCACCTCTGCGGCTTTTATTTTTTGCGCTATAAACAAAAAAACAGCGACATTATTTTTTACTTTTTGCTGTAATAAATATCCCCCAAAAATATATAAAAAAATAACTATTTCTTATCTTAGTTTAGGCCGATATGTATTCTTCTACATATTTTTGGTAAAACAAATTGCAATAAGCATATATTGATTGGTTTGTGCAAAAGTTATAGCGTCTACAAAATAGGGGATAAATTTATAGCATTTTTATTATTATTATTATATTTTTTTTTTACTAGTAATGGCGGCGATCTGCGATATATTTTTTTTTTTTTTTTTTTAATCGCGACTGCGACATTATGGCGGACACATCGGACAATTTTGACACATTTTTGGGACCATTGGCATTAATACAGCGATCAGTGCTAAAAAAATGCATTGATTACTGTAAAAATGTCACTGGCAGGGAAGGGGTTAACACTAGGGGGCGATCAAGTGTGTCTGGAATTATGTTCCCTAGTGTGTGTTCTAACTGAAGGGGGGAGCACACTAGGGGAGATGACAGATCGCTGTTCATACTCCGTATGAACAGACGATCTGTCACTTCTCCCCTCAGAGAACCGGGATCTGTGTGTTTACACACACAGATCCCAGTTATCGCCGTGTTGTGAGTGATTGCGGGAGCCCAGCGGTCAGCGAGACCTAGTGGCCACCAGAGGGAGCGAAGTAACTGTTACGGAACGTCCCACACTCCGCTTGAGTGCTTCCGTCAGTATACCGCTTCCTAAGTTCTGGAACACGAGTCCAATGGATCTGGCTATATGAGCCCCCAAGAACTAGACAACACCAGTCTTGGAGTACATCAGGACTAACTCTTTATTTGAGATCTCACACACATTTATACAGCAGGCTGACTTAAAGCTAACCTAATTAACATGAGCTAATTTACTAAAAAATGTACCCAGACGAGATGACAGACTTGTGGGCACCGAGCTTCACACAGTAGTATAAACACAATAGCTGGAGCTAATTACAATTAACAATCTTCCCCCCTCCTCAGCCTAGTCATCAACAGTTCGTCTCCTAGCCAGTCCTGGTGGCTAATCTGATCAGCTCACTCAATTAACAGGTTGAGTTCAGGATCAACCAAACCAATAATAGTCTCTACATACATCCTGGGAGATATTGTGGACAAATATTACTGTCCCATTTTAAGTAGTCCAAGATATATTTTCTCACTCACCCTGTGCCAGGATAGCACAGGGTGACTTAGACATAAGATGTATATGGGGAGCTGAAACAAGGACATCCCCTACTTTCCAAGGGATTCTGAGTTCCACGGGCCCTCCCGTCACAGTAACATAACGGCGATTCGCACAGCCGAGCCATGTTGCCGCAGTGCAACTGCGGCGGCTGGTCAGCAAGCAGTTAAGGAATCCGGATGGGCTTTAGGTTTGACTGGAATTTGTCATTTTTCCAGCTTCCTAACAACCATTAAGTTATTGCTGCCTAACACTTAGGGCCTTGTATGTTTTTTTTGTAAGGCAAAAAAAAAAATAGTGTGGGGTCAGAGATCCTTTGACCCAGTGCCTAGACCTGTGATTGTGTGAAGAGCATGCATCTCCCAGTCCCTATTGGTTCCTGCTTTTCTGACAAGCCTGTGTAAATGTAGAAGTGATCTGCAAGGCCCTGAAGGTGAAAGGGTCCCAACTGGATGGAACATCCACAGAGAACAGCTGCTCAATAAAGAATACTTGATCCAGGTAGAATCCCATCTTGTATCTATTGATCATGGTTTTTATATTTTTGCAGGACACGCCATCAAAAAACCCTCAAGGAATTGTCTCATTTTATCTCCAGGTTGTAAAATGGAAGATGAGGACATCACAAGAGATTGTGCAGGAGAAAAGACAATGAGCTCAGCTATGGATGGAGGACTTCCCAGTGTGGATAGACCATCAAATCCCTCTGACTCTGAGCAACCTCATACTGTGAGGGATGGTGCCGGAATTCAGTTGGAGGAGAAGTTTTCCTGTCCTGAATGTGGGGAAAGTTTTAGCTCAGAATCAAATCTTACTGTACATCACAGATCTCACATGGGTGGGAAGGTACATTCCTGTTTTGAGTGCGGGAAACTTTTTTCACAGAAATCAGACCTTGTTAGACATCAAAGATCTCACACAGGTGAGAAGCCGTATTCCTGTCCGGAGTGTGGGAAATGTTTTACAGAGATGTCTAGTCTTTACAGACATCAGATGCTTCACACAGGTGAGAAGCCGTATTCCTGTCCTGAGTGTGGGAAATGTTATGCGCAGAAATCGGACCTGGTTAAACATAAGAGATCACACACAGGCGAGAAGCCGTACTCTTGTCCTGAGTGTGGGAAGTGTTTTACAGAGAAGTCCACTCTTTACAAACATCAAAGGATTCACACAGGGGAGACTTATGCATGTCCTGAGTGCGGGAAAGGCTTTTCACAGAAATCAGATCTTCTAATACATCAGCGATCTCACACAGGCGAGAAGCCATATTCCTGCTCTGAGTGCAGCAAATGTTTTGCAGAGAAGTCCAGTCTTTACAGGCATCAGAGGCTGCACACTGGGCAGAAGCCGTATTCCTGTCCTGAGTGCGGGAAATGTTTTTCACTGAATTCAAACCTTATCACACATCAGAGATCTCACACAGGCGAGAAGCCGTATTCCTGTCCTGAGTGCGAAAAATGTTTTTCAAAAAAATCAAACCTTTTTAGACATCAGAGCTCTCACACAGGGGCGAAGCCTTATTCCTGCTCTGAGTGTGAAAAATGTTTTAGACAAAAATCCGACTTGGTTATACATCAGAGGTTTCACACTGGCGAGAAGCCATATGCCTGCCCTGAGTGCGGGAAGTGTTATACACAGAAATCAGACCTGGTTAAACATCAGAGATCTCACACAGGCGAGAGGCCATACTCTTGTCCTGAGTGCGGGAAAAGTTTTCCAGAGGTTTCCAGTCTTTCCAAACATCAGAAGATTCACACAGGGGAGAAGTATTCCTGTTCTGAGTGCGGGAAATGTTATTCACGGAAATCAGTTCTTGTTAGACATCAAAGATCTCACACTGCAGAAACCATACTTCTGCCCCGAGTGTGGAAATTATAGACGCCCAGTGGATGTGTACATCTGATGTGCCACAGAAGGGAAAAGCTGCTTTCCTTCCAGAGTGTGGGAAATATCCACGAAAATTAGAACTTGTCACACATAAGATATTCCACACTGGGAAGAAGCTGTATTCCTGCTCTGAGTGTGGAAAATGTTATATATGAAAATCGGACTTTGCTATACATCAAGGTGAGAAGCCATATTTTTTTCCTATATGTAGAAAATGTTTTCCTGACAATTTCATGGTATGTCTCAGGGTTGACTCTGCCCTCTGCTCAACCGCTCGAGGACAATATAAATAAAATTTTACCCATCCTATCTGGAGTGTTCATTTTTTTTCATCCTCTTGTGGTGTGAACAAGGTTGATACGTCTTTTGTAGGCATTACCATTTCAGATTTTATTTTGCTTGTTTGGAGGTTTAACAGCTGGCCCAACTAAACTGGTGTTTTTTCAAGTCAAGCATTACTGCTGGTGCTAAATGTGACCACTCCCCTTCAGGCTCCAGGAATCACTCCCGTTCAGTCCGTTATATTGTCAACCAGTTGACAGTGTAATGTAAACAAGGGGGTACGGATTGTGGGGAAAAAAATGGCATGGTACCCCCCAATAGTTTTGCCAGACGTTTCAGGCCTTGTGTTGATTTTAAAGCGGAGTCCATGCAAAAAAAAAGTGTGGGGTCCCCCTCATATAGTAATACCAGGTCCTTCAGGTCTGGTATAGACATTAACCAATTGCCTACTGGGCATTTTCACCCCCTATCTGACCAGACCAATTTTCAGCCTTCAGTGCTATCGCACTTTGAATGACAATTGAGTAGTCCTGCAGCACTCTACCCATATTAAATTGTTATCATTTGAGACAGAGCTTTCTATGGGTGGTATTTATTCACCACTTTTTCGTTTGTTTCGCAAAAAAAAAAAGGTTTGAAAATTTTGAAGAAAAAAACTTTTATAAAATTTTGCAAATAAGTTGTTTTTTTTCTTCACTGATGTGCGCTGATGAGGCTGCACTGATCGGCACTGATGGACACTGATGAGGCTATACTGATGGGCACTGATGAGGCTGCAATAATGGACACTAATTAGGCTTCACTGATGGACACTGATGAGGCTATACTGATGGGAAATGATGAGGCTGCAATAATGGACACTAATAAGGCTGCACTGTTGCGCACTGATGAGGCTTTACTGATGGGCAATGATGAGGCTGCAATAATGGACACTGATGAGGCTACACTGATGAGGCTGCACTGATGGACAATGATGAGGCTGCAATAATGGACACTGATGAGGCTATACTGATGAGCACTGATGAGGCTATACTGATGGACACTGATGAGGCTGCAAGAATGGACACTGATGAGGCTGCACAGATAATCAGGGCACTAATGATCAGTGTAAATGTGTGCTGTCACAAGATAGCTGGTTATCGACTTTCCTCACACAGTGACAGAGCAGAGGAAAGGAAATGCAGATAACCGGTGTCTTGCCGAGAAAGTTCCCCCGGCGGATAAGGACCCCCCTGTACTGCGCAGGCGCGGCGCTTGCGCAGTACGAACGACTAGGAGCTGCCGAAAATAGCCGAAGATGAAAAACTTCAATCAGCTGTACACGGCGCCTGCGCCCTGGGTCCAGGTTGAAGCCCCACCATCCAAGTGGACCTAGAGGGAGAATAAAAAAGTGCCGAGTGAAGCGAGGCCGTGCCCGAAGCGTGGCGAGCGAAGCGAGGCGAGCGAAGCGAGGCCGTGCCCGAAGCGTGGCGAGCGAAGCGAGCCCGCGAGGGGCCCTCTTACAGGCACCGTGTACAGCTGATTTCTATTCGGCTATTTCCGCCGGCTCCTACTGCGCAAGCGCTGCGCAGTAGAGGGAGGTCCTTATCTGCCGAGGGGAACTTTCTCAGCAGAACACCGGCATTTATTTACATGGAATCAGCTGTGGTTGGACATAGCTGATCACATGGTAAAGGGCTGCTGTGATTGGCCCTTTGCCTTGATCTCTGATCAGGGGGTCCTAGAACTGGACGACGCTGTAGCTGTCTTTTGGCTATAGCGCATTTGGCAAGTGGTTGAGTGGGACCCCCTCATAGTAATTCCAGACCCTTCAGGTCTGGGGTGAATTTTAAAGGGCACCCCATACCAAAAAAAAAGGTGTGGGGTCCCCTCCATAGTAATACCAGATCCTTCAAGCTTGGTGTGGAAAAAAATGTCCAACCCAATATCTATACCATGCCCTGATCCAAGCATGCAGCCTAACTGGCCAGGAAAGGAGGGGTATCAGTGTGCGACCCCCCCCCCCCCAAACCATACCAGACCCCATGCCCTCTACAGGGTTCCCCTGGCAAAGAACCTTGTTCCCATGAATCTGTAAGCTCCCTTTAACAATAATGGGCCCCCAGGTACTGTAAATAAACCCTAAATAAATACACTGCAGGGAGTGCAAACAAGGACAGAGCTCGTCCTAGCTTTAGACAACCAATGGAAAAAGGAAAAGTCTTGGAAGTCTCACATCTTTGCAAAATCCTGTAAGAAGGTGTATGACAGCCTCAGCTCAGGCTCCAACCAGGCCATGCCCCCAACACGTTTCACTCCGCCCACGGAGCTTAGTCATAGGAATAAGGATACCATGCATAGGTGGGGGGGGGGGACATATTCCTCCCTATGCATGGGATCCTGCTTTGCAGAGAAAAAAAAACTGCACATCCCCACTAAAAGGACAGAGCTCTGTATTGTTTACATTCACAGAGCTCTGTCCTGTCATTCTCTTCGCCGCTCGGTGGTTTCTGGTGGTCAATCATTGGCCAGCGCCCCCTGATCAGCTTGTGCTGTGACTAACCACAAGACAAGCCAGCGCCCACTACCCGAAAGTGCTGGATCACGTACTAGATATGGAGAGCCGATCTGCCACCATACTTCTACGTGAGGCAGTCAGCAAGCGGTTAGTGTTTGTTAACCCAAAAAAAAATGGATCCTGCTCCTTTAAAGCATGTTATATGGCACAGTGCTTGTCCTGTGTCATTTGGCCCCCTGTAACATTTAAAAAACCTGTCTGATCCTGCCAGTTTCCCCCCTCCCTTCTGTAAACTGACCACGGTGTACGATGGCTGCTGAGCCCTGACACCGTGGTCAGTTTACGTGCCTCCATCATCTGCAATATAGTAGGTGGGGGACCAGGGAACGGGGGGGGGGGAGTAAACGGTATGAAGGATACCGACGGGAAAAGTGGTTACTATAGCAAATAGAGGTCAGTACAGTATGATTGCAGTAAAAGGTAACATTTATTATAAGATGATAAAACAGCTGGAAATGATAACCATACAATAATGATTGGTGCACTTAAGAATACAATGCCATATCTTGTGTGGTGGCATAAGGGACTAATAAATACAACAGACAAGACATACACAGAACATAGACGGCATGGACACTGTCCGGACTGGTTATATGCTGCTCGGTGGCCAGGCGATCAAATTAATAAACGACATAAACTATGTCATGGAAATTTAGTGGAGCGCGCTGCCGAGAAGCATATACATTGAACGTGGAGAGGGGGAGGGGGCAGAGGGGGACGGGGGAGGGCGGGAGGAGGGGGAAAAAAAGGAAAGGGGCCCGGGCCCGGGAATGGGGATCAAGGAGTTGGTTGTATAGATCCTTGCAGTTCAGAGTGCTTATCAGATGGTAGCCAGATTTATTCTAAGTTAGGTTGAGCAGGTGATGTAGGTATAGTGTAAGTCACATATGCAATGTGAGCAGCAATAGTCGGCCGTGTAAGCAGGGGGGCTTGATAAAGCACAGTGATCGGTAGGCTTCAGGACTATTGTTAAGGTGCAGACAATAGTTGGCAAGAACACGGATGACCGTGTGGTACTTGTGGAGCTTGAGCTATTAAAAATTGCACAAAGTCCTCAACTTATTGACAAGTGGATAATGCTCGTACCTTAACCTCCTTGAGGATTCCTGGAGGTAGTTACACGGATCATATTGAGAGTAACTTGCGGAGGCCAGGTGGTTGTGAAGCCGGTGGATGGTGCTGCTCCTATGATCCTCCGTAGGAATTTGCTAATCGGGTCCTGGGTAGGGAAGCCTTGCTTGCCGCTCGTAGCTTGAGTGGCTTCAGGTGCCTTCAAGGGTATAGTGGGCTACCTGATGTATCACTGCTGCATGGCTTCCTCCTCTCCGACCGTTCAGTGGACAGTGCTGATGCCGGTGATGACGTCAACGCGTTTCGCTGTTGCGTGGTAGCGTAGCTTCTTCCTGGACGTTTGATTGGAGAAGTCAGTCCACACCTTTTTATTTCGGCGAACCTGCTTCTATATATCCAATCAGCTCTGTGATTGATTTTAATTAAGTTGTTGCTGGAAAAACATGAGCTGTGTAATTCATTTCCCTACATTTGCCCGGTTGTTTGTTATATCAACGAGACTTTACAGACGATATCGTCAGTTGTAAAAGCATATGGTATTTAGGTATCACATTAAGTGCAATTAAAGAAGGGAAGGTGCTGCGATGTACAATATCTATTATGGATTTTACAGAGGTACGGTAGGAAAAATACAGTAGGTGAGGACACGAGGATACATAGAGATCACAGTGCATTTAGAATATTGCATAAAGTGCATGTAGATGAGGTTAGAGTCATTTATATAATGGACATAGTGAGACAGGCTGGTACTTAGCCTGAAATAGATCATAATAAAAGTGAAAATAGGGGACTCGATCAGTTTGGGCATATTTACATTAGCCATGCAGAATATAGGACAATTTTTTCTCTTTACCTTGACAAAGCCCTTAAGTTAACTGTTCTTTCTTAATTATTTTTATTATTTTTTTTATTTATTTTATTTTTATTTTTTATTTTTTATTTTTTATTTTTTATTGTTTATTTTTTGTGTTTATTTTTTATTTTTTATTTGAAGGGAAATTATATTAGCCAATAAATCTCATTCCTGACTAATGTAGATTCCTGGAAGTGCATAAATAGCATTTATGTACTTAGAAAGGGCTGCAGGTTTAGTTCTGTGTTTAACCCTAGAGGGACAAGAGACTTCAGACGGTACACCCATCGTTTCTCTTTTTGCAGAAGGACGCGATCGAAGTCACCACGTCGGTTAGATATTTTCAAGGCATATATGCCCTTTATTAGCATGCCTTTGGTGCTTCTATCGTGTTCAAGTGCAAAGTGCCTGGCTAGTGGTTTCTCCGGGATTTTTTCTTTATCTTTAATTTCTCTTAGATGTTCGCCGATTCGCACTTTGAGGGGCCTTTTTGTTTTCCCCACATAGATCTTAGGGCAAGGGCACGTTATCATATAGATAGCCCTGGTTGTGGAGCAGTTTATACGATCACGTATTTCAAACTGCTCCCTACCCAGGGCGTCTGAGAAGGTGGCAGTCCTGTGTATCAGCGGGCAGATCTGGCATTTATTACATGGGAACATTCCTTTACTGCGTGGATAGTTGGCTAGCCAGGTCGGATCAGGATTTTTTGTGAATTCAGACCGGACCAGCATATCGCTCAAATTTCTAGCCCGCCGGGCCACCAATAAAGGCGATGTGCCAACTATCTTCAGAAGCCCTGGGGAATTGGTAAGGACCCCCCAATGTTTTTCCAGAATCGAGCGAACTTCCTTCCACTGTGGTCCGAAGGTGGTGATTATCCTAGTACGGTCACAATCTTCAGATTTAGATGCACGCTGGTTAGGTGGGTGCATCTGTAATAGGCTTTGCCTCTCTCTTGCCGCGGCCTTTCTGCGCGCACTTCTGATTTGTCTGTGGGAGTATCCGCGTTCGCGGAACCTCGCATAGAGTTCCTCTGACTCACGCCTGTAATCACTAGACCTAGTGCAGTTCCTCTTTATTCGCAGGAATTGGCCCACCGGGATGCCGTTCATCAGCCACCGTGGGTGATGGCTGGTGGCATACAGAAGGGTGTTGGCGGACGTTTCCTTGCGAAAGGTACTGGTGTACAGTTGGCCATTTTGAAATGAAATCAGTAAGTCCAAGAAGGACAAACTGGTCCGATCGAAACTGTACGTCAACCGTATATTGCGCTGGTTGACGTTCAATTGTGCCATGAAGTCATGGAGGTCCTGTATGGTACCTGTCCATATCATAAGGACGTCATCAATGTACCGCAGCCAGGTGTGTACATGGCTGCGGTACATGGGCGAAGGGTAGACATCCTCCTCCTCCCACAAGCCCAAATGTAGGCAGGCGTAGGCTGGGGCCCAGGCGGCACCCATGGAGGTACCCCTAATCTGCTGATAATAGGTCGTCAAAAACTGAAAATAGTTGTTGAGTAAAGCGAAGCGTAGTAATTCGACCAAAAAATTATTTTGGGGTTTCGACCCTGGGTACCAATGTTCCAGGAATACCTGTACCGCCTCGACACCGCATTGATGGGGGATCGAAGTGTACAGGGACTCAACGTCAATCCCTACTAGTATGACGTCCTTCAGATGGATCAGGTCGCCTAGCTCAGAAATTTTGGCTAACACATGTCGAGTGTCCTGTACATAAGACTTTAAGTTGGTGACCATATCCTTCAACAGGGAGTCCAGGTACCCACCAACTTTCTCCAGTGGGCCTTGGCAGGCCGAGACAATCGGCCGGCCTGGTGGGTTGCTCAGATCTTTATGAATTTTTGGAATGATGTAAAAGGTAGGCACACTGAACTCCCGTACCGAAAGATGGTCAAACTCACGTTGTGTCAGTATTCCTTCGTTCTTAGCTTCAGTTAGTCGTTTATTTAGTTCTATGACTAAGTGGGGAAAGGGGTTATTTTCCAGTCTACGGTAGGTGGATTTATCGCTCAACAGTCGTTTTGCCTCTGTTTCATATTGTCTCTGATCAAGTATCACTACGTTCCCTCCTTTGTCGCTCTTCTTAATAACAATGTCTGACTTTTTCTGTAGGTCAGCAAGGGCTCGTCTCTCATTAGGTGTTAAATTATCAGTGGTTTTCTGAAACCAATTAATCTTCTCCAGATCAGTCTGTACCAGATCTAGAAAGATTTGTAACCATTTGTTTTTTGAGAGGGGGGGCATTTTTTGTGACCTGATTATTAGGTTAGCCTGTCGTCGGGTTGGGACTTCAATAGTCGTTGGATCCTCGCTCTCCTGAAGTAGGGAGTGTAGGATGTCCAAAGCTTGTTGATCGTCAGTGCAGAGGGGTTGAGATGTATCGTCGGGAGTTTCTCGGTCAGCGTATAGTGATTTCAGAAAAACTTTCCTCAGGAATAAAACTATATCCTTGTATACTGTAAATTCATCCATATTGGATACTGGAGAAAAAGTCAAGCCCTTCTGCAGTAAATTTATATGATCCGAAGTTAATTCAATGTCTGAGAGATTAACTACCTTCATATCAACTTTCAATTGACTGATGCCTAACTGTGGTGTTATCGTTACTTTCTTCTCTGACTCCTGGTATTGGTCCTTTCTTTGACAGTTTTGGTCGGCTTGCTGGTTTTGTCGGCTACTTTGGTTGTAGGGGACGTCGCCTGTTTGTTGGTTGGCGGCGGCCCCTCCTGTTCTAAAAAAGTCACCTTTTTAATTGTCTCGTCCTCGGAATCGCTCTGAGACTTTTTCCTATTGTTTCTAGCTCTTTGTCCTCGTCCTCTACTTTTTGATCTACTTCGTCCACGTGGTATCGTCAGGTCAAAAACTTCATCCTTTTCAAAATCGAGTGTGTCACGCCTAAATTTACCCTGTTTAGTTATTTTTAAATTAAGCTGGACCTTGTCAATTTCTTTTTTAATATATTCATTCTGCTTGGCAAATTCCTCCATGTCTTTAAATGACTCCAAACTCCTAGCACTCTCCTCAATTTGTTCCTGTAATGAGGCCAATTGCAGTTTTTCTTCTTCTACAATTAGCTTCATAACTGCAACACCATGATCTACACAGAGTTCCTTCCATTTTTCTAGGAACCGCTCAGTGTGTAGGTGTTCAGCAGGAACTATTCTATCTCGTAAACCTCTTGGTACTATACGGTGTGAAATGTAGTTTTCCAAAGCCGACACGTCCCAGCGCCTGTTGAGATGTTTAACTAGTAATTTTTTATGTTCTTTGAATTTATTTTTAATGTCGTCATCTTGATCGATTGCTTGGGGTGTGTCGCTTTGGAAGGCTGTCATTATTTCACGATCCATTTCTTCGCTAAGCACAAACGCCATTGTTCGTTTTATTTATATCACCCTATAGTTGTTAACAAGCAGTTACCTAAATTAAAGCTATACACACTCGCCGGAACTGACCATATTGATCAGAAGGTCATAGGATATTCCAAAAAAGAGGGAGAAGGGGGGAGGGGGGCAATGGCAGGTGTGTATAGGTATTCTGATCAGTCCAATACTGATCAGATCCTGACCATGCACCTGTAAGGTGTAGTTGCTGTAACCAGTACAATAGTGTAATATAGTAGGTGGGGGACCAGGGAACGGGGGGGGGGGGAGTAAACGGTATGAAGGATACCGACGGGAAAAGTGGTTACTATAGCAAATAGAGGTCAGTACAGTATGATTGCAGTAAAAGGTAACATTTATTATAAGATGATAAAACAGCTGGAAATGATAACCATACAATAATGATTGGTGCACTTAAGAATACAATGCCATATCTTGTGTGGTGGCATAAGGGACTAATAAATACAACAGACAAGACATACACAGAACATAGACGGCATGGACACTGTCCGGACTGGTTATATGCTGCTCGGTGGCCAGGCGATCAAATTAATAAACGACATAAACTATGTCATGGAAATTTAGTGGAGCGCGCTGCCGAGAAGCATATACATTGAACGTGGAGAGGGGGAGGGGGCAGAGGGGGACGGGGGAGGGCGGGAGGAGGGGGAAAAAAAGGAAAGGGGCCCGGGCCCGGGAATGGGGATCAAGGAGTTGGTTGTATAGATCCTTGCAGTTCAGAGTGCTTATCAGATGGTAGCCAGATTTATTCTAAGTTAGGTTGAGCAGGTGATGTAGGTATAGTGTAAGTCACATATGCAATGTGAGCAGCAATAGTCGGCCGTGTAAGCAGGGGGGCTTGATAAAGCACAGTGATCGGTAGGCTTCAGGACTATTGTTAAGGTGCAGACAATAGTTGGCAAGAACACGGATGACCGTGTGGTACTTGTGGAGCTTGAGCTATTAAAAATTGCACAAAGTCCTCAACTTATTGACAAGTGGATAATGCTCGTACCTTAACCTCCTTGAGGATTCCTGGAGGTAGTTACACGGATCATATTGAGAGTAACTTGCGGAGGCCAGGTGGTTGTGAAGCCGGTGGATGGTGCTGCTCCTATGATCCTCCGTAGGAATTTGCTAATCGGGTCCTGGGTAGGGAAGCCTTGCTTGCCGCTCGTAGCTTGAGTGGCTTCAGGTGCCTTCAAGGGTATAGTGGGCTACCTGATGTATCACTGCTGCATGGCTTCCTCCTCTCCGACCGTTCAGTGGACAGTGCTGATGCCGGTGATGACGTCAACGCGTTTCGCTGTTGCGTGGTAGCGTAGCTTCTTCCTGGACGTTTGATTGGAGAAGTCAGTCCACACCTTTTTATTTCGGCGAACCTGCTTCTATATATCCAATCAGCTCTGTGATTGATTTTAATTAAGTTGTTGCTGGAAAAACATGAGCTGTGTAATTCATTTCCCTACATTTGCCCGGTTGTTTGTTATATCAACGAGACTTTACAGACGATATCGTCAGTTGTAAAAGCATATGGTATTTAGGTATCACATTAAGTGCAATTAAAGAAGGGAAGGTGCTGCGATGTACAATATCTATTATGGATTTTACAGAGGTACGGTAGGAAAAATACAGTAGGTGAGGACACGAGGATACATAGAGATCACAGTGCATTTAGAATATTGCATAAAGTGCATGTAGATGAGGTTAGAGTCATTTATATAATGGACATAGTGAGACAGGCTGGTACTTAGCCTGAAATAGATCATAATAAAAGTGAAAATAGGGGACTCGATCAGTTTGGGCATATTTACATTAGCCATGCAGAATATAGGACAATTTTTTCTCTTTACCTTGACAAAGCCCTTAAGTTAACTGTTCTTTCTTAATTATTTTTATTATTTTTTTTAAAGATCTGGTACAGACTGATCTGGAGAAGATTAATTGGTTTCAGAAAACCACTGATAATTTAACACCTAATGAGAGACGAGCCCTTGCTGACCTACAGAAAAAGTCAGACATTGTTATTAAGAAGAGCGACAAAGGAGGGAACGTAGTGATACTTGATCAGAGACAATATGAAACAGAGGCAAAACGACTGTTGAGCGATAAATCCACCTACCGTAGACTGGAAAATAACCCCTTTCCCCACTTAGTCATAGAACTAAATAAACGACTAACTGAAGCTAAGAACGAAGGAATACTGACACAACGTGAGTTTGACCATCTTTCGGTACGGGAGTTCAGTGTGCCTACCTTTTACATCATTCCAAAAATTCATAAAGATCTGAGCAACCCACCAGGCCGGCCGATTGTCTCGGCCTGCCAAGGCCCACTGGAGAAAGTTGGTGGGTACCTGGACTCCCTGTTGAAGGATATGGTCACCAACTTAAAGTCTTATGTACAGGACACTCGACATGTGTTAGCCAAAATTTCTGAGCTAGGCGACCTGATCCATCTGAAGGACGTCATACTAGTAGGGATTGACGTTGAGTCCCTGTACACTTCGATCCCCCATCAATGCGGTGTCGAGGCGGTACAGGTATTCCTGGAACATTGGTACCCAGGGTCGAAACCCCAAAATAATTTTTTGGTCGAATTACTACGCTTCGCTTTACTCAACAACTATTTTCAGTTTTTGACGACCTATTATCAGCAGATTAGGGGTACCTCCATGGGTGCCGCCTGGGCCCCAGCCTACGCCTGCCTACATTTGGGCTTGTGGGAGGAGGAGGATGTCTACCCTTCGCCCATGTACCGCAGCCATGTACACACCTGGCTGCGGTACATTGATGACGTCCTTATGATATGGACAGGTACCATACAGGACCTCCATGACTTCATGGCACAATTGAACGTCAACCAGCGCAATATACGGTTGACGTACAGTTTCGATCGGACCAGTTTGTCCTTCTTGGACTTACTGATTTCATTTCAAAATGGCCAACTGTACACCAGTACCTTTCGCAAGGAAACGTCCGCCAACACCCTTCTGTATGCCACCAGCCATCACCCACGGTGGCTGATGAACGGCATCCCGGTGGGCCAATTCCTGCGAATAAAGAGGAACTGCACTAGGTCTAGTGATTACAGGCGTGAGTCAGAGGAACTCTATGCGAGGTTCCGCGAACGCGGATACTCCCACAGACAAATCAGAAGTGCGCGCAGAAAGGCCGCGGCAAGAGAGAGGCAAAGCCTATTACAGATGCACCCACCTAACCAGCGTGCATCTAAATCTGAAGATTGTGACCGTACTAGGATAATCACCACCTTCGGACCACAGTGGAAGGAAGTTCGCTCGATTCTGGAAAAACATTGGGGGGTCCTTACCAATTCCCCAGGGCTTCTGAAGATAGTTGGCACATCGCCTTTATTGGTGGCCCGGCGGGCTAGAAATTTGAGCGATATGCTGGTCCGGTCTGAATTCACAAAAAATCCTGATCCGACCTGGCTAGCCAACTATCCACGCAGTAAAGGAATGTTCCCATGTAATAAATGCCAGATCTGCCCGCTGATACACAGGACTGCCACCTTCTCAGACGCCCTGGGTAGGGAGCAGTTTGAAATACGTGATCGTATAAACTGCTCCACAACCAGGGTTATCTATATGATAACGTGCCCTTGCCCTAAGATCTATGTGGGGAAAACAAAAAGGCCCCTCAAAGTGCGAATCGGCGAACATCTAAGAGAAATTAAAGATAAAGAAAAAATCCCGGAGAAACCACTAGCCAGGCACTTTGCACTTGAACACGATAGAAGCACCAAAGGCATGCTAATAAAGGGCATATATGCCTTGAAAATATCTAACCGACGTGGTGACTTCGATCGCGTCCTTCTGCAAAAAGAGAAACGATGGGTGTACCGTCTGAAGTCTCTTGTCCCTCTAGGGTTAAACACAGAACTAAACCTGCAGCCCTTTCTAAGTACATAAATGCTATTTATGCACTTCCAGGAATCTACATTAGTCAGGAATGAGATTTATTGGCTAATATAATTTCCCTTCAAATAAAAAATAAAAAATAAACACAAAAAATAAACAATAAAAAATAAAAAATAAAAAATAAAAAATAAAAATAAAATAAATAAAAAAAATAATAAAAATAATTAAGAAAGAACAGTTAACTTAAGGGCTTTGTCAAGGTAAAGAGAAAAAATTGTCCTATATTCTGCATGGCTAATGTAAATATGCCCAAACTGATCGAGTCCCCTATTTTCACTTTTATTATGATCTATTTCAGGCTAAGTACCAGCCTGTCTCACTATGTCCATTATATAAATGACTCTAACCTCATCTACATGCACTTTATGCAATATTCTAAATGCACTGTGATCTCTATGTATCCTCGTGTCCTCACCTACTGTATTTTTCCTACCGTACCTCTGTAAAATCCATAATAGATATTGTACATCGCAGCACCTTCCCTTCTTTAATTGCACTTAATGTGATACCTAAATACCATATGCTTTTACAACTGACGATATCGTCTGTAAAGTCTCGTTGATATAACAAACAACCGGGCAAATGTAGGGAAATGAATTACACAGCTCATGTTTTTCCAGCAACAACTTAATTAAAATCAATCACAGAGCTGATTGGATATATAGAAGCAGGTTCGCCGAAATAAAAAGGTGTGGACTGACTTCTCCAATCAAACGTCCAGGAAGAAGCTACGCTACCACGCAACAGCGAAACGCGTTGACGTCATCACCGGCATCAGCACTGTCCACTGAACGGTCGGAGAGGAGGAAGCCATGCAGCAGTGATACATCAGGTAGCCCACTATACCCTTGAAGGCACCTGAAGCCACTCAAGCTACGAGCGGCAAGCAAGGCTTCCCTACCCAGGACCCGATTAGCAAATTCCTACGGAGGATCATAGGAGCAGCACCATCCACCGGCTTCACAACCACCTGGCCTCCGCAAGTTACTCTCAATATGATCCGTGTAACTACCTCCAGGAATCCTCAAGGAGGTTAAGGTACGAGCATTATCCACTTGTCAATAAGTTGAGGACTTTGTGCAATTTTTAATAGCTCAAGCTCCACAAGTACCACACGGTCATCCGTGTTCTTGCCAACTATTGTCTGCACCTTAACAATAGTCCTGAAGCCTACCGATCACTGTGCTTTATCAAGCCCCCCTGCTTACACGGCCGACTATTGCTGCTCACATTGCATATGTGACTTACACTATACCTACATCACCTGCTCAACCTAACTTAGAATAAATCTGGCTACCATCTGATAAGCACTCTGAACTGCAAGGATCTATACAACCAACTCCTTGATCCCCATTCCCGGGCCCGGGCCCCTTTCCTTTTTTTCCCCCTCCTCCCGCCCTCCCCCGTCCCCCTCTGCCCCCTCCCCCTCTCCACGTTCAATGTATATGCTTCTCGGCAGCGCGCTCCACTAAATTTCCATGACATAGTTTATGTCGTTTATTAATTTGATCGCCTGGCCACCGAGCAGCATATAACCAGTCCGGACAGTGTCCATGCCGTCTATGTTCTGTGTATGTCTTGTCTGTTGTATTTATTAGTCCCTTATGCCACCACACAAGATATGGCATTGTATTCTTAAGTGCACCAATCATTATTGTATGGTTATCATTTCCAGCTGTTTTATCATCTTATAATAAATGTTACCTTTTACTGCAATCATACTGTACTGACCTCTATTTGCTATAGTAACCACTTTTCCCGTCGGTATCCTTCATACCGTTTACTCCCCCCCCCCCGTTCCCTGGTCCCCCACCTACTATATTACACTATTGTACTGGTTACAGCAACTACACCTTACAGGTGCATGGTCAGGATCTGATCAGTATTGGACTGATCAGAATACCTATACACACCTGCCATTGCCCCCCTCCCCCCTTCTCCCTCTTTTTTGGGCTCCATCATCTGCAGCCTGCTATCTGGCTCCTCTCTGCTCCTGTGTCCTCCTCCCCCCTCCCCTCTTTGCGGCGACAGTGCCACCCCCCCCCCCCCTGCTGCTCTCATAACACTAACCTGTATACACCATAAGCACTGCCTCCTATTACAGTGTCCCCCTCTGTGTGTGATTTATAAATATAAAGGCTGTAAATACCTCATTTCACAGCCGAGATTGTGATCACATGACCAGCCAACCCTCTCCTCCTCCCCTCCAGACTGACGTCAGCAGGGGAATCTCTGCCCCTCCCATTGCATCTCTCAGAGGAAGAAAGGAGAGTGCCCTGATTACAATTAAGTGCCCACCAGTGCCAGCAATGTGTGCCCACCACTGTCAGCAATCAGTGGCAACCAGTGCCCACAATTGCCACCAATAAGTGCTCACAAGTGCCAGCAATCAGTGCCCACAAGTGCCAGCAATCAGTGGCCATTAGTGCTGGCTATCACTGCTGCCCATCAATGCTCGTCACTGCTGCCCATCAGTGCCGCCTATCTGTGCCCATAAGTGCGGCATATTCATGCCTCCTAAGTGTCACCTTATAAGCGCCCATCAGTGAAGGAGAAAAATTACTTATTTACAAAATTTACTGACAGAAACTAAGAAAACCTTTTTTTTTTTTTTTTCAAAATTTTGGGTCTTTTTTTCTTTTAGGAAAAAATAAAAACCCAGGAGTGATTAAATACCACCAAAAGAAAGCTCTATTTGTGTGAATAAAATTATAACAATTTCACATGGTTACAGTGTAGCATGACCGCGCAATTGTCATTCAAATTGTGAAAAAAATGGCCTGGGCAGGAAGGGGGTGTAAGTGCCCTGTATTGAGGTGGTTAAAGGAAGACTGGAAATATGCTAGAATGACTAAACTCTGGGTTGAACTAGAAATGGCACTGGGAGACACCGATTTATCAGTAATATTATGGATACCATGACCAATGAGAAGGCTAGCATCCACAATATCTCCTTTGACTAGATCTACCTTTGCATTATGGGATTCTTTACATAATGGATATGGCTGGGAAAATAACTCCCCAATAATGCCTTTGTTGAGACATGAATATTTTATGCCAAGGGTTCTAGACAGGTTTTGAATCCTGGTTTTCAGAGTCAATACCACTACTACATCAAGTGATAAAGGACTCAAAGATTAAACCATTAATGTCCATGTGCGGAGTAGACCAGCCAACATTCATGGATCAGTGGAGATACATACAGTTATCTCACTTTATCCGGAGTCTACCGCAACCTTTTCGCTCTTCAGGCTGGGTTCACACTGCTGCGGTGGCAGACATCGTATGTGATTCACAGCGCACAGCTGTTCACATCACATGCGATGTCTGTGCTGTGTGATATCAGCCATACAGATAGTATGGCTGATATCGCACTGCATTCGGTCCAAACTCGCACAGGACCCTTTTTTTTGTTCGGACCAGAATCGGATCGCATGGATGTTCACACCTATGCGATCCGATACATGTCCGAATTGTCAGTTCGCAGTGCGATATGCGGGCTGAACTGGGGGTGTCATTAACATTGTATGACACTCCCCAGCAGTTCGCATATGGCAGTGTGAACTGCCGTGCGAGTTGGTGCGATGCGGGAACCCGCAGTAAATTCGCTGCGTTCCCGCACCGCAGCAGTGTGAACCCAGCCTTAAACAAACTGAATCCTATAGAGGCAATTATGCAGCATAAGGACCCACCACAGCTTTGTATTTCACTTTTTTTATAAAGCTTTGCTGCCCTTGCAAAATCCGGCTTATCCAGATTATATAGGTCGGTGGGAAGTAGACTTACAAATTAAATTTACAGATAAACAAAAAGATAAGGCTATACAACTCTCTTACATGTCTGCTACCTCGTGCAGAATCGCGGAGGTAAGTTTTAAACTCCTTACTCGGTGGCATTATCCACCAGTGAAATTGCATGCAATGTACACTTCAAACTCACTCCTGTGCTGGAGAGACTGTGGAGATCGAGCTACACACGGGCATGTATGGTGGTTTTGTCCTGGGATCCGCCCGTTTTAGGAGGAAGTGGCAAGGATTATTTCTCTGATACAGGGTGGAGTAATCAGACCTGAAACATTGACATTCCTATTTCACTATACGAATGAATCGATAGGTCAATATGAGATGACAATGATTCCACATCTATTAAATGTGGGTAAATCTCTTATTCCATTATATTGGGGTAAGCAATTTATACCTACTATTTCGCAATGGCTACGTAGGGTTGATGAGCTCCGTCTAATGGAAGAATTAACTTGTAGGAATAAAGGGCTAACCAGGAAGTATCTTGAGACATGGGCAAAATGGTTCGAATTTAGAACTACTATGTTATATTGTGAATTAATTTTGGACTCTAGAGAATAGAGTGTCAGAGCATGACATATCAGTTAACAGCTTTATATATTTGTCGTAGGCTTTTCTCCCATCTCACTCTTCTTTTCCCATCTTTTCTCTCCCCTTTTCCACTTTTTTAATTTTTTTTTGCCCTTTTTAATTTTTTCTCTCCTCTTTCCTCTTATTTTTTACTCCCTCTTCCTACCTCCCTTCTATTCCTTTGAGGGGAGGAGGTTGGGAATTAATAATTAAAATTGATATGGTATGTGTTTAAAGTTGATGAAAGTTATAATTATGATTGGAACATGTTGAAATTTTAACTACATCTGTCGAGGGAATAGTTTCGTTAATAATACAAACATGATTTAAGGCATGTTCCAATGGTATTTATGAGGCCTGACATCCACTATATTGTACTGTTTTCTTAATTGTTTTTCTACTTAAAATAGCAATAACAATTTATAAAAAAAACATTAAAAAATTACATGTCTCCCAGGGCAGTGCCCAACCCCCTTACCTATTTGCTGAGAACATGGTTTTTACTGATTTTTAATATTTAGCTCCCATTTACTTCGATTGGATTTGGATTTGCATCTGCATAGAGCACTTCAGCTATGGGAAATAGAGCAGATCAGTTATGGGGATGGAGGAGCTCAGCTATGGTGGATGAAGGAGCTCAGCTTTGGGGGATTGAGGTGCTCAGCTATGAGGGATGGAGGAGCTTAGCTATGGAGAATGGAGGAGTTTAGCGCTGGGTGGATGGAGGAGCTCAGCTATGGAGAACAGATGAGATCAGCTATGAGGAATGGAGATCAGAAAGGATGAGTGGAGGCGCTCAGCTATGAGGGATGGAGGAGAGGAGGAGATCAGCTATGAGAAATGGAGGAGCTCAGCTATGAGGCATGCAGGAGCTCAGCTATGAGGGATGGAGAAGCTCAGCTATGAGGGATGGGGGAGCTCAGCTATGGAGAATGGAGGAGATCAGCTATGGGGGATGGAGAAGCTTGGCAATGGGGAATGGAGGAGCTCGGCTATGGAGGACCTCAGCTATGAGGATTGGAGGTGATCAGCTATGGGGGATGGAGTAGCTTTGCTATGGGGAATCGAGGAGCTTAACTATGGGGGATGGAGGACCTCAGCTATGGGGATCGATGACATAGATAAGTTATCCACTCTGGAGGAGAGGCAATATGATTACCATGTAAAAATATATCAAAGGTGACTTCAGTAACTGAAATAAAATGTTTGCTCTAAGGTCCCTGAAGAGGACATGTGGCCACAATTTGAAGTTAGAAGAAAACTGAAACTTTCCTATCAAATACTTACCGTAATTTTCCTTTCCTGAGGGACTCCATGGCAGTCTATGTGTGGGTTAACCCCACCTCCTCTGCAATACTATAGGACCCCACTCCCATAAATTTGAGCTCACAGGCAGAGACTGCGTTCCATAACTAGCCAACTCTTAACCAATGGGTGGGAACTCCGTCTGCCATGGAGTCCATCAGGAAAGGAAAATTACGGTAAGTATTTGATAGAAAATTTTCCTGACAGACTCCATGGCAGTCTACGTGTGGGAAATAACTAGCCAAACCACACAGACGGGTATGCTGATCAAAAAGAAATTGAATTTGCCTCACAGCTGATAGAGAAGCAGGTTCTATGCAATACTGTGACATAAAAGTATTAATGGAGGTCCACGAGGCCGCTTTGCAGATGACATCTGGAGCCACATGCTGGGCTGCTGCCCAGGAAGCCACCATACCCCTGGTGGAATGAGCCGTCACCACCTCTGGAGGAGCCAAGTCCTTAGCCCTATAAGCCTGCTGGGTGAATTGGACAAACCCGGCCACGATCTTTCTGGTCGAAGCACGCTTCCCTTTGTTATTGCCGAAGCGCAGGATAAACAGATAGTCAGAACGTCTAAAGGAGGAAGTAACTTGCAGGTATTCCTTCAGTATCATTTCCTCATAACCACAGGGTGAGCTTCAGTGGACTCTGGGGCCCTGAATGTAGGTAGGACAATTTCTTGGTTCTCATGGAACACTGATGTAACTCGGGTTTGAGCCAAGCATAGGAATAAGGACCACCCAGGCCGGGAAGAAAGTCAGAGATGGTTCATTATGACCTAAGGACCCGATCTCAGAGACCCCTTTGGCCGAAGTAATGGCAACTAGGAAAGCAACTTTTGCAGAAAGGTCTTTGATGGAAAGCGGAGCGGATCCCGCGGTACTGAGACCAGTCAGTGAGTCATGGACAAGAGGAAGATCCCACTTGGGGAATCTTGGCTTTCATTGGGGCCTGAGTCTTGCCGCCCCACGGAAGAACTGCCAGATTAGAGGGTAAACGGCCCATGATGTTCCAGAGAAGGCTGACTGGGCTGAGGCTTGGACCCTGAGGGAGCTGATAGATAGAGACAGATCTAGACCATATTTGAGGAAGCCCAGGATATCTTGGATTCCCGGGTCTCTGAACGAATTACCCATAGAGGAATTTCCAGCCTCTCCCTCTCAAGTACCAGACCATCAGTCTCAGCAACGCCGGGCAAGGGTGCAGAACTGCCCCCTGAGAAAGAAGGTCTGGTCTGAGAGGAAGAGGAACCGGGTCCCGGAAGCTGAGCTGGAGGGGAAACCATAGCCTGTTTAGCCAGTAAGGCACTATCACAACCACCTCGACCTCGCGACCTCGCTCCTTGCACTTGGAGCCTCTGCAAAAACCTGAGGGGGATCAGGAATGGGGAAAAAAAGGCATATGCCCGCTGAAACTCCACCAATCTGTCAGGGCATCTATTCCGAAGGTCTGGCTGCAATGGCCCAGAGTATAATACTTACTGATCTTGAAGTTGCTGGGGGATGCAAATAGATCTAATTCGGGATCGACTCCCAAGGACAGGATTCACTCGAACGTCTCCACATGAAGGGACCACTCGTTATTGTCTGTGTGCGAGACAGGAAGTCCACTTGGACTCCAGGAACTAAGACTGCCGAGATATTGGCCAGTTTTTTTTCTGGGCCCATGACATGATGGGCTTGACTTTGTGGAGTTCCGAGTGCCCCCTTGTCTCTTCACAAAGGAGACCGCTGTGGTGTTGTCCATTCTCAGTAAAACTGATTCCACTCTCAGGAGATGACTGAAGGTTTGAAGGGCACACCAGGCTGCCCGTAATTCCAGGACATTCGAGCCCGGTTTGTGGAAACGAGCATCCCACCTGCTTTGTGCAAGCTCTGACCTGCAAAGGGCTCCCCATCCAGCACCACTGGCATCGATCGTGACCATGACCCATGAGACATGGGCAATGGAGTGGCACGTGAGCAGATTCCTGCTCTGAAGCCCCCAGAAGAGGCTGTTCCTCATTACTGCTGTTATGCAAATGGATTGGTTGCTGTCTCCTGAGTTTCATTGCTGGCAAAACCCTATCTGGAAAGGGCATAGCATCCACAGAGACCATTTGACCATGGAGATCGTAGAAACCTTTGTGCCAATAATTTTTAGGCACTGTGAAGCCCACAGGCGTGAGGAGCTCAAAGCCTGTGATATTCTTTCTCATATGACTGGGATCTTCTCTACTGGGAGAGAGATGGTACTTTCCACAGTGTCGGACTGGGCCACCAGGTATACCAGGCGTGGAACTGGTTCCAGATGGCTTTCCTCTAAGTTTAGGAGCCAACCAAATACGAGCAGTGTGGTGATAACCTGCGCTCTGTGGATCAAAAGCTGCTCTTTGTCTTGGAATAGTTGCAGGAGATAGTGGTACAAGCATATCCCTTTTGTTCTGATGAGGGCCACCACGGCCAGAAGAACTTGAAAAGACTCGGGGTGAGGTTGTCAGCCCAAAAGGGAGGCAGGTGAACTGTAGATGATCTCGCCCAACCATGAACCGGAGGTATTTGCGAAATTCTTCTGCTACAAGCACGTGGAAATAGACATCCTTTCAAGTCGATTGAGAATAGCCAATCGCCTGGCTGTGCGGAATGTTGGATGGTAGACAGTCTTCATTTTGAATCTTTTGTGTTTTATAGACTGGTTTAGGTAGGTTAGGTCTATCACAGGACACTATGAACCCTTTTTCTTTAGCACTAGGAAGAGAGGGGAGTACACCCCTTGGAATTCTTTGCCCTTTGGGACAGGCACCACGGCTCCCTTCGCAATCAGTGAATCCACATAGGACAGAAGCACCAGCTTCTTTTTTTCTGACCGTGGTAGCAGGGTAGAAATAAATCTGGGGGAGGAGTACTGGTAAAGGACCATGTGTGGCCTGTAGAGACCGTCTTGATGGTCCAGTAGTCCGAGATTGAGGCCACCCAGACGTGCCGGAAGAGAAGCGGACGCGCCCCCTCCCGACCCACCTGGGCTGACCCGATCTCAAAATTACTTTGCCAGCTTGCGTCCACTGGACGCCTGCCTTTTAGCGGGCTTTGGAAGGATGTCTGACCTCTGTTCCAATACCTTCTGAAATTCCGGCCAGGCCTGTAAGAGCGTGTTTCTCTTGATGCTCGGTACTGCATCTTCTCTGCTGAGGCCTCTTCTGGCTGAACAGACGTCTATTCTGGGGCAAGAAGCCCGACTTCAAGCCCATGGCCTGGGCCATAGCGCTATCCAGCCTGTTGCCAAACAAAGCGGGTCCTTCAAAAGGAATCCTACACCAGGCTTGTTTAGATGCTGGATCAGTGAGCCAAGGGCGTAACCATAAGGCCCGCTTAGCCGTGACCGAAAACAGCATAATCCAGGCCCAAGGTCTTGATCTATTCTCCTTTCAAGCCCTTAAAAGATACAGCATCCTCTAAAGGAAAAGTGACATGTTTGGGTAATCGCATCACTGCTGCATCTACCAGGGGAGTGTTTTCCAGGTGCTTCACTTCCTCTGCCTTGGAGGGGTATAATCTGGTGGTTTTGTTTGATGAAGAAGTTTTTATTGTCTACTTTGCTCCATTCATCATCAATAATATCCTTCAACTCTGAAAGGAGAGGGAAATTGGAGCGCTCCTTCCCCAGATTCTTAAAGAATCTCTTTTGTTTACCGAGGGAGTGGAAGTGTCTTCCCACTTAAGGGCCTTCTTGACCGCTTTAATCAGTGGTGAAACAAAGGCGAAGTCAAAGCCTCCAACAAATTCACCTCTCTCTATTTTCCTGGGAGATGCGTCTTAAGGCTGAAATGGGCCTGGATCCTCCTGGGCCTCGTCAGCCAGGGAGCCAGATAAAGTGATGGACTGGTTCCGCGTACGGGTTGTATCCCACTCCTTTAGGGATTGCTGCACCACACGCTTAACTAGAGACTCCATCTTGTAGGTTCTCAGTCTCTTTTTCCCCGACTGCCTGGACATAGCATGGGTCACATAGCGATTTTCCCTCTGGGACTCGTGTCCCGCATCCCCAGCAGGCTCTGCAATCAGAGCGGCTGTCGCGGCGGTGGGTGCGGTGTCTGGAGGAGGAATATGGAACATCTCCTCTGTTGATGGGTCCTAGACGGAGAGTCACGTCTGGACCTGGAAGAAGAATGCTGCTGTTGCGGTCTGGCAAGGTCTCTGTTGTCCCGTGCAAGCTAGCAATCTGACCTGGAAGGGCTGAATGGAAAGAAATGGGAAACAAATGCATGACATTAGGACACCTGTCCCATCATGAATCCACCTGGCCTTAAAAATATAAACCAGACCCTCACTGAGCATGCTGGCCAGGAAAGAGAAGGGAAAGAAGGGGGGGGGGGCAAGCAACCATTGCCCAGTGGTCGTTGGGGGTCCATGGGAGGGAAAACGTACAAAATCAAGAAGCCCCCTTTAATAAAAAGAGGTCCCCCAGATACCGCTCCGCTACATGATTATGGAGTGCAAAGTACCCCGTCTCATTCACAAAAAAACTGGAAATAAGGAAAACAAATATTTGACAGGTCCTTTATTTTAAAAAAAATCCCCCAAAAAACGTCCCTAAATTAATCATCAAACACGATGCATGCCACCCTCTGATTTGCTGAAAAAAAAAGTCCTGACACACTTGATCAATCCTGGCCAATCCAATGACAGTTACCCAAGTTGTCACTGGCCACATAAGGGAAGGGGCAGGGATAGTGGTGACATCATAGACCAAATACGGCCATGGCATATTTGAACAGTGATCGTATTTAGGCAGTGATGTCACTTCTGTCCTCACCCCCTTGCTTAAAAAGAGCTGAGATTCCCTACGATATCTAAGGACCAGTGACAGAAGGAAGCTGTCTTACATAGAAGAAGTAGAAATACTGCTCCTATATATGGTGCATGGCTCCTGCTGAACAGCATCCTGGTGGTCAGGTCTCAGACGCTCCCCATTTCCAGTAAATCGTCTGTAGCTGGTGGGTGATTAAATGACGAATTGTCCTACATCTGGTCTCATTTTGCTGCACCAAGGAGTTAACAGGAGCTCACACATCAGAGTAAGACCCTGTTTGAAGGATGTCCAAGACTATAGAGCAGTGATGGCAAACTTTGGCACCCCAGATGTTTTGGAACTACATTTCCCATGATGCTCAACTACACTGCAGAGTGCATGAGCATCTTGGGAAATGTAGTTCCAAAACATCTGGGGTGCCCAGGTTCGCCATCACTGCTATAGAGAGAAAGAGACAGATAACAGATAATTAGTCTCTCTTATCAGAAAAGTTATGCAAGAGACTAAAGTTCAGTTATCTATACCAGTACTCTCAGACAAATCTCATGAAATGAAGTCGGCAACAGAGCCAGATCCTTATAGGCATCTATTGCACCAGCCCAATCATTGAGATAAGTAAGAGTTTCATTGGATAGCGCCTCTGGAGAAGATTCTGAGGATGTAGTCATGGGAGGCTTTGACTTCAACCTCATGTAGGCATGTGTTGAAACTGTAAAGGCAGGCCTTTCCATGGGAAGCAACAGTAAAAGCTTCAGCTAAAAAGAGGTTTTACAAGTATCTTAAGAAGAAGGCAATCACTCTTCCATTTTGTAGATGAGAGTAAAGATCTGGTATGGGGGGATTGAAGAACAGTTGAGTAATTCTCCATAATCATCTATACAACTTCTCTCCACTAAAAGAATCTGAGGACCAACACGTTGATACTGCTCCACTGGTCGATGTTTAACCTTTACATCTTGTCAAATATAACTTTAGGCTATGGTCTGGCAATAGCCTTGATAGCCATGGTGAAGGCTCTTAATGTTTGAATTGGGAGCAAGGAAATCACAGTACTTTGGAAGCCATACTGGAGGCTGTCCAAGAAGAGGAATAAAATCCCTCCTCAGGCTACATTGGTAAGGCAGCAATAGATGTAATCAGTACCTTTGCAAGATCCATGTAGTTATGGCAAAGAGGGCACTGTGGGCTTTGCCAAGGAAACTAAGAAGACCTCAATGCAGAGTCTTTTTGAGGGCACATCCATCCAACCCTGTACCAATGGATCTCGATTGTTATGCTTTCACCAGATTTTGGTAACATTTTTACAAATGCTTGGCTCCTGCAGACAGTTCATCGGGGCAGCTTCTAGTTCTGTGCATGTTCCCGTTTCCAGCTGGTTGTTGCTGCAGCGCCCATTATTATTCCAGGAATGTGTCCTGTGGAAATATTGACACTTGCTAGTGAGTAGGGATGAGCTTCGAGTTCGAGTCAAACTTGGCTGTTCACTAGTTCGCCGAACAGCGAACAATTTGGGGTGTTCGCGGCAAATTCGAAAGCCGCGGAACACCCTTTAAAAGGCTATGGGAGAAATAAAAAGTGCTAATTTTAAAGGCTTATATGCCTGGTATTGTCATAAAAAGTGTTTGGGGACCTGGGTCCTGCCCCAGGGGACATGGATCAATGCAAAAAAAGTTTTAAAAACGGCAGTTTTTTCGGGAGCAGTGATTTTAATAATGCTTAAAGTGAAACAATAAAAGTGTAATATTCCTTTAAATTTTGTACCTGGGGGGTGTCTATAGTATGCCTTTAAAGTGGTGCATGTTTCCCGTGTTTAGTCTGAGAGAAAAATGACATTTCAAGGAAAAAAAGTCATTTTAAACTAAACCGGTCCGACAATACACATAAAAGTTAATTGATAAAAACGACATGGGAATTTCCCACAGGGGAACCCCGAACCAAAATTTAAAAAAAAAATGGTGTGGGGGTCCCCCTAAATTCCATACCATGCCCTTCAGGTCTGGTATGGATATTAAGGGGAACCCTGGCCAAAATTTTTTTAAAAAATGGCGTGGGGTCCCCCTCAAAATCTATACCAGACCCTTCAGGTCTGGTATGGATTTTAAGGGGAACCCCGCGCCAAAATTTTTTTAAAAAATGGCGTGGGGTCCCTCCAAAAATCCATACCAGACCCTTATCTGAGCACGCAACCTGGCAGGCCGCAGGAAAAGAGGGGGGACAAGAGAGCGCCCCCCCTCCTAAACCGTACCAGGCCACATGCCCTCAACATTGGGAGGGTGCTTTGGGGTAGCCCCACAAAGCACCTTGTCCCCATGTTGATGGGGACAAGGGCCTCATCCCCACAACCCTTGCCCGGTGGTTGTGGGGGTCTGCGGGCGGGGGGCTTATCGAAATCTAGAAGCCCCCTTTAACAAGGGGACCCCCAGATCCCGCCCCCCCATGTGTGAAATGGAAAGGGGGTACTTACCCCTACCATTTCACAAAAAAAGTGTCAAAAATGTTAAAAATGAGACAGTTTTTGATAATTCCTTTATTTAAATGCTTCTTCTTTCTTCTATCTTCTATATCTTCCTTCGGTTTCTTCCTCCATCTTCTTCTTCTTCTGGTTCCACCAGGCAAGGGTTGTGGGGATGATGCCCTTGTCCCCATCAACATGGGGACAAGGTGCTTTGGGGGGCTACCCCAAAGCACCCTCCCAATGTTGAGGGCATGTGGCCTGGTACAGTTCAGGAGGGGGGGCGCGCTCTTGTCCCCCCTCTTTTCCTGCGGCCTGCCAGGTTGCGTGCTCGGATAAGGGTCTGGTATGGATTTTTGGGGGACCCCATGCCATTTTTTTTTAAATTTTGGCACGGGGTTCCCCTTAAAATCCATACCAGACCTGAATGGTCTGGTATAGATTTTGAGGGAGGATCCCCACGCCATTTTTTTTTAAATTTTGGTTTGGGGTTCCCCTGTGGGGAATTCCCATGCCGTTTTTATCAGTGAACATTTATGTGTATTGTCGGACCGGCAATTCACTAATAGCCGCGAGTAGTTTTAAATGACTTTTTTCCTTTGAAATGTCATTTTGCTATCAGACTGTTCTAAACACGGGAAACATGCACCCCTTTACAGGCATACTATAAACACCCCCAGGTACGAAATTTAAAGGAATATTACACTTTTATTGTTTCACTTTAAGCATTATTAAAATCACTGCTCCCGAAAAAACGGCCGTTTTTAAAACTTTTTTTTGCATTGATCCTTGTCCCCTGGGGCAGGACCCAGGTTCCCAAACACTTTTTATGACAATAACTTGCATATAAGCCTTAAAAATTAGCACTTTTAATTATTCATGTTCGTGTCCCATAGACTTTAATGGTGTTCGCGTGTTCGAACAATTTTTTTTCCTGTTCGCATGTTCTGGTGCGAACCAAACAGGGGGGTGTTCGGCTCATCCCTACTAGTGAGATAATAAGTCCCATTGTTGGTGTTATTGGTATTAAATAAGCCCCATGATTGCATTGGTGTTAGAGGGGTAAAATAAGTCCCATTGTTGGTACCAGTAGGATAAAATAAGCCCCATCATTGGTGTCAGTGAGAACAAAGCCTAACCCCAGCCCAGCTTTTTTTGTCAGCCTCCCTGCTGATATCGGAGTTATACTTTTACTTGTCAGAAAGCAGATCGCTGCTCCCAACAGTCCGGAATAATTGCAGTGCCTGATGATGGAACCCAGTGAGTGTTCCAGCAGTCATTACTTCACTGCCACTCTGCAGATAGTCCTGGAATTGGCAGTATGAGGACACAATGGCACAGTAATCAAAATCCTGGGACTGTCCTGAGGATGTGGGGCACTTTACAACAATGACAAGGGTCTATTCACGCTATGAAAACTTTCTCAGGGCTGCAGTTCCCATGGGCTCCACAAGGTGGTGATCTCACCTATACCGAGACAAGAAGTCTCTATGGAAGTCAGGAAGTGATGTCAGCTACAGACAGGAAATTATGTAAGGGATAAAGTTCCAAGTTATACGAAGTAGAGAGGGGACATTGCAGGAACTGGCAGCAAAGGAGGTAAAAAGATCTTATTTTATTTAAATAAACCTTAATTAGTTTAGCACTGCTTAATCATACATCTGCACTCTTATACTGTTAATAAAATAAACAATAATATAATAGTCAATTACGCTCTGCTGACAATTAGGTACCCAAAAGGAGGATCTTAACCACTCTAATACCTGGCACTTTCACCCCCTTCCTGCCCAGGCCAATTTTCAGCTTTCAGCGCTGTCGCACTTTGAATGATAATTGCACGGTCATGCAACACTGTACCCATATGAAATATTTTATCTTTTTTTTTTTTTACACAAATAGAGCTTTCTTTTGGTGGTTTTTAATCACCGCTGTTTTTTTATTGTTTGCGAAAAAAGACAGAACATTTTGAAAAAACTGGTTCTGGGCAGACGTCTATGCTATGGACACCCTCCCAGAACAACAGAGAGCGTGCTGTAGCTGTCCTTCGGCTTCACCCAAGCAGAGACTAGTTCGCAGTCACCTACAGCTACCAGAGTGGCAAAACCTGCCTCCTTGTCCACAGCTATTCCTGGAATAGCCCCACCATCAGGCATGGAGGAGTCAGCTAAGTTTTTTTGAACATAGCTTCAGCCACTTGGCCCTTGACGATGCACAGCCATTACTCGATTCAGATGTTGGTTCTGAGGTTGAGGAAGGCAGGAACATGAGCCTACAGAGAGGGGAGAACACTGGTACACAAATTGGCAGTCATGTTCCCCCAGCCGCAGCGTATTGCCTATTTGTCTCCAGTGGTAATGAGGATGGAGGATATGATGATGAGGTCACTGACTCGACTTGGGTGCCGGATAGAGCAGAGGAGGAAAGTGAGGGTGAGGCACAACCCCAACGAGGCAGCCATCATGGAAGAATAGAAAGCAGCCATCCTATTCCATCACATTGTGGAGCTGTTATCTCCCAGCCCACTTCCCACAGCTGAGCTGTCTGGGCCTTTTTTAGTACATGTGCAGCCGATTGCACTGCTGCTTTTTGCAAACGCCAACAATTTGGGTACCAAATGCTTGACAAGGCATTTAACCTCCCACTACTCAGCCCGTTGGCAAGAACACCTAAAAACCAAACAAAAGGGGCACAAATCTGTCCCTCCTCCTTACTCACCTCAGTCTCTCCCTGCTATACCTCATGACCTATCAGCAGCCTCCACTGACAGGGATGATGGTATAGCACAGGGTGTCCTAGGTCCTTGCAGCACATCTGCCAGCAGGACACCACCAGCTGTAGACTATAGCTGGCAAATTTCTCTGCCCCATCTGATGCAGCGGGAAAAAAATACAATCCCTACCACCCACATGCCCAGCGTCTAAATGCAAACTTTTTACGCTGTTGGCTCTACAACTTCTGCCTTTCAGCCTGGTGGATTCTGCCTCCTTCCGTGAATTTGCAGAATGTGCTGTACCGCAATGGCAGGTTTCCAGTCAATATTTCTTTTCATGTAAGGCCATTCTATCTCTCTACTATCAAGTGGAAGGCAATGTTGTAGCCTCGATGGGCCAGGCAGTCAGTCGCAAAGTTCACATTACTGCTGACATGTGGTCCAGCAAGCATGGGCAGGGCCCATTTAGTTCACAACACACTGGGTAACTCTGCTTGCAGCTCAGGACAGGGCTCAGTGCTGCAGCTTGTTGTGCCCCCACGTCTCCATACAGCTGGTGATGATGCCAGATTCGTCAGCTCTACCCCCTCCTCCTCCTCCATGCCCTCCTCTGCTGAATTGTCCTATGAAGCTCAAGTACCCTCTAAGCGTTCAAAGGGCTGTTCAATGAGTCAGGCTAAAAGGTGCTATGCAGTGCTTCAGCTGGTGTGTCTAGGGAACAGGAACCACACCGGAGCAGAGATTCTTGCAGCTCTGCAGAGACAGGCCCAGAGGTGGTTCATGCCACGCCCGCTGGAGCTAGGAATGGTGGTGAGTGATAATAGCACAAACCTCCTGTCTGCCCTTAGACAGGCAAAGTTGACACATGTGCCATGCCTGGCACATGTCCTCAATTTGGTGGTGCAGCGTTTCCTAAATAGGTACCCAGGGTTGGAAGATCTACTAAAGCAGGCCAGAAGAGTCTGTAGCCATTTTAGGCGGTCATAAACAGCCAGTGCTCGGTTGGTTGAAATCCAGCGGGAATTCCACCTGCCCATAAACTGCCTGATTTGTGACATGCCCGCCAGGTGGAACTCAACTTTGGCAGTGCTGTAGCGGCTGCACATGCAGCAGAGGGCCGTCAACGAGTACCTGTGTGAGTATGGCATGACAGGCTCGGGCCAGGTCTGCTTTTTTCCCCACACCAATGGCTGCTCATAAAGGATACATGCATATACTGTCACCATTTGAGGAGGCCACAAGGATGGTGAGCCGTGACAATGCATGCATCAGTGACACAATCCCTGTTGTGTTTCTGCTGGAGCAGACTCTGCGTGGCATTATGGACAGGGCACTCAAAGCAGAGCAGCGGGGGGGGGGGGGGGGGGGAGGAGGACTTACTTTCCTCTCAAGGCCCACTTTATTCAAGACCTACATCAAACAGCAAGAGATGTTTTTTGTAATGAAACGTCCCACACCCTGCTTGAGTGCTTTTGTCATATACTGCTTCCTTCCAGTCTGAATATAGATATCAGATCTTACAGCCACATATTGTAACTAAAAACAGGCAAGATTAGCTAAGTTACAAAGCTGGAACATGGAACTGATTATTTGAATATAGGCACACAGAGATATTCAAACTTCTCGTCAGTAGACTGTCCAATCAGCAGGGAGAGCTGTTGGGGGAATTCTCCCCCTCCCCTCTCATAGCTAATCTACATAGACATATACATCCCATAATAGGTTGCTCACAGGTTGCTCACAAGGCAGACACACAATGGAACAATGGGATACAGCCACACCTAACAAACACATAGCAACCCCCACCCCACCTCAAACCATCTAGCAATGGTCTCTGATGAACGGTGGACTTTATCTTCATATATTCCTGAGGTCAGACTGAAGTTCTCGGTCACCCTGTGCCCCTAATAGACACAGGGTAACTTACACATCAGAGGAGCTTAACAAGGAGCTTCTAGTGCTCTCCAAGGTAACCTGGGTTTCACAAGCCCCCCCCCCCCCCCCCCACCTAAATTGACTCCCATCACAGTTTTCCATCCGCAGAATCCTTGGGAGTAGTACCTGGCTGGGAGAAGGCAGTTCCAGATACTCTAATCCCCAGTCTGCTTCTCATGCCTCCAGAAATTTGCGGTGTATGGGCTCCCTCATGCTTCAAAGCCTGCGAAAGGACCCAAGAACACGTGTCGTAAAGGAGAAGGATCGCTATTGGTTGGCAACCCTCCTTGACCACTGTTATAAGGGGAAGGTTTTAGATCTCCCCTTATCCCCCACAGAGAGTGCAGAAGATGAAATCTCTTGAGGACACCTTAAAGAAAAGTTTATCAAACGCTTTTCCTGACTCTGGTAGGTTACAGAGTCATGGAAAATGTAGTCTTGAGGCTTCTGTTGGTCAAGAGAGGAGCGGTGGAGAAGGCGGCTGCCTAAGTGACGCATTTCTCAATTATTTTAGTTCTCGCTGCCCAGGGCTGTCAGCTTCCACATCCCATCGGCAGCATCTGCATCACGTGGTGGATGATTATCTATGGGTGAAAACAGAGATGGAGCGCTTTCCAGTTGATGATCCACTGGCTTACTGGGTCATGAGACTAGACCATTAGGGATGCTGAGCTGAGTGGTCTGGGTGTAGGCAGGTACAATCTGCTATCTCCACTGCAGGTGGTACTCAACCGCATCGGCCATGCAGAGGGGGTGGAAGTTGGTTGCTGGCCAGACATGTGACTTAAGATGGCCATTTTGGCTGTGGCAGAGTCTATTTAAGACCCTAGGCCCTGGGTTTGGTGCACTTTATTCGAGTGGGTAGAGAAAAGTGCCCTGTCTGTGAGGGACAGAACTAGCAATAGGGAAAGGTCCCTGATTAGGACAGAAAGCATAGGGTCCCATCTCCTTGGATACCCTGATTGGGCATGAGACAGCCAAGCCACATTCTGTCCCCTCTGAACAGATGCTGTGGGTTTGGCTGGAACCTACTCCTTCACATTATTGGAACTGTGCTTGGTTGGGTAGCTGCCCCACCGGGTTTGTTGTGAGCTGTTGCTGTAGTGCTTCAGTACAAGTTTTCCATTGCACCTGACTGTGTGAATGATTGCAGCTGCACCACGCTGCACCTCACCTACATGGGGATTTAAAATCTCTGTATTTCTCCATGCAGCACTTTCAGCACAGACCAGATTAATTCTGATTGGTGACTGAACTGTCACCTCTCTACCTCCCAGATAGCCCCTCCTAGTCATCCCCCCCCTGCACTGTGACCCCTTTACCCATTCCCCACACTGATACCCCCTGCATAGTGACACATCTACCCATTCCCCGATTAACCCCTGCACTGTGACCCCTTCACCTATACCCCCCACATTGTGGCCCCTCTATCCATTCTACCCAATACCCTCAGCACTAAAACACCTCTACCCTCCCCCCGATTCACCCTGCACTATGACCCTTCTACCTATTCTCTCTCAATACCCACTGAACTATGACCTCTCTATGCCCCTAAAACCCATAATACTATTTCCACCTATTCCCCACACTGATACCCCCTGCACAGTGACACCTCTACCCATTCCCACATTAACCCCTGCACTGTGACCCCTCTATCCATCCCCCGATACCCTCTGCACTGAAACACCCCCCCCCCCATTCCCCCTGCACTAAGACCCCTTTACCCATTCTCCCCCACTATCCCCTGAACTGTGACCCCTCTATGCCCTTAATACCTCTAATACTATTACCAGCGGCTTCCACGGCCCACACACATTGTGCACCCTGCTGTGGGAACGAGTGGGGCAGAGGTGTATGTGTTGGCTAGTGTGCTTGCTAAATGTGAGCAAATAGGGCAGAGGGAGTGTGTTCGCTGCAGAGACGCTGAGTAGAAATATGGGAGGAACCTTGTTGCAGAGCAGAGGAGATTGAACGCAATACTCTCAGGGTCCTGATCCCGGGACACATTATGGACAACACAAACATTGCGGGACACCTGTCTGAAAATTAGGGCAGTCCTAGCAAATCTGGGAGCAGACCAGAGCCTTCGTCAAGTGGAAGAGTGGATTTTGATAATTCATTTTACGGTGTCTCCATCCAGGACAGAGTATTTTGTGAGCAGAGGGGTTCTCTTCCTGAGAAATTAAGCAAAGTAATTGGGAGCAGGGGATCTACTGCACCCAGTATATAACAATAACGATAAGTTTATAGATACACACCAGTAGAACATTTACCCAATCTATGAACATATAACATTAGTAAAACAAGCCCAATGGGAGTCCCTGTGAATTGTGTGCAGATATATAAATATTAAGCAAAGAGAAGTCTCTGTAAATTCCAGTTGCGAGAACCCATGGGAGATGATCACAGGTGCAATGTACATTCTGCCTTTGAAGAGCTGGGATAGTGGTGATGCAGCGAGCCTCTGAATTGCATTTGGCCAGCCTGGGACGGATCTACTCACTGAAAGGTTTGTGGTGTGACACCGGACCTCAGTGTCAACCTATCTACTCAACCCCTAACAGTTTCTAATCTACCATACAACTTGACCTCTAGCTGACTATGAGCCATCAAATGCCTAACCTGGCTCTACCCTAAGCTGAGTCCTGAGCTAAAGCTAGCTACAGAATGCCAGACCAGAAGGGACAGCAGTTAACTAAAGTAATAGGATCTTCAAATAAACTCTATTTTAATAAAGAGTTTCACCTAAAAATATACTGCAAGGTGACCGCTACACACATACAGTAGCAAAGACCTGGCTATCTAGTGCTGTGCATGTGGACAGAGACACTTCTAACAATAGGATAACAATACTTCTGTCACTAAATTTCAGATACACACAACAGTTATACAATTAGAACACAGGAACACTTACCTAATAGTCTCTGCTTATAGTCTGGATGAAATATAACAGTAACAACCCCTGCCTGGAAGGTTATGTGGTCTGATTCTGTGTCTACTTCCTGGAAACCCCCTCTTTATGAAGATATCAAAGTCCTCCAGATGGGGTTTCCTACCAAGCTAGCAGAGACAGGCAGTATCTGTTAATATTCTGTTTACCAAACAACAGCTATTTACAAATACAGACACTGTAAGGAAGCAGCCTCCTACACATGTGCCAAATCCCAATGGGGGCAGCCCGCCTATTAACCCCTTACATCGCCATCCTAATATTGTACAACAAATACAGTCCAGATAATTCTCTTTCTACAGATTAATCCGCATTGATCACATAACCACATCAATGAGGATGGAGGGGCACTGGAGTCAATTGACTGAGAGGATGCTAAACCTCACTCTGGAGATCATTTACCTGCTGACCGGAGAGGTAAGGCGCATTCTGGGAGGTCGCATCCTTATCTCTATTAATAAAACACAGACCTGACCGGAAAGGTGAGGAGGATTCTGGGAGGTCACATGACATCACTCTTATCTCTATTAATAAAAAACAGACCTGACCAGAGAGGTGAGGAAGATTCTGGGAATGTGACATATTAATATTTTTGCTTGAATACAGAGGTTTCCTACTGTGAAGTCTGGAGATCATATGGCCATCACAGTGTCTCCACCTCATTCCCTGATACCTGAGAGACACAACACACAGAGGATTCTAGAAGTCACCAAGAAGATGATGGAGCTGCTGACAGGAGAGGTGAGCGGTGCTGGGAATTCTGGGACATTATCCAGTAACAGACAAGTGATGTGTCTGGATGGTGACTGTATCATTGTGTGTGTCAGGTTCCTATAAGGTGTCAGGATGTCACTGTCTATTTCTCCATGGAGGAGTGGGAGTATTTAGAAGGACACAAGGATCTCTACAAGGACGTCATGATGGAGAATCAGCCGCCCCTCACATCACCGGGTAAGAGGAGACTTTATTGTAAAGGAGAGAGCAGTACGGAGGGTCCACCTAGATCCCCCATCATCTGATAAACACATAGAAGCAATGTATTCAGTCAGTGTGTGTGTTTCCTACAGATGGATCCAGTAATGGGAACCCACCAGAGACATGTCCCCGTCCTCTGTATTCCTGGGATTCCACACAGAAAGATCACACCATCCCTCACCATCATCAGGTGGGTGGAGTTGAGGGTCTGGAACATTATTATTTTTATTATTATACAGGATTTACCGTATTTATCGGCGTATAACACGCGCCAGCGTATAACACGCACCCCAAGTTTAGGAGAGAATTTTAAGGAAAAAAACTTTTAGGAGGGAAGTTTAAGGAAAAGAAACTTACATTAAAATGCCCATCAATGCAGCCTCATCAGTGTTCATCTGCAGCCTTGTTAGTGTCATTGCAGCCTTTTCAGTGTCAGTGCAGCCTTGTCAGTGCAGCCTTGCCCCAGTGCAGCCTTGTCAATGCAGCCTTGTCCCCAGTGCAGCCTTGTCAATGCAGCCTTGTCCCCAGTGCAGCCTTGTCCCCAGTGCAGCCTTATCAATGCAGCCTTGTCCCCAGTGCAGCCTTATCAATGCAGCCTTGTCCCCAGTGCAGCCTTATCAATGCAGCCTTGTCCCCAGTGCAGCCTTGTCCCTGCAGCCTTGTCCCCAGTGCAGCCTAGTGTCCATGCCTCTGCCTCCTGCCGCCGCCGCCATACACATAGTAGTAGTTTTAAATATGGCGCCGCGGAGTTCGGAGAGGCTCGGCGCCGGCGGAAGTGAACGAACGCCGCCGAGATACACATAGCCGAGGGTTCTCGGCTCTTTCCGGCGCCGCTCACAGTCCCGCCCAGTCCCGCCCTATGATGGACATAACACAGGTCCAATGGCGGGACTGGGCGTGACAGTGAGCGGCGCCGGAAAGAGCCGAATACACCCGACTATGTGTATCTCGGCTCTGTGATTTCGGCGGCGCTCGTTCAGCACCGCCGAGTCCCTCCGAAGTCCGCGGCGCCATATTTGAAACTACTCGCTATGTAAATGTCGGCGGCGATCGCCGACATTCACATAGCGGGATCGGCGTATAACACGCACCCACGACTTTCCCCTGATTTTAAGGGGAAAAAAGTGCGTGTTATACGCCGATAAATACGGTATATAGCACCAACAGCGCTTTACAACATGAGGGCAAACAGTACAGTTACAATACAATTCAATACAGGAGGGACCAGAGGGCCCTGCTCGTTAGAGCTTACAATCTAGAAGGAAGGGTCAAGGGGAACAAAAGGTAACAGCAGTGGGGGGGTTTGATCAGATGGAGAAAGTGAAAATACAGTTGTTAGGTGTGGGTGGGATAGGCTTCTCTGAAGAGAAGGGTTTTCAGGGATTGTTTAAAAGCTAATAGAGTAGAAGATAGGCGGACAGATTGGGGTAAGGAGTTCCATAG
Organism: Lithobates septentrionalis; assembly: GCA_037952835.1. Classification (NCBI taxonomy): domain Eukaryota; kingdom Metazoa; phylum Chordata; class Amphibia; order Anura; family Ranidae; genus Lithobates; species Lithobates septentrionalis. The sequence continues at coordinate 177,853 of JBBDGP010003839.1, forward strand.
GATTGGAGAGGCTCTGGAAAAGTCCTGGAGGCGAGCATGGGAGGAGGTGACGAGGGAGCTAGAGTGCCAGAGGTCTTGAGAAGAAAGAAGAGAACGAGTAGGTTGGTATTTTGAGACTAGGCTAGTGATGTAGCTGGAGGCTAAGTTGTGGGTGGATTTGTAAGTTGTTTGTATTTTGAATTGAATTTGTTGGGTGAGCGGAAACCAGTGGAGGGATTAACAGAGAGGAGTAGCAGACACGATTGGTAAGGTGGATGAGTCTGGCAGCCAGCATTCATGATGGATTAAAGGGGAGATAGACTATGTGGAGGTAAGCCAATGAGGAGGGAGTTGCAGTAGTCAAGGCAAAAGATGGCCAACGAGTGAATTTAGATCTTTGTTGTGTCATTGGTTAGAAAGGGGCGTATTTTGGAGATGTTGCGGAGGTTGAGGCAGCAAGATTGGGACAGTGATTGGGCGTGGGGCTTAAATGAGAGTTTAAAATCCAGGACTACATCTAGGACCTTGACATGTGGGGATGGGCTTATTGTTGTGCCATTGTTTTTGACAGAGAGATCAGGGGAAGAGGCACGTGGGGTAGGAAAAATGATAAGTTCAGTTTTGCATAGATTAAGTTTGAGGAAGTGGTGTGACACCCAGACTGATGTGTCTGATAGTAAATTAGTAATACGTGAGGAGGAACATAAAGTGCTGAATGCTCTGACATGTGGAGACGATGTGTGGACTCTACAAGATGATATTTTCTTTTACAAAGTCTTTATTGGTAGAAAAGTAAATTCAACAGATTAGTGCAACAGTGTGATGGTTACATCAAACATCAGATGGAGAGGAAGATCCTAACAAAGGGATGTTATATACATGGTACAATATTCATCAGTACAATAGAAAACAGCAGCGATCTGACGCAATGAAGATCATTTAATGCCCCAGAGTATAGTGTATGGTAGGCAAAGGCTCAGATAACCCCAAGCGATAAAGAGGGGTGCATACATACATAGATTAACTGCCTATTGATTATGGATAAGAAAGAAAAATAATTGTTTGGTTTTTATTTCTATTTTTTGTTTTTTATTTATTTTTTTCATCCACTGTAACCATCTTCACTGGACCAACTCCTGCAAACCAGGAGTGTCAGAGAACGTATAGAGAAAAAGAAAGGTAATGGTTAGACTGTAGAAGACAAGGGGGGATATTAGAGAGGAGAGAAAGGAGGGAAGAGTCCGTTGGGGGGGGGGGGGGGTTGCATCCGGAGACCCTTAAATTGAAAGAAGTAGGCTGTTGAACCTGGAGGACTGCTTGTATGATATTTATGGTTGCCAGACCCTGAGAAATTTATTGCGAGTATCAGAGGTGAGGGCCGCCAGTTTCTCATTAATCATAATGTCGTTCATACGGTTTTTAACTGCTTAGAAGCTGAGTATTGGGGTTTTCCATGCTTTCGCAATGGTCAACTTAGTTGCATTAAAAAAAGGTGCAGGGCCAATTGGCGTTCCGGGCGGAGGAGTTCAAGGATAGGTTTACACAGAAGGGCTTCATAGGGGTCTCTTTTTAAAGTTGGAATGGAGCATGTTACGAAGAAGGGTGTAGACCCTGACCCATAGTCTACATGCTTTGGGACAAGTCCACCAAATGTGGGCCATGGTACCTTCCTGCGAACAACCCCGATAACAGTGAGGGGAATAAGAAGGAATAAAACGAGCTAGTCTAACTGGCGTATAAAATACCATCTATAGCAGTGGTCATCAACCCTGTCCTCAGGGCCCACTAACAGGCCAGGTTTGCAAGAAATACATCACAAGTGATATCATTTGCTGCTCAGTGATTGTAGTATTCTAGTCTGCATCTCCCCAAGGTAATACATAAAACCTGGCCTGTTAGTGGGCCCTGAGGACAGGGTTGATGACCACTGATCTATAGAACACTTTTTGTATGCATCTTCCAGAATGAGAACATTCCTAGAACTCTTCGTAAGGGCTATTGTCATGATCTGCCAGTCCTCTGGGTCCAACTGTTTACCCAAGTCTCTCTCCCATTGGAGATGATACGCTCTCACTGGGGGTTTCCTAGAGGAAATGATTGAGGAGTAAAGTAAAGATATTAATCCCGGGGAATGGGGTTTAGCCCTGCAGATGCTTTCAAAGGAGGTCAAAGTGTTTAGGGTAGGTCGGGCCTTTGTGAGTTGTTGGAGGAAGTGTTTAATTTGAAGGTAACTATAATGTTCCCGAAGGGGGATATCATGGGAAGATCTGAGAACATCGAATGTTATTCTCGTAGGGGGTGAACAGAGAATGAACGTCAGTGAATCCATTATCCGTCCACCACGAGAATTGTTTAGGATTCTTACAACTGGGGGGAAATAAAGGGCAGTGAGTAAGACGCAGTAATGGTAAGTGGGGGGGATAGTAGTCCTGCCGAGAATTTAACAGAGTCTCATAGGCGAAGAGAGTGTGTCATACACGGCCCAAACTTATGTGGGCGGTTTGTGGGGGGGGGGGGGTCAGGGTACAGAGGAAATGGGAATAGGGTGATATTCGACCAGATCAATAGTGGCCCATAGCAGCATTTGATATGTGTCATGAAGGTGAGATAGTGGGGCTGTGTTCGCTGCCGTGTAGTATGCCTGAAGATTGGGGACCGAAAGACCTCCGTTGATCTGACGAGCGTACAGAGTCCGCTTATTGATCCAGAAGACAATATTTTCTATGTGATCTCACAACATAAATATTTCTATTTTACAGATGTTATTTTCTGCCATTCTGTTGGTTTAGGGTGAAGATCTGATGAACATGAAAGTTGAGGGTGAAGTAGAAGAGACGTATATGAGGGATGATCACCAATATACGGAGATGGCTGGAATGAGGAGGACATTCAAAGAGGAGGACATTCCTACAGAGATCAGCACAGGTGAGCCATAATATATTCTTCTCTTATCTCTGCTCTGTTACTGCACACTGATTGGTCCAGAGTAGGGAGGGAGATGAGTGATTATCTGCCAATAATAGGTCAATGATAACCGTCCTACACATTAGAACTTATTTTCTCTCAGATAAACCCCCTTTTCTGTGCTGCAGACACAATGGGGTTGAATTACTAAAACTGGAGAGTGCGAAATCTGGTGCAGCTCTGCATAAAAATCAGCTTTCAGGTTTTCTGTCCAAGCTTAACCACTTAAGGACCGCCCGCCGTCGTTATACGGCAGCTGTTTGAAGGAGGATATTGTTGTTATGGCAGCAGCTAGCTGCCATAACCCCGGTATCCCCGTCCTCAGCGGGCGGTCCTCTACAAGATAAAAGTGGTCTCTGCGGCGGATTCGCCACAAGATCACTCTTATTGGTGGTGGGAGAAGCCCCCCCCCCCTCTCCCGCCGCAATCCGGTGCCCTCCGCTGCGATCCGGAGCCGTCGGCAGCGGTGGAGGCGATCGCGTCTGTCCCCTGGGCTGACATGGAGATGAGTGAGGGGAAGATGGCCCCCATCTGTCTCCATGACAATGTCAAAACGTCACTTCCGCCCATAGCTCTTAAAGGGCCGATTTATTTTATTTTTTTAAATGACATTTTTTTTTTATTGCATTTTAGTGTAAATATGAGATCTGAGGTCTTTTTGACCCCAGATCTCATATATAGGAGGTCCTGTCATGCTTTTTTCTATTACAAGGGATGTTTACATTCCTTGTAATAGGAATAAAAGTGACATTTTTTTTAAAAAAAAAACAGTGTAAGAATAAAAGGTAAAATAAATAATAAAGAAAAAAAAATTTTTAAACACGCCTCGTCCCAACGAGCTCGCGCGCAGAAGCGAATGCATATGTGAGTGGCGCCCGCATATGAAACCGGTGTTCAAACCACACATGTGAGGTATCGCCGCGATCGGTAGAGCGAGAGCAATAATTTTAGTCCTAGACCTCCTTTGTAACTCAAAACATGCAACCTGTAGAAATTTTTAAACGTCGCCTATGGAGATTTTTAAGGGTAAAAGTTTGTCACCATTCCATGTTTGGCACAATTTTGAAGCGTGACATGTTGGGTATCCATTTACTCGGTGTAACATTATCTTTCACAATATAAAAAAAAAGATTGGGCTAACTTTACTGTTGTCTTATTTTTTAATTCTAAAAAGTGTATTTTTTCCAAAAAAAGTGCGCTTATAAGACCGCTGCGCAAATACGGTGTAACAGAAAGTATTGCAACGACCGCCATTTTATTGTCTAGGGTGTTAGAAAAAAAAATGTATAATGTTTGGGGTTTCTAAGTAATTTTCTAGCAAAAAAAAAAATTTTTAACTTGTAAACAACAAATCTCAGAAAGAGGCTCGGCCCTTAAGTAGTTAATTGAGCAAGCTGAGGTTAGAAGCCGATGGGCTACCATGCACAGCTGCACCAGATTTTGTACTCTCCAATTTTAGTAAATCAACCCCTCTGTATAATTTATGTAGATTCTGGGGTTCATCTGGCAGCATTAGGTTGTGTTTTTCTCCTAGTTACAGTAGCACAAATATAATAACATAGAATGTTCCTTGGTCCCTCATCTTTAGGCAGGCTTGTAGCTGAAGGTTACCATAAAACTCTATTTACAGTTTTGTTGGAATGAAAATTAAGAAGGTACATAGAAAAGGAAACGACTTTTCTAAACGCCCTTCAGTGCTGCTTATCACCAGAATTCTAGGACTAGGGTCACTTGTTCTGTGGAGGGAGTGTTGAACTTCACTCCACGTTCTGTCTGCAGTTGTTTCATTAGAGACTCTGTTTCATATTGCAGCATGAGGAGTGAGACTCTACATGCTGCTTACAGTTCATTTAGTAAGGCTATTGCTTTGTATTTCCAAGTTTTGTAGCTGCATCGTGCTTTTTCATTGTTGGTTATCACTTTGTTTGGTTTGCGTTAAATTTCAAAATTAGATTTATATTGCTACGTTTCTCCTTTCTAATGCAGTCTGGGTCCTTCTTATTGTTTTTTGCCCTCACGTCTCTGTATGGTTTTTTTTGTTTTTTTTGTTTGTTTTTTTACGTACATATCCGTGCGGACAAAATTGGAAGAATAATCATGTTCCAATAGTCAATTTTAATTTTCTACATGGAAATGTTTTATATCTGTGATGGTATTTAGTATATGTCCTTTTTTGACTTCTTGTATGATGAGCAATATCAAATCTTGTGCAGGTCTTCATGATGATTAATTTGAACTTGTTTATAGTTGTTCTATGACTTTTTATATCTGCATTTGTTTTTGTATCATTTATTTATCATACTTTTTTCTTTATTATTTCCGATTTTTTTTTTTTTTTTTTTTTAGCCTTTGATTGTACTACGTGGGGTAGCTGCATTAAGCTTATAACTACATATATATCTTTCTATTTTTTCATTCATTTGAATTGATTGTAGTTGCTAGCTCTTTGCTTCTCCCCTCCAGGTGCAATTCATTTTGGCATTAACATTAAGACCTTGGCATTAGGGTCTGATTCTAAGGGGAGGTTTTTTCCAACATTACGTTACATTTGATTGGTTGTCTATTTTTCATCAGCTCCATATATACATATGATCAGACCTTGCTCATTCAGCTATGACTAATGGCCCGTACCCCCGATCCGAATATCGTACGACAGATCATACGACCGTTGTCGCTTAATAGTCGCAAGTAGAAATTGAATAGGTAGATAAAGTCACGAAAATTCTCGTACGACAAAAAAAAAAAATCAGAAGTGATGTCGTATGTTGTAATGTATTTGTATTGTATTGTCGGACGACAACTATACTGACTAAACGAAAATCGTACGAGGAAAATTTTCGTGCATGCCCGATCGAATAATATCGGAGGAACGGTCGTGATCGGCTGTCGAAAGTAGTGTACACACGATCCGAAAATCTTACGATTCTTCCTCGGATGACCGTTTTCGGACGATATTCGGAACGGCCCATAAGCATCTGTTGTGATGTGAAACGCGTTAGTGGTTCTCCCCTGTTTTCTGTGCATAGATATGACTGTTTTTGGATTTTAATCTTTCAATAAAGATGCCTTCAGCGGTGTGCGCCCGTCCAGGATTTTTCCTTCCGTCACTTGTTCTATACTAAAGGTTCTACAATGGGACCAGATTTTTAAAATGACATCCGGGGATATATTATTTATTTATTTTTTTTTATTGGTAAATGGTAAACTACCGTATTTATCGGCTTATAACACGCACCCTAATTTTAAACGCTCCACCTCACGCAGATATACTGAGGCAGAAGGGCTCGTACAGGCAGAATCGCGTACCTGTACATTCCTCTTGAAGAGGCGGCCAGCGGGCGCCGCCCGCGGTAAGCTCCGTGAGTCGGGTTGCGGGTCCCGCGGACTCGATCGCCGCGGGGATACCCGCGATCTACTCACGGAGAGGAAGAACGGGGAAACGCTGATGTAAACTAGCATTTCCCCGTTCTGCCTAGTGACACTGATCACAGCTCCCTGTAATCGGGAGCGGTGATCAATGTCGTGTCACACATAGCCCCCCACAGTTAGAATCACTCCCTAGGACACACTTAACCCCTTCACTGCCCCCTAGTGGTTAACCCCTTCACTGCCAGTCACATTTACACAGTAATCAATGCATTTTTAATCGCACTGATCGCTGTATAAATGTGAATGGTCCCAAAATAGCGCCAAAAGTGTCCGATCTGTTTGCCATAATGTTGCAGTCACGATAAAAATCGCTGATCACTGCCATTACTGGTAAAAAAAAAAATATTAATAAAAAGCCATAAAACTGTCCCCTATTTTGTAGACGCTATAACTTTTGCGCAAACCAATCAATAAACGCTTATAGCGATATTTTTGGTAAAAAAAAAAAAAGTAGAAGAATACGTAAAAAAAAATGTTTTTATATATTTTTTTGGGATATTTATTATAGCAAAATGTAAAAAAGAATGCGTTTTTTTTTTTTCAAAATTGTCGCTATTTTTTTGTTTATAGCGCAAAAAATAAAAACCACAGAGGTGATCAAATACCACCAAAAGAAAGCTCTATTTGTGGGGAAAAAATGACGTTAATTTTGTTTGGGAGCCACGTCGCACGACCGCGCAATTGTCAGTTAAAGCGACGCAGTGCCAAATCGCAAAAAGTGCTCTGGTCTTTGGCCAGCCAAATGGTCCGGGGCTTAAGCGGTTAAAAAAAATCACTGCCAGTCCCTTCTCATAGATTCTTCCTATACTGTGTCACTGTCATTGTAAACCAAAGCCTGCAAATACCTCATTAGCTCTATTCTTTCTGGCTGGTCACATGATCGATCTCTTCTGATGTTTCACGTGACCGCTCTCCTCCTCCAATCTAAAGCTACACTCGGAGGAGGAGAGCGGCGGGAAAGAACGGCGAGAATGAGGTATTTGCGGGCTGCAGTTTACTATGACACTTACACAGTCTACAAAGGATCTATGTGAAGGGGCTGGCAGTGATTTTTTTTTTTTAATACGTTGTTGGGGTGTCTCAGGGCCATGAGAGGTGGGGTGGCCAAGGTGTTCCACTCGGGGCAGACCGCCCAATCCCCGCCCCCCGTTGGTAAAAAAAAATATATATATATTGGCGTATAATACACAGGCACTGTTTTTTCTGTTTTCGGGGGGAAAAGTTATACGCCGATTAAATGCGGTATTTTATAAGCATATCTTCCTCAAATGTTATATGCAGTGTATGTGCTATGTGTGGAATGATATGACATATACGTTATTTCTCACATTTCGTCCATAAATAAAGATTAAAAAAAGATACTTCTTAGAATTTTTTGAGAGATGACTACCAAATTGAAAGTAAAAAAGTGTGGCGCTAGTGAAAAGTGAAACGTCCTGTCGTTAGACAGGTAAAAATGAGGGGAGTGAAGACACTATCAGTGTCAATTGGTGAAGTGGTAACTAATTATTGAGAAAAATATCAACAAAATAGGGAATACAGGCATATATAGATATGCTGGTGAAATGCAGTGATAATCAGTTGGTTTTAAAATAGGAGAGAATCAAGCACCCAGCACCTTATTCAAAAGGAAAAACAGACACATGTAAACCCATATAAGAAATCTCAATAACCTAATTAAGTGATTTAACACAGCTAATAGGAGAGATTCAAGTACCTGGCACCTTATTCAAAAGGAAAAAAAACAGACACATATAGACCAATGCAAGAAATCTCAATAATCTAGGTAGGTGGTTTAACACAACTAGTATTCAATGGGAATGGGGGCCAGGATAGGGGGCATAAAAATCCTTATGGGAGGACAGGCGTAGCTGGAAAACAAAAGTCTCTCAAATGACAAAAGTAGACTGTCCCATTCAGTCCTACAAATAGCAAGGTCTCAACCGTCTTCTCCAGAGGTAATTAGAGGTTGTTTGGAAGGGGTCCTGATAGATACACTAACTCTTGACTCTTGTGGATGATTCCCACCAGGAGAGAGAGAAAGCAAAAGGATGCCCTTACCGGATCAGGTGGACTCACAGGCCGTGGCGGTGAGTCAAACGTGCATGTACCGTCAAACGGTGTGAGATGGAGGCTTGTGGGAAGACTCGTGGGCCGTCTTGTCAGCAGTCCTCAACTGAAGAGCCAGCTTGGGGATCGAGGTCCCCAGGATGCGGTTCCGGTCACCAAATGACCATTTGCTCAGAAGTCCATCATATATGCAATTGACACGAGTCTTCCCACAAGCCTCCATCTCACACCGTTTGACGGTACATGCACGTTTGACTCACCGCCACGGCCTGTGAGTCCACCTGATCCGGTAAGGGCATCCTTTTGCTTTCTCTCTCTCCTGGTGGGAATCATCCACAAGAGTCAAGAGTTAGTGTATCTATCAGGACCCCTTCCAAACAACCTCTAATTACCTCTGGAGAAGACGGTTGAGACCTTGCTATTTGTAGGACTGAATGGGACAGTCTACTTTTGTCATTTGAGAGACTTTTGTTTTCCAGCTACGCCTGTCCTCCCATAAGGATTTTTATGCCCCCTATCCTGGCCCCCATTCCCATTGAATACTAGTTGTGTTAAACCACCTACCTAGATTATTGAGATTTCTTGCATTGGTCTATATGTGTCTGTTTTTTTTCCTTTTGAATAAGGTGCCAGGTACTTGAATCTCTCCTATTAGCTGTGTTAAATCACTTAATTAGGTTATTGAGATTTCTTATATGGGTTTACATGTGTCTGTTTTTCCTTTTGAATAAGGTGCTGGGTGCTTGATTCTCTCCTATTTTAAAACCAACTGATTATCACTGCATTTCACCAGCATATCTATATATGCCTGTATTCCCTATTTTGTTGATATTTTTCTCAATAATTAGTTACCACTTCACCAATTGACACTGATAGTGTCTTCACTCCCCTCATTTTTACCTGTCTAACGACAGGACGTTTCACTTTTCACTAGCGCCACACTTTTTTACTTTCAATTTTCATGTGCAACAGTCTTATTGCTGTGTCGGCTGCTGTATCCACAATTAGGAGTTGGCGCAATTTCTACACCTTTTTTTACATGACTACCAAATGTTATGAAGATAAGACAGAGAAAAAACAGAGTGCATAGTTCAGGAGTGCACTACATAAAGAATGCAGGGCTCACCAGTGCCCATGTATGCAGCCTCACCAGTGCCCATCTATGCAGCCTCATGTGTGCCCAGCAATGCAGCCTCACCTGTGCAGGGGATTAGAGAGGAGAGCTGATCATCACACATATCCTGGGCGAGTGCTGAGGCAGAGGGGGGCGGTCCGCCCCGGGTGCCACACACTTGAGGGGGGGGGGGTTGTGTCAGGCCGGCGTCTCCCGCTGTGTCAGCTTCAGCTTTAATTTGAATCGCCGGGTACCCGCTGTCACACAAGCCCTGCCTCCTGGACTGGCTCTTACCTATGAGAGACAGCACATGTCCATTGGACAAGTGTGCTGTCTGTCGAAACGTCGGCCTGACACCCCCCTTCAGCACCTGCCCAGGATCGGCCTGCACCTAGCACCTGGCACTGCCCCTGCAATCCGGAGACAGACTGGCTCCGGGGATAGCATCCTCAATCCGGGGGCTGTCCCCGGGAATGTCTGGTCACCCTATTCTGAAATTTGAACCTCTTGTTTATCAGAGATCACATGACTCAGCGCCTGGTCTTGTTGTGCGAAAAGCATGCACCCCCCAGTCCTCATGGGTTCCTGCTCTCCAGACTGCTTAAATTTAGAAGGACCACAGGCCTTTTGACTAAAGCAGAGAAGGGTCTCGGCTTGTTGGGACATCCATAGATAACAACTGCTTACTCAGATCTGCCTTTACCAGATAAAATCTTGATTTAGGTATTGTATATAACGATTATGTTTTTATGTTTCCAGAACACATCATTAAGAAACTTTTAAATGAATGTCTCACTTTATCTCCAGGTTGTAAAATGGAAGATGAGGACATCACAAGAGATTGTGCAGGAGAAAAGACAATGAGCTCAGCTATGGATGGAGGACTTCTCAGTGTGGATGGACCATCAAATCCCTCTGAGTCTGAGCAATCTCATACTGTGAGGGATGGTACTGGAATTCAGAGGGAGGGGAAATTTTCCTCTCTTGAATTCGGGGAAGGTTTTAGCTCTGAATTAAGTCTTACTGTACGTCAGAGATCTCACATGGGTAAGAAGGTCCATTCCTGTTCTGAGTGTGGTAAATGTTTTTCAAAGAATTCAGAATTAGTTAAACATCAAAGATATCACACAGGAGAGAAGCCTTATTCCTGCCTGGAGTGCGGGAAGTGTTTTGCAGACACATCCGGTCTTTGCAGACACCTGAGGGTTCATACAGGGGAGAAGCCATATTCCTGTCCTGAGTGTGGAAAATGTTTTTCACGGAAATCAGACCTTGTTAAACATCAGAGATCTCACACAGGTGAGAAGCCGTATTCCTGCTCTGAGTGCAGGAAATATTTTTCAGAGATATCTGCTCTTCACAAACATCAGATGATTCATACAGGGGAGAAGCCATTTTCCTGTATGCAATGTGGGAAGCGTTTTTCTCAAAAAGCAGACCTTATAACACATCAGAGATCTCACACTGGTGAGAAGCCATATTCCTGCCCTGAGTGCAGAAAATGTTTTTCAGAAAAATCTAATCTTTACAGACATCAGAAGATTCATACTGGGGAAAAACCGCATTCCTGCCCTGAATGCGGGAAATGTTTTTCACAGAACTCAAACCTTATTGTACATCGAAGATCTCATAGACCGAAGAAGCTGTATTCCTGCTCTGAATGTGGGAAATGTTTTTTACGGTTGTCCAGTCTTTGCAATCATCAGAAGTCTCACAGGGAGAAGAAGCTGTATCCCTGTCATGAGTGCAGGAAATTTTTTCAACAGAAAGCAGACCTTGTTAGACATCAAAGATCTCACACAGGGGAGAAGCCGTATTTCTGCCCAGAGTGCGAGAAATGTTTTTCAGAGAAGTCCAGTCTTTGCAGACATCAGAGGATTCACACAGGGGAGAAGCCGTATTTCTGTTCTGAGTGCGGGAAATGTTTTTCACAGAAATCAGACCTTATTAAACATCAGAGATCCCACACTGTAGAAGCCGTACACCTGTCCTGACAAACATCCAGTGTTATGTCGCGTACACACGATAGGATTTTCCAACAACAAAACCGTGGATTTTTTTCCCAAGGATGTTGGCTCAAACTTGTCTTGCATACACACGGTCACACAAATGTTGTCGTAAATTCCGAACGTCAAGAACGCAGTTCCGAGCATGCGTGGACTTTTGTGCGTCGGACTTATGTACACACGCTGGGATTTTCTGACAAGTTTTGTTGCTGGAAAATTTGAGAACCCGCTCTCAAACATTTGCTGGCGGAAATTCTGACAAAAAATGTTCTATGGAGCATACACACGGTCGAACTTTCCGACAACAAGCTCACATCCAACATTTTTTGTCGGAAAATCCTATTGTGTGTACAGGGCAAAACTGTACATCAGTTTTGCCACACACTTGAGAAGCTATTTTCCTGCCCTTTGTGTGATAAATGTCATCTACGGAAATCAGGGCTTGTCACACATCACAGATCTTGCAGAGTGAAGAAGCTGCAACCCTGTCTCAAGTGCGGGAAATGTTATAAACTGAAATAAGAACTTATCAAACATCAAAGATCTCATACAGGGGAGAAGCCGTATTCCTGCCCTAAGTGTGGAAAATGTCATACATGGAAATCAAACTTTGCTATACAAGGGGAGAAGTCATATTTATTTTCTGAGTGTAGAAAATGTTTGTCTGGATACCTCCATGGTATCACAAATTGGTGGCTCTGCCCTCTGATCAATCTGTTCAGAACAGAATAAATACATTTCAAACCCAACCTACCAAGCGTGTTCCTTTTTGTATTATGTTTCTATGAGAAGGTGATATGTCATGTGTAAGGATTAGTGATGGGCTGAACACCTCTCGGTTCGCACCAGAACTCCCGAACAGGGAAGAAGTTCTGACTCGAGCTGCAAGCTCTATTAAAGTCTATGGGACCCGAACATGAAAAATGAAAAGTCCCCATTTTGAAGGTTTATATGAAAGTCATTGGCCATAAAAGCGGTATGGGGGTCCGGGTACTGCAGTGATTTTAATGATGCTTAACCACTTCACGCAAAGTGACCTACCCATACTTTGACACTAAATCCTGGGGTTATGGCAGCAGCTAGCTGCCATAACCCCAGTATTTTCAGGAACGCTGTGCGTTTCTCTTTAGATAAAAGTGGTCTCCGCGGCGAGAGGTGCAGACCCCCCCCCCCCGCACTCCGGTCGTCTCCCATGCTTATCGGGCTTGCCGGTAGTGGCGGAGACTATCGCGTCCTCTCCCGTGGATGCCTGGCTGCCGACTGAGGGGAAGATGGCCCCTGCTCGGCTCCATAGCATGGGAGGGTGGAGGCAATGTCAAATGTCACTTCTGCCCATAGCTCTTAAAGGAGAATTTTTTTTTTTATTATTGCATTTTAGTGTAAATATGAGATCTGAGGTCTCTTTGACCCCAGATTTCATATTTAAGAGGTCCTGTCATGCTTTAGGAATAAAAGTGACCCAAATGTTTTTAGAAAAAAAGACAGTGTCAAAATAAAAAATTAAAAGTAAAATAAATAAGAAAAAAAAATCACACATGTGAGGTATCGCCGTGATCGCTAGAGCAAGAGCAATAATTCTAGCCCTAGACCTCATCTGTAACTCAAAACTGGTAACCTGTAGAAATTTTGAAACATCGCCTATGGAAAGTTAAAAGGGTAAAAGTTTGTCGCCATTCCACGAGCGGGCACAATTTTGAAGCGTGACATGTTGGGTATCAATTTACTCGGCGTAACATTATCTTTCACAATATAAAAAAAAATTGGGCTAACTTTACTGTTGTCTTATTTTTTTATTCAAAAAAGTGTATTTTTTTTCAAAAAAAAGTGCACTTGTAAGACCGCTGCGCAAATACGGTGTAACAAAGTATTGCAACGACCGCCATTTTATTCTCTAGGGTGTTAGAACCCCCAAACATTATATATATTTTTTCTAAGTTATTTTCTAGCAAATAAAACTTATTTTAACTTGTAAACAACAAGTGTAAAAAGAGGCTCAGTCCTTGAAGTAGAGTTCCACCCAAAAATGGAACTTCCGCTTTAGGTGTAGGTGACCCCCTGACATGCCATATTTGGAATGTAATTTTTTTTGGGGGGGGGCAGATACTCTTTTTAGGGGCATCCAGCTCCCACTTCCTCCCGGGGCTCAGCGGAGCCGGAAGGAAGTTCACCTCTCCCCCTCTCCCTCCGTACAATCTTCTGGGACACGTCACAGGTCCCAGAAGATTGCCCGGCAGTCATAATGCCTGCGCCGAGGAGGGGGAGAGAAGCGTGGCTTCATTCGCCCGCATCGCTGGACCGTGGGACAGATGAGTGTCCGATTTGTTAAGTCAGCAGCTACACTTTTTGTAGCTGCTGACTTTTATATGGGTGGAACTCCGCTTTAAGTGCTTAAAGTGAAACAATAAAAAATGAAAAATTCCTTTAAATATAGTGCCTGAGGGGTCCCCTTAGTCTGCCTGTAAAGTGGTGCATCTGTACTGTGTATAGAGCCTGCTGCAGGAAAACTGACATTTGTAAAAAAAAAAAAAAAAAATTGTCATCACCCGGCAATACAAAAAAAAATGAAAAAAACGCATAGGGTCTCCCCATGCATATCAGGCCCTATGGGTCTGGTATGGATTTTGGGGGCCCCACGCTGTTTTTTTTATTTCGGCATGGGGCCCCCCCAAGGGTCTGGTATGAAATTGGAGGGGACCCCAATAACGGTGTTGTGGTAACTTGCCCAAATAAAAAAAAAAAAAGCATAATAATAATATTCTTGATATCGCTACAAAAAAAAAGCCTTTGAAAATTCTTTTGCAATAACTCCATCAGTATCACCAGCAAAGCAGCTTCATTATTATCCCATTAAAGAAGAAGAGAATTGTGCGCTGCATTTCAAAATTTCATAATTTGTCGCGTCACAAATGTTAATTACAAACGCTAGTTTATAAGACCTCTTCTGGCTCGTCCTTGCTTCTGAGCATGCGTGTTTGTCGGACTTTTGTCCGACGGACTTGTGTACACACGCTCGGAAAAGCCGACAACACACATTTGTCCGCGGAAAATTTGAGAACCTGCTAGCCAAAGTCCGACAGCAATTGTCTGATGGAGCGTACACACGGTCGGATTTTCCGCCAACAGCCTGTCATCCAACATTTCCCATCAGAAAGTGTACACGGGTTAAGTCTTAATCTTGTGTCTTCGTAGTTTAGTTTTCCCAGCTTGTACTTGTTGAAACAGCCGACTCTCCCTCTTCTCATAAATCTTAGGGTGTCTGTAGTATAATCCAAAAGTAAGTTCATAGACCCATATATCATTTCACCCGTAATTCCTCCTCCGCACCATCACCAACTCCACCCAATAGATCATCCTTCTGATGCCCCGCACAAACGATCAGACTTTCAAACGGGAAATGTTGGATGTGAGCTTGTTGTCGGAAAGTCCGACCGTGTGTATGCTCCATCGAACATTTGTTGTCGGACTTTCTGCCAAAAATGTTTGCTAGCAGGTTCTCAAATTTTCCGCCAACAAAATTTTGTTGTCTGACTTTCTGATCGTGTGTACACAAGTCCGTTGCACAAAAGTTCGCGCATGCTCAGAAGCAGAAGCGGCCGGTCTTGTAAACTAGCGTTCGTAATGGAGAATTAACATTCGTGACGTGGCAAATTATGAAATTTCCAAATGCAGCGCACAATTCTCTTCTTTAATGGGATAATATTGAAGCTGCTTTCCAGGTGATAGTGATGGAGTTGCAAACGAAGTTTCAAAGGCTTTTTTTTTCCAAGTGAGCCCTACAATAATAATAATAATATTATAGAAAAAACAACTGAATCGCGCTATTAAATGTCAAAAAAAATTATATATGCAGTGATAGATCTAATGTATCCCACACTGACTGAACAAAATACCGTATTTATCGGCGTATAACACGCACCTTTTTCCCCTTAAAATCAGGGGAAAATCGCGGGTGCGTGTTATACGCCGATCCCCTGCGATCCGGAGCTGCCAGATTTTCAAAATCGCCGACCGCGATTTGAAAATGGCGCCGCCGGCGCCGGAATACACAGTGCCGGTCCTCGGCTCTTCTCGGCCACTTTCGTCTTCACTCGAGCGCCGCCCAAACCTAGCCGAGTGTACTCGGCTTAGTTCGGATAGCTCCGCTTGGGACTACGATTGGAGCCGAAAGTAAACGAGTGCCGCCGAGAAGAGCCGAGGACCGGCTCTGTGTATTTTGGCGCCGGCTGTGCCATTTTCAAATCGCCGTCGGCGATTTTGAAAGACAGGATTGCAGGGGTCCGGGATCACAGGATGCGAGGCTGCACTGGGGAAGGCTGCACTGGGGAAGGCTGCACTGGGGAAGGCTGCACTGACAAGGCTGCACTGACAAGGCTGCACTGACAAGGCTGCACTGACATGGCTGCACTGGGGAAGGCTGCACTGACAAGGCTTCACTGACAAGGCTTCACTGACATGGCTGCACTGGGGCAAGGCTGCACTGAGAAGGCTGCAATGATGGGCATTTAAATGTAAGTTTTTTTTCCTTCAACTTCCCTCCTAAAAGTTTTTTTTTCCTTAAAATTCCCTCCTAAATTGGGGTATGGTAGATAAACAAAAATAAGAATGCCCTTATCAATATATCTAAATGCTCGTCATTGATAGAACATTATGTGCACTTGTGATATTTTTTTATATATAAAGAAGAAAGAAAGTCTTTCATTGTGATAAAAAAACTAGTCCACCCGTGCAAGACACAAGCTCCAAAAGTCCACTCGTAAGGAGATCTTCAACTTCAATGCAGCAAAAGATGTGAACCACCACCAGTACAGAAGGGGTTACTTCTTACCAGATGTAAATGATCCCCCATTACAGAGGATCATAACGGGCATATCAGCTGTATGACTCCTGGACTGGACTGCTGCGGCTGTGCCTCAGAACATCAGGGGGACCCGATCGGTGCAGTGGTGAATTCAGCATGTAACACAAAGTGGGAATCTCCAATCGTGTAAAACCTTTTAGCTTTATTGTATAGGAAAGTCAAAAACATACTTACATAGAACGTCCAAAAAACAAGCCTAAAGTCCGGTGTGTCGGCCGAATACACACAGACAAACCCCTCCTGCTGGAAGAGAACACACAGTCTGGAGGTGACGTTAGCGCGTTGACCTGCTCCGCCCTACGCGTTTCGTGATAGGTCACGTCATCCAGGGGCCCCTGGATGACGTGACCTATATATATACTAGATACATATATATATATATATATACTCTGCATTTAGCATAGCCTATAAATTCAGTGTTTACTCTATATTCAGTCAGTGCAGGCAGTGTATTAATATAGATATACAGCCTTGTGTATATGTATGTACCCTGTTTCCAGACCTAGCATGATTGTCAGTGATGGCTGCAATATAAGCCCTACCCCCCAAATAAGCCCTAGTTAAAGTCCTTGTAGGTCTCATTTTCAAGGTAGAGCTTATTTTCGGGGAAACTGGGTAGGGCTTATTTGGGAGGGTAGGGCTTATATTGCTGCCATCACTGACAATCACGCTAGGTCTTATTTTCGGGGAAACAGGGTATGTATGTATATATATATATATATATATATATATATATTATATATATATATATATATATATATATATATATATCTGCATCCAGTGTAGCCTATATCTATAGTGCATTCTGTGGTGTACTTTTCTAATACACTTCAGGAGGTGTATTAATATGTATATACAGGGCTCAAAATTTCAAGTCCTAAACTACTAGCCAGGCCTCAAGGGTTACTGGCCACCAGTGCCCCACTCAATCCCTACCCTGCCCCGCTCCTAAACACGCCCTTATAAGTTATCTCATGAAATGACACTTAAATGTTTTATGCAAAAATAAGTTACAGAAATAAATATTAACAACAATTTCATCAGTGCAGCCTCACCTGTGCTCATCAATGCAGCTTCACCTGTGCCCGTTGCAACCACACTGTGCCGTTGCAACCACACTGTGCCTGTTGCAAACACACTGTGCCCATTGCAGCCACACTGTGCCTGTTGCAGCCTCACCTGTGCTCATCAATGCAGCTTCACCTGTGCCCGTTGCAACCACACTGTGCCGTTGCAACCACACTGTGCCTGTTGCAAACACACTGTGCCCATTGCAGCCACACTGTGCCTGTTGCAGCCTCAAGGTGCCCATATTTCAGCCTCACAGTGCCCATTGCAACCACACTGTGCCCATTGCAGCCTCACTGTGCCCATTGCAGTCACACTGTGACCATTGCAACCACACTGTGCCCATATTCAGCCTTACTGTGCCCAATGCAGTCTCACTGTTCCCATTGCAGCCACTAAAAGAGGGCAAGTAGCCTCAGTGTCTACAGTCAATAGTGCTGGTCGTGGACATGGTACATCCTCTGCAGGTGGCCGAGGGGCATGCTTGTCCTTTTTTTCTGCTGCTGGCTATGTTATTGAGCCAGAACATGCAGAAGAGTTGGTGAAGTGGATAACAAAGCCGTCCTCATCCACCTGAAGCTGATGTAACTGATTGAATTTTCTATGGATTTGGGATCCTTTGAAGATTGCTTTTGCTGAGTGACTATCCTATTCCTCCTCAGTCTTGATGATGCTAGCTTCAAACAATATTTTTGGTTTAGGGCACCACTGCCAAAGGCTCAATTTTTCTGCCCCTGTTTAACAGGGGCATGTAATTACAAGTCTTGATCTAATATTTCACAGAAGGGTCTGTTCCTGTGCCCCCCCCAAGAGTGACTGTGAGGGCTTACAGTGTTGTGGCACCACTACCCCCAAAGGCCAAATTTTTCTGCCCTTGTTTGACAGGGGCAGGTAATTACAATTCTTGATATAATATTTCACAGCAGGGCCCGTTCCTGCGCCCACCAAAAGTAACTGTGAGGGCTTACAGGCACTATATAATTTGTGGTATGCATATGCTGCGTGAGAGAAATAACCCGTTAATATGACAATTTTGTGAAAAAAAAGAAAAAATCTTCATTTTGCAAAGACTTAAATGGTAAATAATGACAACTTAAAAAAACTCACCATGCCTCTTACTAAATAACTTGGGCTATCTACTTTCTAAAAAGGGGTCATTTGTTTTTTTTTTGTCCTGTCCTGGCTTGGGGTCTCAAGAAATTAAATAGGCCGTCAGGCGTGATCAATTTTCTATATGATTGGCAGCATAACTTGTAGATTCTATAACTTTCACAAAGACCAAATAATTTAGACCGATTTGGATTATTTTTACCAAAGATATGTAGCAGTATAATTTTTGACCAAAATTTATAAAGAAAAATTACTAATTTGCAAAAAAAAAATTTTTTCATTTATAGCGCTAAAAATAAAAAACCGCAGAGGTCAAATACCACCAAAAGAAAGCTCTATTTGTGTGAAGAAAAGACAACAATGTTATGTGGGTACAGTCTTGCATGACTGCAGACATCTCAAGTCTCTCGCGACTCGCGGGATACTCCCGCATTTGACGGTGGGCTCACGGACACCAGCGAGTGCGGCATGATCTCCTGCCGCTCAGCCTGGAGCAGGGCCAGACTGCCCTGGGGCCACTTTGAGCTGCGACTGCAGCGGCACCCAGGGCCGATCCAAATGCAGAGTCCTCCTCTCCCTCTGTTTGTGTAATCACAAACAGCGGTTGTCTCCCGTTGTGTCATGCAGCTGCAATCTCTGTTCGGTGGCCGTCCACTGTAACAAAGCCCCGCTTCCTCATCCATGATAGACAGAACACTGATTACATTTCCCAGCATTGTATCCGTGTTCAGTTGACCGTCTATCATGGATGAGGAGGTGGGGCTTTTGTTACAGTGGACGGCCGCCGAACAATTAAGACTGCAGCTGCATGACACAGCGGGGCACACCCGCTGTGTGTAATTAAGGTACTGGCGAGGCTGCAGATGGGCACTGATGAGGATACAAATGGGCACACCGAGGCTGCATTGTTGGCACAGTGAGGCTGCAGATGGGCACAGTGAGGCTGCAGATGGGCACAGTGAGGCTGCAGATGGGTACTAATGAGGATACAGATGGGCACTGCTGAGGATACAGATGGGCACAGTGAGGTTGCATTGTTGACACTAATGAGGCTGCAGATGGGCACAGTGAGGCTGCATTGATGACTCAGTGAGGCTGTATTGATGGGCACTGACAAGGCTGCATTGTTGGCACAGATGAGGCTGCAAATGAGCACAGTGAGGCTGCAGATTGAAACAGTGAGGCTGCAGATTGGCACAGTGAGG
This sequence comes from Lithobates septentrionalis, assembly GCA_037952835.1. Classification (NCBI taxonomy): domain Eukaryota; kingdom Metazoa; phylum Chordata; class Amphibia; order Anura; family Ranidae; genus Lithobates; species Lithobates septentrionalis. Next base: position 197,656 of record JBBDGP010003839.1, read on the forward strand.
CTGCATTGTTTGCACTGATGAGTCTATATATTTTTTATTTTAATATTAATTTGTTACAACAGCCTGGTGCCAGAGTTACTACACAGGCAGGGCCAGGGTTATCAGTGGCAGTGCAGAACCATCATGGTAAAAAAAAAAGTACAAATTACTCTTCACCCCAGAATACACCAAAGTGTACCCATGCATAATAGGGGTAAAAAACAATGACGGTGTAACTCGTTGCACTGTTTGCAGCAGTGAATTCTCCGTAGCCCATGGTGGGTTAAATGACTGTAAAAGACATATTAAGGTGAGTGTGACACAACATTATCTTTTAAAGTATTATTTTATTATGGCATTATATTATTAATTATCTTTAAAGTATTATTTTAATATAGTATTTTATTATGAATGGCGAGGTGGGTTGAAATTTGAGTTTGAGTTTTGAGTTGAGTTTCTGCAGGTTGGGATGTCTGTGACTGAGTAATTGTCATTCAAAATGTGAGAGCACCCCCTCTTTCCTATCCTGCTTCCTTTGCTGGTGGAGGTGCAACTGTTCTTCGGTCGTCCCGAATCTGGGTTCATCCGACACCGAAACCGGTCCGAGAGAAGCTGAATTCCCCTTAGTCCGGCACAGAAATGCCTCCTAAGTTCGACCCCCTCGAAATTAAAATCGTTTTCCTGAGATGCACCGGTGGTGAGGTAGGGGCTACCTCAGCTCTGGCCCCCAAAATCGGACCGTTGGGTTTGTCTCCCAAAAAAGTTGGTGATGACATTGCCAAGTGTTACGGAAATATTGATACCTCACTTAAACGATTAACGATACAAATATAAGTGATTAAACCTTTGTCTATATAAAAATAAAAACGAGTGATAACAGGGAAAAAAGATGAAAATTACATTTATTTACACAGAAAAAGAAGGTTAGAATGATTAGAATTTATCATATATCTCTATAGTGTTGGCTCTAGGCTGCAAAGTTAATTCAAAGTTAATTCAGGCATAAACTCATAAATGTTTTCAATGGACATATACAAGATATACAAAGTCATAAGATAAATCCTAGGATTAAAAAAGGTTAGAAAGAAAGATAGACATAGATACTTTACACAGACAGCATGTCCCTCAGATGTTCTCGGGCTGGACTCCCTGTAACCATTTAGCCCACTTCCTTTTATATGCATTCTCCACCAATCAGAAGATGCCACAAATGAAAGAGATGTCTCAAAATTCATGCTCGGACATTGCTGTTACAGTGTGACCCCCTCGGTGCCTACCAGTCTATGAATTAATGAACAATCTCCTTTGATCTCCCAGCCCAAACAGTCCCGACAGTAGTATGTTAATGGTCCCTGGTGAGTTGATTACCACCTAGGGGACCTTTCCTGATTCTCATCAGTGTATTGGAAGCATGTTAATGGCCCCCTGAAGAATGAATGCCTTAAGGTCTGCCAATACCCTTTAATCTAATCAACACCTCTAGGGCTTCTCGGGTTCACACCAAGGTAAATATATGTCTCAAGGTGAGCTTTGTTCTATCATGATATTAAGAAACATTCCCATATATGAAACATATATATACCCACACATAGATACCCACATATACACGCAGATACATATATATATATATATATATATATATATATATATATATATATATATATATATATATATATATACACACATACATATATATATATATATATATATATACATACATACATACATACATACACACATCCTATGGGGCAAGGCAGTTTAAATTGGAGTCCTTGCAATGGTCCACTTGAATCTCATTGCTATAAATATGATATCCAATATTTCCATCACATTTCCCCCTGAAGTTCATTCTTGAACTTATGTCCTCCTTCAATGATCTTGCACCCACCCACAACAGCCCAGAAGCCCCGACCCTTCCCCACCACCACTGCGGCCTCCTCTTCCTTTCTTGAACATGCCGGAACTCCTCAAAGTAGGCTTAAGATAGCAAAGAAATCCTGGTCCTTTGGAGCCTTCACATCCAAACCATGAGTGTCTGTATTGCAATGTTTCATCACTCCTCTGCCTTGGAGGAGCGGAACTCCAACATTGATGGCGGGATCCTGGCATATCTAGTCCTGTATCTTTGTAAGACCATGTAATGGTTGCATCGATTGGATCGGACCGCGAGACAGCACTTTTCAGCATGGTGAAGGAAAGTCCAGGAAAGTCTTATTCGTGACACATTTATCTCAAGAAATAACTTGGTGGTCGCTGCTTCTTCAGGTGGGGTCGGGCGGGTCTCCAGACAGTCGTGCATGAATACAAAAAGAGAGAGGAAAACGTTAGTGTACAGATATTGGAGAAATGCTGGACAGGAACAGAGTGTTGGCCATTAAGACTAAATACTCATAAAGGGTGTAATGTGGACGAGTAGAGTGGGTTCCCCACAGGGTACAGAGTCTGAGCAACAGCCAGTATCATCCATGGCCCTTGATGGTAGGGATAGACAATACTGTCTGTTATTGCCAGGTCCCTGGGTTCACCACACCTGCTCACGGGGCTCAGGTTAAGGTAGTAGGTAGACTAGGGGAGGTGAAATTACATTAAGACATAAAACTGGATGTCCAGGGATACTTTAGTTGAAATATGGTCTTTTTTAATAAATAAGTCTTTTTTTTTAAACAACAATGATATGACTGATGTCTTAATTACATTATCTTGAGAAGATAGATGATAGAAATCAAAGGAAAAAAACTCAGAGAGCATAATATTAAAGAAGAAAAAGGAATGGAAGAGAGGTGAGTAATGAAAATGAACAGGAAAAATAGTGGAAATGAAAAAAAGAACAAAAAACGAAAAAAAACTACAGATTGAACGCTGCTCCAACCAAGACTGTTAAAGAGCCTTGAATCTGTATATATAAAAAAAAAATGAATACATTGGTTAACAAAAACATAATAAAAAAATAAAAACAAAAAAACAAAACAAATGTTTTTCTAAAAAAAAATTCCTCTCCCATTAACAGTATTTTTGCAGGTCAGGTACACAGATAGTAACCACAAAAGGGAGAGAAAAAAAAAATAAAAAAAAAAATAAAAAGAAGTTAAAAATTATAAAAAACGATTAAATCTTTTGGAATTTAGGTAAACCTGACTGCACTTTATTACTAAAAATTGAAGAGGCTTATCCCTGGAACAAGAAAAATATAGTTCTAGGGTCCTCTCTTACATGTGCAACTTCTGTGTACTGGTCTGGATTGGATATGGCTTCCTCAGAGATTTGTTTCTGAGTTAGTGGCCTTTCTGTTCCTTGAGAGAAGATACCTTGTTGAGGTACACATTCTCATAGCTTTGGCATTCATTCTCCTGATAGTAACGCACATTATTACCTGCATCAGGAAAAGCAATAAGGCTGCACAGGTTAGGACAACAACAGGGTGGAGCAAAATGTTTAGGAAAGCTGTAGCGTTCGGACTATACCCAAATAAACTTTCCCACCAGGAAATCTTAGCGTCTGCGTCTAAAGCGTGGGATACTTGGATCAGTCTATTTTGATCATGGGTGAGTCGTATGGTGGCTTGTTTTTCAGCATCTCTTAGTACATTTAGTATTTCATCCTGTTGTCCGAAATCCATCAGCCAAGCTTTTAACTCAGCCCCAAATCCCAGAGGAAGTTTCTGTAAATGTATGGGGGTATCAGGTTTGATATCAAGCCTTTTCTCTGGGGTAATAGGGGTCCGCCCTTGTGTCCCTGCTATATCTATTCCAAGGACAGGGGAAGATGTGCAGTAGACTCCTTGAGGTAACGTACCACGCTGAGTACAGTTCAACCCGTAGGCAGAATATAGGGCATCACTGGACGTTTGATACCAGCACCAATACCCTTGGCCCAAGTATTTTATATAAGGTTGGGACATTTCCTCGGCATCCATGAGACATGACCCTTCCCTGTGCCAGCATTGTTGTCTCATGATCCTATCCTGTTTCCCTTGGCATAACACAACCCCTTCCTTTCTCCAGCACCCATCAGTATCAATCATTTGAGGTTGTCCGGACTCATAAACCATCAGATCATGATGGACTCGGGGGTGTAACACGGTAGAGCCCGATAGGATAGTACCCAAATTGACTGTGGTATAAGCACGATGCTCAGTCCCTGCAACCGGAATCAGGGATGATACTGTGCAAGTCAGGTTTTTACAGCCATGGAATTGAGTCATCCACCAATCCATATGACTCATAGCAAACTTGGATACTACCCTACCTGCTTGTTTTCTCAAATTTAGTGGAAATTGTCCTGCTGAAAAAGAAGCAATCATTACTCTGAGGTCTTGGGACAATTCTGATTGTACCTGGGTGCAAGACAAAGCAAGTTGGATGCTTTCCTGTACTTTGGATAAACCCGCTATCAATCCTGTGAATTTCTGTTTCATTACCTCAGATATTGAGGCAGTAGCATCGATATGCGCATGTTGTAGATTTTCGAGGATATGATTCACGTCTAGCTGCACCTTGACCCCTTCTCCAACATGTTGTGCCAACCCTCCCAACTTGTTTCTGAGTATTTCCAAATCCATAGTGTTTAGGCTACCCAGGGCAACACCCCCTGCTCCTAAGGCAGTCTCTGTTAGACCTCTCTTTACTCTAGTGTGGGAATATTCTGAATATCCTGACTGCAGCCACCCCTTCAACATGTATACCTGATTCTTTGTGAAGGCTGCACACCGTTTATCCCACTTATCAACCCGGAAATCAGATAAGGTTATCCTCCAAGTATATAACATAAATTGCGTGTCTGTTAATACCGTCCAGTGAGAAGAGAGTAAAGGGATGACTAGATCTGCTGCCTTCACTATAGGAGCCTTACAGGAGTCTGAACTAATTTTTGCTGGCACAAGAACATCTAACTCATTGGGTACCCGTACAACTGTCACACAGATTTTTCCTCGCCCCTTCCAGGGATACCAACGTTTAGGATCAATAACTGGGGTACTGATTCCGGGAAACATGTCATCATTCCTAAGCTTTGTCATTTGCATAAAGGTCCAACAGCCTTCGTCAAATGCGTTGCAGAATGGCCACACAAATGGGCCATCTAGATGTAAGCCTAAATCCAAATCATATCCTTGGGGATCCTGCCAGTCTACAGTCATATGCACGCCTCTCATTTCTTCATTCATTGGCCTTCCATTCATCCACTCATTCACACTAGGCAGATCCACACCATTGCATAAAACATCCCACTTCCATGGGTTTGGACTGTTAAAAGCCAAGGACTGATTTGGGGGCCAATAAGCGGTGTCAATAAAATAGTGACCCTCTGTATCGGGGTCACAAGTTTCCCTCATTACTTGCAACACAAAGGCATGTATGGACAGTCTTGGTTGTAAATCCAGGACCTCATACTGTTTGTTTTTAGCATCGGTCCTAATTTTTAGGATTACAGTGTTTGTATATTTGGTAGAAAGAGTCACATTTGCTCGTTCATACCACATAGCCTGATGGGCGCTACTACAATTCAACTGCAAGACAACCTTTTTCTTTGACAGATAGTTTAGTGGATGTGTCTTCCTATCATAGGTGGGCCTTTTAGTGATTAAGATCTCAAGGGTTCCCTCCGTGGGGTGGAAACACTTATCCGCTAGTGACCCTTGAACAAGTTCTGGGAAGTCATAATAGTACCTCTTATGTTCTTTCTCTTCCCCCTGATTGAAGATAATGTAAACAATCCCAATCTCCTTCACACAAGGCAACGTAGTCATCTCGGTGATATGTTACATACATTGTGGTATCAGGGCTCTCTCTTACCACCTGCTGTATTCGTTCCCGCTCATCTGGACTGGTCTTCCAGTACGCAAGACTGCAAAGCCTATCTAGTAGATACCCTGCATCAATGTCCCCAAAGGCTGTATGGAATCTGTAAGGGTGGGGATCGAGGCCGGTGGTATGTTCTAGGAAGGTCCCATCAAAACCCATCCCTGCTATGGCATGAATGAGTATATACCCATGAAAGTACATTGGGTATCTGGGGAGAAGTTGTCCTTGTTTGCACTCGGCCTTATGGATCTGTGTGTGACTCCACCCCTCAGGTTTTATTACCCATTTACTATACTCCTTCGGTGGGATCCAGGGTACAGGCTCTGTTTGGATTTCCTGCTTAGGAGCTGGTGTTTCTTGAGCAGAAACGAGAACATACCAGCTGAGTAAACCTAACAATAGGGAAGATGCGCCAATCCCACCCACCTTCCTAAATCTCCTTCTGAACTTGCTTGCAATGCGAAGCATGCACCCAAGAGATTTTTCCCTCTATCTTCACTGAGGTGGGGGTGGTCAGCAATACCTGGTAGGGACCCTCAAACCTGGGTTCCAGTCCTCTTCGTTGAAATTTCTTGATTACCACCCAATCTCCAGGCTGTAGAGAGTGAGATTTACCGTCAGAATTTGGGTCTGGAATAGAAGAGAACACTTGGGCATGCAATTTGGTGAGCTGCTTATGTAATTCCTGCACATACATCTTTAAGGAACAATGCATTAATGCCATCTCTTGTGGAAAAAACAATCCTGTCATTGGGGGTCTCCCGAACAATATCTCGAATGGAGATAGCTTTTCTGGACCTCTAGGAGTATGTCGCATGGATTTCAATACCAGAGGGAGAGCTTGCACCCAAGTAAGGCGCGTATTTTCACAAATTTTGGCTAGTCTATTCTTGATCATTCCATTATACCTCTCAACCTTTCCTGATGCTTGTGGGTGATAGGGAGTATGGAACTTTTGTTCAATTTGGAGTCCTCCCATAACCTCAGCCATCACTTGACCTGTGAAATGGCTCCCTTGATCTGATTCTATGGTCTCCATTAGGCCATACCTGCACACAATTTCCTGCAATAGTTTCTTTGCGGTGACCGACGCAGTAGCATTGGCTACAGGCCAAGCTTCTACCCAACCTGAAAACATGTCCACACATACGAGAACAAATTGGAATTGTTGGCATTTTGGCAATTGAATATAATCAATCTGCAGTCTCTGGAAGGGGTACTGGGCTTTGGGCAAATGTTTAGTTGGAGTTTTGACAAGCCTCCCTGGATTATGTATCTGACATGTTTCACACCCATGACAGAATCTCTCCGCAACAGTGGTGAATCCGGGGGCCACCCAATGAGAGGTGATTGTGGAGACCATAGCTCCTTTGGACAGATGAGAGGGGCCGTGCGATGCCTCAGCCAAATATGAGTACAGTGCTGGAGGGGCACAGTACCTTCCATCCTCATGGGCCCAAAGTCCAGCTGTTTCTTTACATCCCTGGTCTCGCCACTTCTGTTTTGTCTTTTCGTCAGTTTGCACTTGCAATCTCTTCAGAACAGTCAAATCTACCTGATCAGGACTGTCGGAGCAAGGTGTGGCCATGAAGATTCCCACAGACTCAGTACCAGTTACAGCCGCTGCCTTTGCAGCAGTATCTGCTTTAGCATTCCCAAGTGAAACCTCATCCGTGCCTTTGGTGTGTGCGGCACATTTTAGGACTGCTATTTCCTCTGGGAACAAAAGTGCCTCAAGGACTTTCTTAATGAGCTCACCATGTTTAATGGGTTTTCCACAGGTGGTCAGGAAGCCTCTCAGTTTCCATAGTTGGCCGAAATCGTGACATATTCCAAAAGCATATCTCGAGTCAGTGTAGACATTGAGCTTTTTTCCTTTCCCTACTATGCAAGCTTGCATGAGAGCCATAAGCTCTGCCACCTGGGCAGAATGATTCCCAGGTAGTCTTCCTTGGAACAGGATTTCATCCTTGGTGACTACTGAATACCCAGTAACAGGGTGCCCTTCTTCAGTATAGAAGCGGGACCCATCTACAAAAACAGTGAGGTCAGCATTGTGGATAGGGGTGTCTCTTACTCTCTGTGCTTCACGATAGTGATCTTCCATTTCTGCATTGCAGTCATGGCTTTCTATTTCATCTTGCGATGTTTCTGGTAGCAATGTAGCTGGATTTAATTTTGCACACCTTTTGAGGGTAATATTTGCGGGCGTTAAAAGTGCCAGTTCATATTTGGTCAATCTTGCTGACGAAATGTGCTTTGTGGTCAGGTTCTGCATGACCACGTGAACCTCATGGGGTACATAAACTTCTAACGGGTTCCCTAGCACAATGTCTGCAGTTTTAGTCAGCATCTCAGCAGCTGCTGCTACTGCCCTCAGACAGGGTGCCATTGCATTGACAACTGTGTCAATCTGACAACTGTAATAGCCAATGGGCTTGTCATGTCCTCCATGGTCCTGTGTCAGAACTCCAGCAGCGTGGCCTCTAGACTCATGACAGTAAAGCCGGAATCCCTTGGTATAATCTGGCAGGCCCAAAACAGGGGCTTCACTGATTGCAGCCTTCAATGTCTGAATAGCATGTATTTGCTCTTCACTGAGTTCCAGTTTCCCCTGTATGTTTACAGAATCATAGAGTGGCTTACAAACATTGGACATTTCTGGTATCCATTGTCGGCAATATCCAACCAACCCTAGGAATCCCCTCAATTGTTTTGCATTTTGTGGCATTTTGCTATTCAGAATAGCCTTCTTTCGGTCTTGTGTTAAGTGTTTTTTTCCTTTGGAAATGCAATGACCCAAAAACACAACTCGGTCCATGTTGTATTGTAACTTGGCGGGGGATACCCTGCATCCCTCCTCTCCAAGGTGATTCAACAAGGAGATAGTGGCCTCTCTACATGCTTCTCTCGTGTCGCCTCCAATCAGCAAGTCATCCACATACTGAAGGAGAGTGATACCCTCCGGGCAGTGCCACCTGTCCAAGCACTCTTTCATTGCTTTGCTGTACTCGTTTGGGCTTGATACCATTCCCATCGGCAATCTACACCAGGTATATTGCTGCAGTTCAAAGCTGAAGGCAAAGAGGTATTGACAGTCAGGGTGGAGTGGTACCGTGAAAAAAGCATCCTTCAAATCCATAACTGTGAAATATTGATTAGAAGGGATGATGTTACTCAGAATAGTGTGAGGGTTTGGTACCACTGGAGCATCCTCTTGGATGATTTTGTTAATTGCCCTCAGGTCTTGTACCATCCGATAAACGTTCCGGCCTGGTTTTTTCACAGGGTACAATGGGGTATTAGCTGGTGAGCTCACTTTCACCAGTATACCCTCCTTAAGGAGGTGTTTGATTTGGTCCCTAATTCCCTCCAATTGAGCCAATTTCAAGGGATACTGAGGTAATCTAGGAATTATAGCATCTGGTTTTAGTTTGATCCTAACAGGGGGACAGCGGATCATAAGTCCCGTGTTCCCCTCTTTAGCCCAAACATCTGGATTGGTGTTTTTGACTAAATCACTGGGCAAGCTTTCTGCAAAGCTTGCATCCTGTTCTAATTTAGACAAAGCAATGATGCTATCCCAGGTTTCTACCATTTGGTGTTGGCCAGGATCAGAAGGGATCTTTACTTCCACTCCATCCTCAGTGAATTGTATTTGTGCTCTCATTTGTGAGAGCAAATCTTTTCCCAGCAAATTGCAAGGAACTGAATCGCTCAAGAGCAGGGAGGCTTCAGTTTGAAAGGGTCCGACTCGAATTTTTGTGGGAGTGGTTTCAAATAGGGGATATGATATACCCCCTAGCCCAACTCCTCTCACGGTATTTTGAATGGGAAGATTCACCTCACTAGATTTTAAAATGGTACGAGCTGCCCCGGTGTCTGTTAATAGATTTAGGGTCTGATTATTTAAATGCATTTGTACATAAGCACTCCCTTGTTCATTTGTCGAGATTACGGGCAACACCGGGAGCTCTCCCCATCACTGGAGGTCTCTTCCAGATTCCTTCTCCTGTCGTGGTGGCCTATTTGGTCTTGCTGCTCTACAATCCTTTTTGAAGTGTCCGGGTCTGTGGCATTTGAAACAAACCAGTTTCCCTCTTGGTTTCTGTCCAAGATCTGCACTGTTCAACTGATCAGTGACAATGCAGATCTTTTGAGGTTTTTGTGACTCCCAATCTGCTATATTCCTTTCAATCGCAGTTGCAAGTGACAACAAAGAGGAGAGGGGCTTATCTCTCCAGTCTGGATTTGCAGTCATCAATTTTTCCCTGATGTTTCCTCTCAACCCGGTAATGAAGCTATGGATCAATACGGGGGATAGGGCACTGTTATTAATGTCCCCACCAGCTGATTCCACGGCTTGTTTAAAGTGATTGTAGTATGTCATACAATCTTCCTTTGGACCTTGGATCACTCCTGATACCTTGGTCCAAGACTGGGGAGGGTAGACTGTTTTAATCAACTGTGCTAATTGTTTAGTGAGTATATCTCCTTGATGGCTGGAGTCCACATACAGGGTTCGTGGAATATTGGTTTTACTAAGGATTTCATCCAAGTCCCCATCTCCACAAACCCTCTTCATTATTTGAAGCATATCACTCCAGTTTGCATTGTAGCTTGCCTGGATGTCCAGCAGCTCTTTGGCAAATTTAATAGGATCTGTCCTTGGATGGGGGATAACACTCAGAAATCCCTTCATCTCAGAGGGAGTCCATGGCACGTGATGTGTCATCTTTCCCGTGGATCTCCCACTGTTGTCATAGACCACCTGTTCTCTTACACGATAGACAGATACGTCATCTGAAAAAGATATCAGTTGTGGATTGCTCTTTTGGGGTTCTGTCACAGAATCCCAATAAGACTGTGGACGATGGTTGCTGCCAGGTGGGGGCACTTTATCCAACTGCAAAGTGCCCTGAAGGGTGGCAATAACAGTCCCATGGTACACCGGTGTGCCCACATTGGGTGATATCCTTTCCCCATTAGGGTGACACCACACAGGTCCACAGCTGTGGGGTGCTAGTTACTTGGGGGTATAAAGGTACATAGGCTGTGTACTCTGTAGCAGAACTGCCAGTATTGCTTACAGGAGCAGGGTTGCTAGTTAACTGCCGTTTAGGGGAGAATGCTGGCTCGCAGCCCGTAAATGGGGGATTACTATATTCGGGAGGGTCTTCCGTCAGAGGGGAAGAAAGTTTCCCTTTTGATGGTATCTGCTCTCTGGGACTAGGGAGATTTTTCTCCCCTGATTCCAGCACTCCCTCCCCCTGGTTTGCTGTGCTATCTCTTTCCTGTGGTTTCAATGTTTCACAGGAAGAGTTTTTCTGTGATTCATTGGGGGTTTTAACTGGGGTGTTAAACTTGGCAGCAAGTTGTAGCTTCCCCTTTTTTTCATCTGCTGATAGATGACAATTCCTATCACTTTCTGAGTATCTGGCCAACAAGGACCGGGCGGCTGTATAAGGCCCCAATCCTGGCCATTCCTCATCATCCCCCTGTTCATCACTGTCACTACTCTGGGGATGTGGCTCTAGTGGCTGTCCCTGCTTGTCCCTACTCCGCAGCATCATCTGGTGTTTTTTCTCCTTAACTCCCACCGTAAAAATATTCACATCATCAGTTCTATGCATGGATTCTAACATCCATGCGCTCCACGCATCTCTTTCATTTGTTCGTGTCATCTTCCCGCTGTGATTGTACCACAGGGCTTCCCAAGCGTTTAGCTTAAAAGTACCTCTTTTAGAATACTTTTTCCCAGTCCAACTATCCCAATCTTGCAAATATTTCACAACCCAAGGTCCATATTTATCTATCATCTCTTCCCTCGGGGTCAAGTGGTAGGGTTCCCCACGGTTAGACGCCCTCTTTGAAGCGATTCGATTACCCATCCTTTACGGACTCCGGACCTTGAACTGATTCCCCCAACCTTTTTACAGGTTGCCTTTACTTCAGAGGTAGCTACTCTCTGACCAAGAATTGGGTTGACAGGTACTGCCCCTGTCACCCTTGCTGATTTTTTTTCGCTACTTGCCAGGCCAATTCCCTGTCCTGGCTATAGTCCTTCAAAAAATCAGCCTGGAGATTTCCCAAACTAAATAATAGTTTAATCCCCCTGTGGACTTTTCTGAAGTACTCTAAAAGAAATGCTTAACGAAAGGTTATTACTAATGATTAGCACGAACTTAGATAATCAGGACCCTATGCGTGCTTGTAGTACAGGAGGTAGTTAACTGATGCACACCTAATTGCAATACGATTTGTAGGAGTTACAACATTACAGATCTAATCACAAAGTTTACGATCCCCAGTTAGTAGTTTACACAGAAAGATAGATACATACATCGAAGATCATTCAGTGTGTACTAGGCCCACAGGTGCAATTCGATCTTAAAGACCGGGAAGCGTCTTGACCTAGACTCATGCAAGGGTCAACCAGAAGCGCTTGTTGGCAGAAAGGCCCAGATCCTACTTCTTTCCACTGCCTTCAAACGTCCAATCAGAACCCCTTATCATTCACGCAGACACCCTCCTGCAGTGTTGGCCCAACCGAGCAGGATGCCTTCTCATACACTCTCAGTACAATTTTATTTCACTTATACTGTTCATATCAGTCTCATAATCTGAAGGTCGTGAGTTCATTCCTCACACGGGGCACCATTTGTTACGGAAATATTGATACCTCACTTAAACGATTAACGATACAAATATAAGTGATTAAACCTTTGTCTATATAAAAATAAAAACGAGTGATAACAGGGAAAAAAGATGAAAATTACATTTATTTACACAGAAAAAGAAGGTTAGAATGATTAGAATTTATCATATATCTCTATAGTGTTGGCTCTAGGCTGCAAAGTTAATTCAAAGTTAATTCAGGCATAAACTCATAAATGTTTTCAATGGACATATACAAGATATACAAAGTCATAAGATAAATCCTAGGATTAAAAAAGGTTAGAAAGAAAGATAGACATAGATACTTTACACAGACAGCATGTCCCTCAGATGTTCTCGGGCTGGACTCCCTGTAACCATTTAGCCCACTTCCTTTTATATGCATTCTCCACCAATCAGAAGATGCCACAAATGAAAGAGATGTCTCAAAATTCATGCTCGGACATTGCTGTTACAGTGTGACCCCCTCGGTGCCTACCAGTCTATGAATTAATGAACAATCTCCTTTGATCTCCCAGCCCAAACAGTCCCGACAGTAGTATGTTAATGGTCCCTGGTGAGTTGATTACCACCTAGGGGACCTTTCCTGATTCTCATCAGTGTATTGGAAGCATGTTAATGGCCCCCTGAAGAATGAATGCCTTAAGGTCTGCCAATACCCTTTAATCTAATCAACACCTCTAGGGCTTCTCGGGTTCACACCAAGGTAAATATATGGCTCAAGGTGAGCTTTGTTCTATCATGATATTAAGAAACATTCCCATATATGAAACATATATATACCCACACATAGATACCCACATATACACGCAGATACATATATATATATATATATATATATATATATATATATATATATATACATATATATATATATATATACACACATACATATATATATATATATATATATATACATACATACATACACACATCCTATGGGGCAAGGCAGTTTAAATTGGAGTCCTTGCAATGGTCCACTTGAATCTCATTGCTATAAATATGATATCCAATATTTCCATCACACAAGGCAACCGGTGACTGGAAGGGCTTGAGGATCACTGTCAAACTGACCATCCAGAACAGACAGGCCCAGATTGAGGTTGTACCATCTGCCTCTGCTCTGATCATCAAGGCCCTGAAGGAGCCTCTATGTGACAGGAAGAAGCAGAAGAACATTAAACACAGTGGAAGCATCACGTTTGATGAAATTGTCGCCATTGCTCATCAGATGAGGCATCGTTCCCTGGCCAGAGAACTATCTGGTACCATTAAGGAGATCCTGGGCACGGCACAGTCTGTGGGCTGCAACATTGATGGCAGACCCGCACATGACGTAATTGACGATATCAACAGTGGTGACATTGAATGCCCAACAAGCTAAATCTCTCCGAGCTTTAATATTTAATAAAAAACAAGTTGCTCTGAAAAAAAAAAAAAAAAAAATGTGAGAGCACCGAAAGCTGAAAATTGGTCTGGTTAGAAGTGGGGTTTAAGTGCCCAGTGGGCAAGTGGTTAAAGCAGTGGCATAAACAAAACCCCATTTTTGGTATTAGTGATAATAAATAAATAATAAGAAATAAGCCCCATCATTGGTATTAGTGGGATAAAATAAGTCTCATCATTGGGGTCAGTTAGATAGAATAATGCCCCGTACACACGATCGGACTTTCCGCCAACAAAACCGTGGATTTTTATTCGAAGGTTGTTGGCTCAAACTTGTCTTGCATACACACGGTCACACAAATGTTGGCCAACAATTACGAACGTGAGAACGCGGTGACGTACAAGACGTACGACGAGCTGAGAAAAAGGAAGTTCAATAGCCAGCGCGGCTCCTTCTGCTTGATTCCAAGCATGCGTGAACTTTTGTGCGACGAACTTGTGTACACACGATCAGACTTTCCGACAACAAAGTTAAGTTGGCTGAAAATTTGAGAAGCTGCTCTCAAACATTTGTTGGCCGAAAGTCCGACAGCAAATGTTCGATGGAGCATACACACGGTCGGACTTTCCGACAACAAGCTCACATCCAACATCTCCTGTCGGAAAGTCCAACTGCGTATACGCGGCATAAGACTTATTATTGTGTGTGAGTGAGCTAAAAAAAGTCCCATTGTTGCTGTCAATGGGATACGGTATGTCCCATCGTTGGTGTCAGTGTGATCAAATAAGTCCGATTGTTGGTGTCATTGGGATAAAATATTTTATTTTGTAGGTACTTATATAGCGCTGTCAGTTTACGCCGCGCTTTACATATATATTTGACAATTTGACATTCACATCAGTCCCTGCCCTCAAGGAGCTTACAATCTAATCTCCCTAATTCACATTAATACATACACATACTGGGGCCAATTTAGGCTGGAGCCAATTAACCTACCAGCATGTCTTTGGAGTGTGGGAGTAAACAGGAAGAACATGCAAACTCTAGTCAGGTAGTCCCTTGGTTGGGCCTCAAACCAACGACCCCAGTGCCAGGAGGAAGTACTAACCGCTCTGTCACTAAGTCCCATTGTTGGTGTCAGAGGTAAAAAAATAAGCACCATCATTGGTGTCAATGAGAACAAAGCGGAATTCCAGTCCAGCATTGGTGATCAGTGGTTGTACTTTCCTGATCACACACTCCTGCTGCTGATGTCGGAGTTCCACTTTCACTGTCAGAAAGGAGATCACTGATCCCAACAGTCTGGTAAAATTGCAGTGCCTGGTGATGAAACCCAGAGAATGTTCCAGCAGTCAGTGCCTCGTTGCCATTCTACACTGCATCGATTGGACAGTAGCTGAAATCCCAGGATTGTCCTGCAGCACCCAGAACACTTGGCAACAATGACAAGACCGTGTAAATATTATACGTCATTGTAAGACATTTCTCAGGGCTGCAGTTCCTCTGAGCTCCAGAAGGTGGTGATCTCACTTATAGCATGGAACAGAGATAGGAAGTGATGTCAGGTACAGACAGGAAGTGCTGTCAGGTATAAATAGGAAGTTCCGCCGAGAGGTGAGTCGGGAGGAAGTAGAGAGGAGATGTTGCTGGAAGATGCAGCAGAGGAGGTAATAAGATCTTATTTTCTATTTACACCCAGTAACCCCCCCGTCATGTCCGTCCTCTTCCTCCATAGTCTCTGTGATGTCTTTTATCTCCAGCAGATGATGATACACACATATATAATGTGGAAGCCTAGATTTAAGTACTATACACAGGGTCAACCAAGCATTTGATAACATTTTAATGTATTAGTAACAAAATGAATAAAGGGACACAACCCCTGATGTCTCCTGTGCCCTTCAAAGCAGTTGATCAAACTCATGTTTGATCAGCTACTTCCCTGGCTGTAGGGCTGCTGCTAGAAATCACGTACAGGTATGTCGTTTTGCGTTTAGTGGTTAAGGTATCTTTTAAGCAGTCACTCTGGTTATTGACAAGAATGTTCTAAAATGAGGCATCTCTACTTATAATGTTCATCATGTGTAATATACTTATTACGACCCTAATAACCATTACCATTAATATTCTAAATTTATTGCACCTATTATAATCCAGCAGAGATGCCTTATTTTAGAACTTTTTTGGCAACAATTAGAACGGATGAGATTAGGCGTATTTGGACCGTAGTCTGAATCTGCTCAGCTGTCACAGTGCCTCACCAATCAGAAGTGGAAGTGAACAGAAAGATGTCAGTGTTTTGACATCCGTGCCCGCTCAGTTTGTGTCCACATACACCACACAGAGGACGGGTGGACTTGTGATAGCTCTTTGGGTAGCTAGATGTAAGTGGACCCATGTCCATTTAAATCAGGCTACCTCTGATCTGTCATGTTTAGGTCTGAAATAATAGAAAAGGATGCAGTCCTTTTCCATTTTTTTTTTTTTTTTGGACCTGAAGAGACATGGATGTAGGCGGGTGTAAATGGACACAAGTCCATTTACATCTGGACTCCCGTAGACCTACATAGAGCCTTCAATCAGGTCTGCATTGAAAACTGACAGGAGGACCTTATTGGAAAGCTTGGGTGAAAGGTTTTAAAGGGGAGTGGTTGGGGGTGGTAAAAGCGCACCTCAGCTGCACGTGTTTACTCTGCTGCCACCCCCCCCCAAACACAAGGGTAATGTAGTGTAGCACTACCCCCATAGGGGCTGCAAGGGACAGGGTTCCCCGATGCTGCATAGCCAGGCACATAGCATCTTCAACTTGCATCCAGACACAGAAAACAGTCCTTGAGCTTGTTTTTATGTTTTATTGAGGGGGTAGTAACTTGAATAGGGATGGGAATTATGGGATGCCCAAACTTAGGGCCAACTTCCCCCTATGTAAGCTTTAACTTCAATTCTTCACTCCTTTCTTTTGTACAACTACAGCTCCGATTGATTATCCATCTTCTATACAACTACAGCTCACACTGATTTTTCTCCTCAGTACTGGCAGTCTCTTAGAAATGCAAAAGCCCCTTAAAGGCTACAAACTTTCCCTCCCTGGTAGAAGTAGCACAAAAATGGCTGTGGACTGTCTTCTGAAGTACTTCCAGCTCCCCTTGTAGACCCTGGTCCCAGTTTTACCACAGCAGGTGCCTGGCTGCCTCTTCTCAAGCCCAACTGTCTGCTCCACTTCACCAGTCTAAATCCGACTGACTTTCTTCACTAGGGATGAACCGAACAACTCCCGGTTCGGTTTACAGCAGAACATGCGAACATGCAAAAAGTTTGTTCAAACACCGTTAAAGTATATGGGACACAAACGTGAAAAATCAAAAGTGCTAATTTTCAAGGCTTTTATATGCAAGTTATTGTCATAAAAAGTGTTTGGGGACCCGGGTCCTGACCCAGGGGACATGTATCAATGCAAAAAATTTTCGGGAGCAGTGATTTTAAAAATGCTTACAGTGAAACAATAAAATTGAAATATTCCTTTAAATATCGTGCCTGGGGTTTTCTATAGTATGCCTGTAGTGTCGCAGTTTTCCTGTGTTTAGAACAATACCACAGCAAAATTACATTTCTAAAGGAAAAAAAGTCATTTAAAACTGCTTGCGGCTGTGATGTATTGTCACGTCCTGGCAATATAGATGAAAATCGTACAGAAAAACGGTGTGGGTCCCCCCCCCCCCCAGCCCATTACCAGGCTCTTTGGGTCTGGTATGGATATTAAGGGGAACAAATTTTTTAAAAAAATGGTGTGGGGGGCCCCCAGGCACTATATTCTCTGGTCAGAAGTGGGCGACACAGTGTTGTAGTGGGTAGCACTCTCGCCTAGCAGTAAAAAGGGTCGCTGGATCGAATCCCAACCTTGACACTATCTGCCTGGAGTTTGCATGTTCTCCCTGTGCCTGTGTGGGTTTCCTCCGGGTACTCCGGTTTCCTCCCACACTCCAAAGACATTCTGGTAGGTTAATTGGCTTCTGTCTAAATTGGCCCTAGTATATGAATGTGAGTTAGGGACCTTAGATTGTAAGCTCCTTGAGTGTAGGGACTGATGTGAATGTACAATGTATATGTAAAGCACTGCGTAAATTGACGGCGCTATATAAGTACCTTAAATAATAAAATATATACTATACAGCCTGCCCTATATACTCTGCAGAAAATTGAGCCTTAGGTGTTGCTGGTACCGAAACACTGTAGGCCCTCACAGTTACTCTTGGTGAGCGCAGGAACGGGCCCTGCTGTGAAATATTATATCAAAAATTGTAATTACATGCCCCTGTTAAACGGGCTGAAAAATTATGCCTTTGGTGGTGGTGGTGCCACAACACTGTAAGCCCTCACAGTTACTTCTGGTGGGCACAGGAATGAACCCTGCTGTGAAAATCTATATCAAAAATTGTAATTACATGCCCCTGTTTAGGCAGTGGTGGTGGTGCCCTAAACCAAAAATATTTTTGGAAGCTAGCATCATCAAGATTGAGGAGGAATAGGATAGTCACTCAGCATAGGCAGTCTTCAAGGGATCCCACATCCATAGAAAAATCAATTAGTTATATCAGCATCAGGTGCTTGATAGCTGCTGATCCAAGACTGATTCATTTTTATGAATGTGAGCCTACAC
Source organism: Lithobates septentrionalis (assembly GCA_037952835.1). Taxonomy (NCBI): domain Eukaryota; kingdom Metazoa; phylum Chordata; class Amphibia; order Anura; family Ranidae; genus Lithobates; species Lithobates septentrionalis. The sequence continues at coordinate 216,155 of JBBDGP010003839.1, forward strand.
AAGCGTGGCCCACAGCCACCTGCAGGGGATGCGTGCCCCACAGCCACCTGCAGGGGATGCACTATGATCACGACCAGCACTGTTGACTGTAGACACTGAGGCTACTTGCCCTCTTTTAGTGGCCTGTGAGCATCTTCCTCTCCTTGGTGGCCTTCCGAACATGATGTATATTTTGTTTTGCAACACCACACTACACTGTATTGTGTACTGTGTACACCACCAGAAAAGTAGTAGCAACTGCACTACGGTTGCACTGTATTGTGTACTGCACCACAAAAGTAGTAGAATCTGCACGACGGCTGCACTGTATTGTGTACTGTGTATACCACCAGAAAAGTAGTAGCAACTGCACTACGGTTGCACTGTATTGTGTACTGCAACTGCACTACGGCTGCACTGTATTGTGTACACCACCAGAAAAGTAGTAGCAACTGCACTATGGTTGCACTGTATTGTGTACTGTGTACACCACCAGAAAAGTAGAAGCAACTGCACTACGGCTGCACTGTATTGTGTACTGTGTACACCACCAGAAAAGTAGTAGCAACTGCACTACGGCTGCACTGTATTGTGTACTGCACCAGAAAAGTAGTAGCAACTGCACTACGGCTGCACTGTATTGCGTACTGTGTATACCACCAGAAAAGTAGTAGCAATTGCACTACGGTTGCACTGTATTGTGTACTCCAACTGCACTACAGCTGCACTGTATTGTGTACACCACCAGAAAAGTAGTAGCAACTGCACTATGGCTGCACTGTATTATGTACTGTGTACTGCACCAGAAAAGTAGTAGCAACTGCACTATGGCTGCACTGTATTGTGTACTGTGTACACCACCAGAAAACTAGTAGAAACTGCACTGTATTGTGTACTGCACCAAAAAAGTAGTAGCAACTGCACTACGTCTGCACTGTGTTGTGTACTGTGTACACCAGCAGAAAAGTAGTAGCAACTGCACAAAGGCTGCACTGTATTGTGTACACCACCAGAAAAGTAGTAGCAACTGCACTACGGCTGCACTGTATTGTGTACTGCACCAAAAAAGTAGTAGCAACTGCACTACGGCTGCACTGTATTGTGTACTATATATATATCAAATACACTGGCACTAACTGAATAACCTGCCTGCTTAATCAAAATCAAGATATCTCTCCGTCCACACCAACAACACTACACAGGGCCGCCTTATATAGTGTGGGGCGTGGACTTAGTCCCCCTGAGCGTGGACTTGGTCCCCCTGAGTAATGATTGGCCAAAGGCACCCTGCCTTTGGGCAATTATGGCTCTCTTAGCAGAGCGCGCTGTGATTGGCCAAAGCATGCAGGTCAGAAGCATGCATTGGCTAATCATCATACAGCAATGCACTGTGATCTCGCAGTGCATTATGGGACGTTCCTCAGCGCTCAAATTTGCCACGGACGCCCCATAATGTTAGTTCTTTGGAGAATGGGCGAACACCCGATCTTCGTGTCGAACTTATGTTCGACCCGAACAGTGAGCTCATCCCTACTCTTCACCAGTCTGCTCGACTGACTCTCTGGAGATTTCCGAGAGCAAAGAGGGAAAATTTAAGCACAGCGCTATCTTCCAGAGAAAGACCTGCTACCTCTGGCAGTCTCTCCCCTTGTGTGTCGCTTGTCCCATGCAGCAGTACTCACACTGGCTCTCGCTACCTCTCAGGAAAGCATCCTCCAACTTCTCCTGTGGTAGGATCCTTCCAGGCCAGCCACCTGAGCCCTGGTCCAAGGTAGTGACCCTCCCCAGCAGGGGTTTCTCAAGGGCGACCAACAGCCTCCCTCATCACTTCATCTCCATCTTCCACCCGACTCCCCTGCTGGCCTGACTCAATCATAGGCCTTGAGGCCTCACTTAGTCCCCTGCAGGACAACCCTCCTAGCCTCCACCCACTAGTATTTAGAACATTCTCCAACATTCTAGAACCAGGGGGAGGCACCAGAGAGCTGCCTGGATGAGTCATCCAGCCCTGAACTTTAATAACCCTGACCCAGATTCCATGGCTCAGGTTTAGCCCTGAGCCAAGCTATCTTTTACCCACACTATCACTGGTAGCACACCGGAGGGTGCTATAGTAGCATCTCACAAACTATAACACAGAACAGCCACAACAAAGCCAGCACCCAACAGCCATGTGACACGTTGTGATGGAGCACCTTCTGACTGTGCTGCCTGTGTGGTTATCATAATGCTGATGATAGTCGTAGCCTGCTGTGCTGTGTGTAATCAATAATGCTGATGATCATAAGACACAGTGAGATGCTCACTGTAGCAGCAGACTTTCAGGAACACAAGTCACAAGGTAACGCTAAAAAAATTCCAGTATGATATTAGGCAGGCCTTAGGTTTAAAAGGCTGCCGGGTGCCAGGATCTGTGGGCCCACCCGTGGGTCCATGTGCATGCCATGGTGCGTGCATTCTCATTTTTGCAAGTCCAGTTACACATCTATGCTCACGTCTCAAATGAGCATGGCCGCGGCCTGAGGTTCCTGACAGGTGCAACCATAATACTGATATCAAGAAACCAAAGCGGTGTGTGTGATATAGGTTACATGGCTGCTCCATCCCTCCATTAACAAGAACATAATCCTGATATAATCATTCACCATCCAGGACGTTTATATACGTACCCTGGACTAAACGGACAGCCACTGATGACACTATCTCTCTCTTGAGATATGAATTCTTAGTTTAGTAACAGAAGCCACTTAATAAATTTACATTTTAATTTCCCCTCGATGGGTAGTGCATAGAAATATGCAGAAATGAAAGAATTACAAAAGAAAATGAAGACAAATGACATATTTTGTATATGTATTTTTTGTGCCTATAAAATAAGAGAAGAAAAACTTAGATAAACTTAGTTTTGGGCAGTCTTGTTTTATGCTTTTGGGGAGAGAACACTAGAAATCTGTAAATGCTGAGTCTTTGATGCGTCACAATACCTGCTAGGAGAGGGGTTCCTTCTTGTTCAGTGATGGTAGGTTATATGGATCAGCCAGTTCTGATGACTGGATCTTTAGGCAGGTGCCTACTGCATGTTTCTATCCTGTTGTGTTAATTATTATGGTATAATATCACTTTAAATATTCTGACTGTTGCAGGGTTTGGGTCGTATGTGCCTTGCCCCTAGATCAGAGTCCTGTGGAAGTAGAGGGAGGACCTACTGCTACAATATGATGTATGCTCTTTCTGTGACAAGCTTTTAACCTACATAGTATGGGGGGGGGGTAATGGGGGAGGGGGGTGGGGGGGGGGTTGTGTGGGTAAATTAATCTTTGGCCTGAAGTGGAGCTTTAATATAATGGAGACTTGACAAGGATTCTAGAAATGTCAGTTGACTTTACTATTCATGTTCAAATGAAGATTTTTTTTCTCCTCTGAAGTCTGGTGATCATAAGACCGTCACACTGCTTCCACCTCCCTCCCTGATAGAATAGAGAAAGAAAATTCCAGAAGTCATCATCAAGAACACTGAGCTGCTGACAGGAGAGGTGAGCGGTGCTGGGAATTCTGGGACATTATCCAGTAACAGACAAGGGATGTGTCTGGATGGTGACTGTATCATTGTGTGTGTCAGGTTCCTATAAGGTGTCAGGATGTCACTGTCTATTTCTCCATGGAGGAGTGGGAGTATTTAGAAGGACACAAGGATCTCTACAAGGACGTCATGATGGACAATCAGCCGCCCCTCACATCACCGGGTAAGAGGAGACTTTATTGTAAAGGAGAGAGCAGTACGGAGGGTCCACCTAGATCCCCCATCATCTGATAAACACATAGAAACAATGTATTCAGTCAGTGTGTGTGTTTCCTACAGATGGATCCAGTAATGGGAACCCACCAGAGAGATGTCCCCGTCCTCTGTATTCCCGGGATTCCACACAGGAAGATCACACCATCCCTCACCATCATCAGGTAGATGATTGACATTCACTAGGAGTTATGATTTATACACAGCATGTGTTTGTTACAATGAATGTTTCAATATATCTTTCAGAGTGGAAAACTCGGGAATGATCATTTTGATGTTAAAGAAGAGTGTAAAGAGGAGGATGAGGAGCATGGAATGATGGAGACACAAGGATATGATGGAGCCATCTAATACCAGGAACCCACCAGAGAGATGTCCCCGTCCTCTGTATTTCATGCAGGAAGCTCACACCATCCCTCACCATCATCGGGTAGCTGAAGAACAATCACTGATAGTATCATTAGGATCTGTACATTATCTGCATTGTTACAATTGATGTCATTTTAATTATATATTCAGAGTGGAAACCTGAGAGATTCCAAATTTGAGGTTAAAGAAGAGATAAAAGAGGAGGATGATGAGGATGGGGTTATGGAGTCAGAGTTTCTAAAAGGACACAAAGATCTGTACCAGGACACCATGGTGCAGTCATCCAGCTACGGAAACCCACCAGAGAGATGTCCCCGTCCTCTGTATTCCCGGGATTCCACACAGGAAGATCACGATATCCGACCTACACCATAATCAGGTAGATGATTGACAATCACTGGGAGTTCTGATTTATACACAGCATGTTTGTTGCAAATGTTTATTATATGTTTTAGAGTGGAAACCTTAGGGATGATAATATTGAAGTTAAAGAGGAGCATGGTGTGATGGAGAAGTTTCCAGAAACACACAAGAATATGATGAAGCCACCTAATACCAGGAACCCACCAGAGAGATGTCCCGTCCTCTGTATTCCCGGAATTCCACACAAGAAGGTCACACCATCCCTCACCATCATCAGGTAGGTGGAGTTGAGGATTTCGAGAGATAGGGCAAGAAATAAGAGCAATTTTTCTGCTTGAGAAATTTTTCTGCAGGAGTAATCAGCAGTTGAACACAGCGGTCTGTCATTCTCCTATCATTTCATCATCTCTTATTCTGCTTCTTCACAAGTAATGCAACTGTCTCTCAACCAATGAAAACTGTCTTTCAACCAGTGTACTCTGTCTCACTGCTTTGCTGACACTCTGCTATATCTAGGGTAATGCAACTGTCTCTCAATACTGTCTCACTTCGCGCGCAAAACGCTTTCCCCCGAATTGGTTCATTCCCCAACTTGGTTTATTCCCTGACTTAGCTAGGGTAGGCGGGGCACTTTGGTGTGGGTCAACCACACCCGCTGACATTTGACCTTTGGGGACACACCACCTGACCTTTGACCCCCTGGAGGAGGTCCCTAGTCCAATCCCTATGTCCTGACCTTGCTCTTCAAGGGAAAACCCTAACCCCCTTTTTTTTTTTTTTTTTTTTTACTTGGCAATTAGTGGTGAATGATTCTCATCTCCTTTTGGGATCTAAGAGTCAATCTTCTCTTTTATGACTTTGGCCTGTGTCTGTGGCTGGCTTTGACCATTTCTCCCCTGAATTCGTGTGTTCCTTATCAGTCTCTAATTTGGGTGGAGAAGGTTTCCTCATTTGATCATCTCATTCAGTAGAGCCTATGGGGAAAGTCAGAGCAATTTTTCCTGCCTGAGTAACTTTTCCGCAGGAGTAATGAGCAGTTGAACACAACAGTTTAACTAAAGCTGCATAACAAAAACAGCAAGAAAAGACGACAAAGAACTCTGCTCCACTCTGGACCAACCGTAAACCACCAGTTTGGAAGGCATCTTACAAATATGAATCCTATCACCTCTACCCTTTAATATGCCCCCTTTTCTCTGCCTTCTCATACTAGTATCCTCTGCTTTCAAATTCTCACTTTTCCCCTTATCTCCATCCCAAAACTTCTACATATCATCCTAACACCTACTCTCTCCCTACTACTTTACTCATCACCTAATACTTAACCAACCCGCTGACCCACACACCAGGACAGGAAGTAAGTGCACTCTTACACATCCCAATCCTATCATACGTTACTCACCCTCCTTCTACTCCTAACCTCTGGGGATATCTCCTATGATCCTGGTACTCTAGTGTCTCACCCCCACACCAGGCAACCTCCCTCCTCCAGCTTTCTAAGTTATATCTTTATCCAAATTGTGGACAAGGAAAGATTACTCCTGCGCTTGTGAGGGTCTGTTTGGGTTTGAGAAAAGTAGTATTGTGAAATTATAGCAAAGCTGAAAGAGATGGTGTTGCATGTCCCGCTGCCCAGAAAATGACCCCAGGGTGGTCAGGTAAGGAGAGTGATGGATGAAGGGCGCATGATCAGTTGCTCACATCAAAAAGTATAAAATTTATTCAAATAAAAAAGCCAATAAAGGCAAATAAAAGCGATTAAATAATGCCAATACTACGTATCGATACAAACAGGTAACAAAATGTAAAAAACATGGAAATTTAAAGATAAAAGTGGGTTAAAAGTATCATGAGCCCATATTGAGGCGGGTGTTTAGAGTTGGCTGACGCGTTTCGAGGATATCCTCTTCATCAGAGCCTTTGAGAACCAGGGCGCAGTCTCTATGGGCCAGTAGGCCAAAATCTGTGCATCAACATAATGGCTGGTTGGAAAAGATGGCCTGAAATGGGGAATATGGTTTTCTGTGTTCCATACCAGTCCACGTATAAGCGTTCTATATGGTAGTAGAAGGTGTGTGTGTTCTCCTTTAAATTTGTAGAGAAGGGATTGTAGGATGGTGTGGACCTGTCACGGGCTGGATGAAAGGGAGATTATTCAGCCTGTCTGCGTCCTCCTGGGAAAGTGCTGTCCTGTATTAGAGAGGGTGGAGGGGGGTGGAGATCTCTTGAGAGGTTACTGCAGCCAAGTGTCACCCCAGCAAAACATGATCCAATTTGCTACAGCAGGGGAAAAAATTTCTTCCTGATCCCTCGAGAGGCAATCGGATTTTCCCTGGATCAACTTTACCTATAAATGTCAGTGTTCAGTTATATTATGTACATTTAGGAAAGAATCCAGGCCTTTTTTAAAGCAATCTATCTACTCCGCTTGCCAGAACCACCTCTGGAGGGAGTCTATACCACATTTTTACAGCTCTTACTGTGAAGAAACCTTTCCGTATTTGGAGATGAAATCTTTTTTCCTCTAGACATAAATAAGTGCCCCCTTGTCCTCTGTGTTGCCCTTAAAGTGAATAACAACACCAAGTTCACTATATGGACCACTTATGTATTTGTATATGTTGATCATACCCCCCTCTTCTCAAGAGAGAACAAATTCAGATCCTCTAATCTTTCCTCATAGCTGAGCTCCTCCATGCCTCTTATCAGTTTGGTTACCCTTCTCTGCACTTTCTCCAGTTCCCCGATATCCTTTTTGAGAACTGGTGCCCAAAACTGAACTGCATATTCCAGATGAGGTCTTACTAATGATTTGTACAGCGGCAAAATTATCTCTCTCTCTCTGGAGTCCATACCTTTCTTAATACAAGAAAGGACTTTGCTCGCTTTGGAAACTGCAGATTGGCATTGCATGTTATTATTGAGCTTATGATCTACCAAAACCCCTAGATCCTTCTCCACCATTGATTTCCCCTGTTGTACTCCCCCTAGTATGTATGATGCAAGCATATTCTTAGCCCCCAAGTGCATAACTTTACATTTATCAACATTAAACTTCGTTTGCCACTTAGTTGCCCCATTAGACAGAGCATTGAGGTCAGCTGGTAAATTGGAGACATCCTGTAAGGACGTTAATCCACTGCATAGCTTAGTGTCATCTGCAAAGACTGAAATTGTACTTTTAATCCCAGACCCTATATCATTTCTAAAGAATTTAAAAAGTAAGGGTCCCAGCACTGAACCTTGGGGTACACCACTGATAACCTTAGACAATTCAGAGTAGGAATCATTAATCACTACCCTCTGAATTCTGTCTTTTAGCCAGTTTTCAATCAATTTACAAATTGTTCTTTACAAGCCTTACACATGAGCCGTGTGTGGGGAACTGCGTAAAACGCTTTTGCAAAATCCAAGTATACCACGTCCACCGCCACGCCTCTGTCCAAGGTTTTACTTACCTCTTCATAAAAAGAAATCAGATTTGTTTGACAACTTCTGTCTTTAATGAATCCATGCTGTCTGTTGCCTAAAATATTTTTTTCCAGCAAAAACTCGTCTATGTGGTCTTTTATTAAACTCTCCAGTATCTTCCCGACTATAGAAGTTAAACTAACAGGTCTATAGTTACTTGGTAAAGACTTTGATCCCTTTTTAAATATGGGCACCACATTGGCTCTACGCCAATCCAGTGGTACCATTCCAGTCAATAACGAGTCCCTAAATATTAGAAATTAATGATTTGGAAATGACCGAGCTCAATTCTTTTAGGATCAGTAGATGGATGCTATCTGGTCCAGGTGCTTTATCCACCTTATTCTGTCTAAATATTTTTGGACCATATCACTTTTGAGCCATTGTGGATCATTTGGGGCTGTGTCACTACCACCCCCATCATGGACATGAGCTCCCCCATGCTCCTTTGTATACACAGAGCCGAAGAAAGTATTTAATAAATTAGCCTTCTCTTTGTCCCCAGTCACCCACTCTAGTGTAAAGGGCCTACATGCTCAGACCTGACTTTTTTACTATTAATATATTTGAAGAATTTTTGGGGGGTTTTCCTACTATCTTTTGCAATCTGTCATTCGTTTTGAATTTCTGCATCCTTGATTTCCTTTTTACATATTCTGTTATATTCTTTGTAGCATTTAAACGATGATAGTGTTCCTTAATTTTTATAGTTTTTAAAAGTTCTTTTCTTATTTATAGCCATTTTAACTTTGGCCGTGAGCCACATAGGTTTTATTTCTAGCCTTTAAAACTTATTGCCCATGGGAATATACTCTGCAGTGAGTTTGCATACAGTCTTTTTAAAGAATTCCCATTTCTGTTCTGTGTCCATTGATGCCAATATTCCCTCCCACTCTAAATCCTAGAGGGCAGCCCCCATCCTTTGAAAATTTCGCTCTCTTGGACCCCTTTCACACTGAAGTGCCTCTATTTTTTTTTTCTGGCGCTAGCGGGGTGTTTTTTTTTTTTTTAAGGTCCTGTGACCTTAAAAAAAATCTAAAAACACCCGTTTTGCTGTGCTTTCGAATCGCTTTTAAGGCACTTCGGAAGCGCTGCCCAATCATTTCAATGGGCAGGGGCATTTTTGGAGTGCTTTTTACAGTGCTCCAAACCCACCCCAAAGATGCTGCTTGCAGGACTTTTTCTAATGTCACGCAGTGCACCGCCCGAGTGTGAAAGCACTCATGCAAATGAATGGGAGGCAGTTTTCAGGCGCTAAAACACCTGAAAACTGCCTCCGTGTGAAAGGGGTCTTACGGTTAAGTGTTTTTATCTTTCCTGTATGTGTTTGTTGCTTACAGCTAACAATAAATGAAATCATGTTATGTTATGAACACTGCTACCCAGATGTTATTTTATATGAATATTGGTAATAATGGTTTGAGATTAGCAGAGCGTCATTCCTAGTTGGGGCCTCAATAAACTGGACCATAAAATTGTCTTGTAATAGGTTTATACATTTTTTCCCTTTAACTGTCCCAGCAGTGCCATTACTCCAGTCAATTTCCGGGTAGTTAAAATCCCCCATTATTATCACTGTCCCAGCCCTTTCCATCTGTGCAAGGAGCTGAGTCTCCACTTCCTCATTAACACTGGGAGGTCTATAACAAACCCCAATGATAACCTTTGTAGTAAGCACACCCATGTACAGTTCCACCCATAATGCTTCAGACTCGTCACACTCTCCATCAACTAGGTCCTCTTTCACACTCGCTTTGAGATCACTTCTCACATAAGGACAGACACCACCACCCATTCGTTTTTGCGCATGGCACAGGCAATATTTCAGAGAATGTCACCTAGGAGGTCCTTCCCTTCAACTTGCAGCCTAGTTCTTTAAATTGGTTCTTAAGGAGCCTCCACCTTCCCTGTATCCTGTCATTGGTTCCAACATGGACCAAGACAGCTGACCAAGATAGATGATGATCTGTAAGCTCTAACAACCAATCAGTGAGCCGTAATGATGTGCAGTAGCCTCCGGCAACCAATAAGTGAGCAGTAATGATGTGAAGTAACCTCTATCCACCAATCAGCAAGCAGAAATGATGTGTTGTAACCTATTGCAACTAATCAGTGAGCAATAATGATATGATGTAACCTCTGGGAACCAATCGCAATCGCTGCCTGATCTGCTGCCGTAAACTGATTTTGAGTCTAGCTGCTATTTTATTGTATGTCTCAGAGCGGGGGGCAAGTAAATGTTTGCCCAGGGTCCAATCCAATGTTTTAGATGGCTCGCACATGGAGGCCTCCACCACTGGACTCACTCACCCAGACCCAGAGGACAGAAAGGAGGTGAAGTTGGTTCTATCCCCACTGAGCACCTTTCAAGTCCTTCCCACCCCTCCCTCTCTATCCTTCTCTTCTTTTAAGACACACTGTATTCATCTGTTTTCTCCCATTTCTCTAAGGATTTCAGTGATCTATAGGCCTCCTGGACCGGTTTCACGCTTCCTTGATGACTTCTCTGCCTGGCTACCCTACTTCCTCTCCTCTGAAATACCCACTATCATTCTTGGTGATTTTAACATCCCCACTAATGTTAACAGCTCAGCTACATCCCATATTTTTAACTCCACCTCATCCTTCGAACTAACTTAATGGACACAGTGACCCACTCACTCTGATAGTAATACCGTTGACCTTTTTTGTCCCATATTTGCACCCCTACAACCTCACCAACACCCCCTTTCCTCTCTCTGACCACAACATCAACCTTTCACAATGTCCTTGTCTCGAACCACCTGTCCCTCCAAGCAGAAAACAATTACCAGCAGAAACCTTTGCCACTTAATCCCTCTCTTTTCTACTCTGCAACTGACTACCTCCATGACAAAATCTCACCCATGTCTTGCCCTGACCTGGCCACTTCTGTCTACAACAGTTCACGTTCATCCACACTGGACTCCTTTGCTCCTCTCACTACACAAAGTACCAGGCCCTGAACATTACAACCTTGGCAGACTGACGACACTAAAAACTTTAAGATACATAGTCATGCATTGGAGCGATTGTGGCGTAAAACCAACTCCCAGCATGCATTCACCCAATATAAATCTGCCTTCTTAAAATATAATTCCTCCCTCCATGCTGCCAAACAAGCCTACTTTGTCACTCTCATTAATATTCTGTCCTCTAGTCCTCGTAGTCTCTTCTCCACTTTTAACTCTACTTTCTCCACCAAAATCTCCACCCAGTAACTTGCTCACTGCTCACGAGATTACCAATCACCTAAAAAACAAGTTTGATGCAATTTGTGGAGGCATCTCCACTGCACAGACATCTAGCCCACTTAACATACCCTGTACAAATCCACTCGCAACACTTTCCCCTTTTGACCTTGCTACTACTGAAGAGGTCACTAAAGTTTTCTCAGAAGCCCGCCTTACCACCTGTCCCTGTATCCTGTTCCCTCCCAACTACTACGGTAACCCTCTTCTATCTTATGCTCCCTCACTCACATCTTCAATCTCTCCCTCTTTACTGGCACCTTCCCCTCCACTCTAAAACATGCCCTAAACATCTCATACTTAAAATACCCTCGCTGGACCCAACCAGCCTGAACAACTTAAGGCCTATCTCATGGCTCCCCTTTGCGCCAAAACTTTTAGAACACTTATGCCCCGTACACACGCTCAGACTTTGTTCGGACATTCCGATAACAAAATCCTAGGATTTTTTCCGACGAATGTTGGCTCAAACTTGTCTTGCATACACACGGTCACACAAAGTTGTCGGAAAATCCGATCGTTCTAAATGCGGTGACGTAAAACACGTACGTCGGGACTATAAACGGGGCAGTGGCCAATAGCTTTCATCTCTTAATTTATTCTGAGCATGCGTGGCACTTTGTCCGTCGGATTTGTGTACACACGATCGGAATTTCCGACAACGGATTTTGTTGTCGGAAAATTTTATATCCTGCTCTCAAACTTTGTGTGTCGGAAAATCCGATGGAAAATGTGTGATGGAGCCTACACACGGTCGGAATTTCCGACAACAAGGTCCTATCACACATTTTCCATCTGAAAATCCGACCGTGTGTACGGGGCATAAGTCTACAACCATCTGCGATCCTACCTCGATGACAACAATCTTCTTGACCCCTTACAGTCTGGCTTTCGCTCACTCCACTCCATTGCCAGTGTCCTACTAAAACTCACGAATGTCCTACTAACTGCTAAAACCAATGGCCACTACTCCATACTGCTACTACTAGACCTCTCTGTATCCTTTGATACTATTGTCCAGCCCCTCCTCCTCAAACAACTCCACTCTCTCTTGACCTTCAAGACTCTGCTCTCTCCTGGTTCTCCTCCTACCTATCACAGAACTCCTTCATTGTTACCTACTTTCTGTAGGGTTACCTCAAGGTTCTTTCCTCAGACCCCTCCTCTTCTCCATTATTACTCTCCATTATACTGCCTTCCTTGGTCAATTATTAAACTCCCATGTCTTCCAGTACCATCTCTATGCTGACGACACACAAATCTATCTCTCTATTGCTCACCTCACTCCTTCAGTCTCCTCTCACATTAGTAACTTATTAACTGACATATCAGCATGGATGTCACACCACGTCTTCATACTCAATCTTTCTAAAACTGAGCTCATAAGGTTTCCTCCAGCCTGTGCCCCCTTCCCTGACTTCTCCATATCTCCATATAAATAATACAACCATCAGTCCCTCCCCTCATGCCAGGGTACTAGGTGTAATCCTGGACTCTGACCTGTCCTTTCAGCCCCAAATCCAATTGCTGTCCAAATCTTGTAGACTTCACATACGTAACATCTCCAAAATATGCCACTTTCTAATCATTGAAACCACTAAGCAACTTATTCATTCCCTTGTTATCGCTCACCTTGGCTATTGTAACTCCCTACTCATTGGCCTACCTCTCCGCATGCTAATTCCTCTTCAGTCTGTCATGAATGCTGCTGCCAGACTCATCAACCTTACTAACCGTTCAGTGTCCACCACTCCTTTCTGCCCATCCCTCCACTGGTTTCCCATTGCCCAAAGGATAAAATTCAAAACACTAACAATAACATACAAAGCCATTTACAACTTTGCCCCAAGCTACATAATCAATCTTATCTCCAAATATCACCCAAACCATCCTCTCAGCTCCTCCCAAGACCTTCCGCTCTCTTGTCTCCTCCTCCTATGCTTGTCTCCAGGCCTTCTCCAGAGCCTCTCCCATCCTCTGGAACTCACTACCCCAATCTGTCCATTTATCTCCTACTTTGTCCACTTTTAGGCGATCCCTGAAAACTCCTCTCTTCAGGAGGCCTATCCTGCCTTCAATTAACAAACATATCTTCTACTTCCCTCATCAGTTTATCCCTCAGTTACTACCTTTTTGTTGCACCAGCCACTCCCTATTAGATTGGAAGCCCACAGGAGCAGGGCCCTCCTAACCCTCTTGTATTGATGTGTATTGTTGCTGTATTGTCTACCTTTATATCGCAAAGTGCTGCGCAAACTGTTGGCGCTATTTAAATCCTGTATTATAATAAAAATAATAAAGTGATTGAACACTCTGACACGTGGAGACGAGGTGTGGACTCTACAAGATGATATTTTCTACGTGATCTCACATTCTAAATTCTTCTATTTTATTTATTTATCTATAATTTAGATGTTATTTCCTTCCATTCTGTTGGTTTAGGGTGATGATTTGATGAACATGAAAGTTGAGGGTGAAGAAGAAGAGAGGTATGTGAGGGATGATCAGCAATATACGGAGGAGGCTGGAATGACGAGGACATTCAAAGAGGAGGACACTCCTACAGAGATCAGCACAGGTGAGCCATAATATATTCTTCTGTTATCTCTGCTCTGTTACTGCACACTGATTGGTCCAAAGTAGGGTGGGAGATGACTGATATCAGTCAATAATGGGTTGATAAGTAATCATGTGCTGGACAGGTATCAGTGACTATTATTTTCTCTCAAAACAACCACCTTTTAGGTTATACAGATACAATATACTCAGACAGGATTTATGTAGAGCCTGGGGTTCATCTGGCAGTATTAGGTTGTATTTCACTTGTGTAAAATGAAAAAGAACCTTGCGTAAGTATATTAGTGAAAATCAATTCAAATATAGCTGCTCCCCTCAAAGTGCAATGTGTGCTTACTTTAAGTGATTGGGGTTTTGTGATAGGGGGCATCGTTGTTATTGTGTACTATAACAATGGTGATTAACCAATTCACATATGTATTAGTTTGCTAAGTGTTTAACCACTTCAGCCACGGAAAGATTTTATCCCCTTCCTGACCAGAGCACTTTTTGCGATTCGGCACTGCGTCGCTTTAACTGACAATTGCGCAGTCGTGTGACATTGCACCCAAACAAAATTGATGTCCTTTTTTACCCACAAATAGAGCTTTCTTTTGGTGGTATTTGATCATCTCTGCGGTTTTTTTTTTTTGGTTTTTTTTTTGCGCTATAAACGAAAAAAGAGCGTAAATTTTGAAAAAAAAGCAATTTTTTTACTTTTCGCTATAATAAATATCCCCAAAAAATATATAAAAAAAACAAGTTTCTTTCTCAGTTTAGGCCGATATGTATTCTTCTACATATTTTTGGTAAAAAAAATCGCAATAAGCATATATTGATTGGTTTGCGCAAAAAGTTACCGCGTCTACAAAATGGATAGATTTATGGCATTTTTATTATTATTTTTTTTTTTTTTTTACTAGTAATGGCGGTGATCTGCGTTTTTTTTTTTTTTGTTTTTTTTTTTATTTCACTAAAGTCTATAGAATCTTGATTTAAGTATATTGATCATGTTTTGAAATTTATTTCAGAACACGCCATCCAGACACCTTCAAAGGATCATCTCGCTTTATCTCAGGGTTTTAAAATGGAAGATGAGGACATCACAAGAGATTGTGCAGGAGAAAAGACAATGAGCTCAGCTATGGATGGAGGACTTCACAGTGTGGAAAGACCATCAAATCTCTCTGACTTTGAGCAACCTTATACTGTAAGGGATGGTGCCGGAATTCAGGAGGAGGTGAAGTTTTCCTCTCATGAATGTGGGGAAAGTTTTAATCTAAGTGACACGGGTGAGAAGCTTCATTCCTGTTCTGAGTGCGGAAAAATGTTTTCTTCATAAATTAGAACTTGTCATACATTGCAGATCTCACATGGGGGAGAAAACAAATTCCTGCTCTGAGTGTGGGAAATGTTTTACACAGAAGAAACAACTTCTTATACATCAGAGATCTCATACAGCGGAGAAGCCGTATTCTTGTTCTGAGTGCGGGAAATGTTTTGCTCAGAAATCAAATCTTGCTTCACATCGGAGATTGCACACAGGGGAGAAGCTGTATTCTTGCTCTGAGTGCTTGAAATGTTTTTCAAAGAAATCAAACCTTGTTGTGCATCTAAGATTACACACGGGGGAGAAGCCACATTCCTGCCTTGAGTGTGGGAAACGGTTTACACGGAAAAAACAATTTCTTATACATCAGAGATCTCACACGGGGGAGAAGTCGTACTCTTGCTCTGAGTGTGGGAAATGTTTATCAGAGAAAGCAGACCTTGTTATACATCAGAGATCTCACACAGGAGAGAAGTCATATTGCTGCCTTGAGTGCAGGAAATGTTTTTCAAAGAAATCGTACCTTGTTGCCCATCAGTTATTACACACGGGAGAGAAGCCAAACTCCTGCCCTGAGTGTGAGAAATGTTTTGCAAGGAAATCAGACCTTGTTAGACATCAGAGATCTCACACTGGAGAGAAGCCGTATTCCTGCCCTGAGTGCGGGAAATGTTTTTCACAGAAAGCAGACCTTGTTAAACATCATAGATCTCACACAGGAGAGAAAACGTATTACTGCCCTGAGTGTGGGAAACGTTTTGCACTGAAAAAACAACTTCTTATACATCAGAGATCCCACACGGGGGAGAAGCCGTACTCTTGCTCTGAGTGCAGGAAATGTTTTTCACAGAAAGCAGAGCTTGTTATACATCAGCGATCTCACACAGGAGAGAAGCCGTATTACTGCCTTGAGTGTGGGAAATGTTTTTCGCAGAAACCAAACCTTGTTAAACATCAGAGTTCTCACACAGGGGTGAAGCCGTATTACTGCCCTGAGTGTGGGAAATGTTTTTCACTGAAATCAAATCTTGTTGCTCATCAGATAGTGCACACGGGGGAGAAGCCATATTCCTGCCCTGAGTGTGGGAAATGTTTTGCAAGGAAATCAGAACTTGTTACACATCAGAGATCTCACACCGGACAGAAGCCTTATTCCTGCCCTGAGTGTGGGAAATGTTTTACACGGAAATTCAAACTCGTTAGACATCAGAGATCTCACACAGGGAATAAGCAGTATCCCTGCCCTGTATGTGGGAAATGTTGTTCACAGAAATCAGAACATGTTAAGCATCAGATATCTCACACAGGAGAAAAGTCACATTTGTGCCTTGATTGCGATGGTGGTCTTCACAGTGTTGATAGACTAGCAAGTGCATCTGATGCTGAACAACCTCATACTGTGAGGGATGGTGCCAGAATTCAGGGGGAGAAGAAATTTCCCTGTCCTAAATGTGGGGAAAGTTTTAGCTCTGAGTTAAGTCTCTCTGTCCATCAGAGATCTCACATGGGTGAGACGCTTCATCCCTGTTCTGAGTGCGGGAAAGTTTTTCAGCATAAATCAGAACTTGTCATACATTGCAATTCTCAGACGGGGGAGGAAACAAATTTTTGCCCTGAGTGTGGGAAATGTTTTACAACAAAGTCAAAACTTATTAAACATCAAAGATCTCACACGGGGGAGAAACCATATTCTTGCCCTGAATGCAGAAAATGTTTTTTAGATAAATCAAACCTTGCTACACATCTGAGATTGCACACAGGAGAGAAGCCACATTCCTGCTCTGAGTGTGGAAAATGTTTTACATGGAAATCAAACCTTGTTAACCATCAGAGATCTCACACGGGGGACAAGCCACATTCCTGCTCTGAGTGTGGGAAATGTTTTACAAGGAAATCAAACCTTGTTAGCCATCAGAGATCCCACACAGGGGAGAGGCCGTATTCCTGCCCTGAGTGCGGGAAATGTTTTGCACGGAAATGTACATTTGTTACACATTGGAGAGCTCACTCTGGGAACAAGCCAAATCCCTGCCCTGTATGTGGGAAATGTTTTATCCAGAAATCAGACCTTTATATACATCTAAGATCTCACAGAGTGGTGTAGAGATGAGCTGAACGTACCTGGGTTCAGGTTATGGGAGGTTCACTAAACTTGCTCCTAAGCTCTCAATGTCAATCTGAAACCAGTTGCTCTTTTAATGTTTAACCCCTTCCCGACCAGCCGCCGCAGTTTTACTGCGGCAGGTTGGCTCCCCTGGGCGAAACAATGTTGCCTTACGTCGCTTCGCCTTTTGACCACTAGGTGAGTACCCGGCGGGCACGAAGACGGCCGGGCACCCGCGATCGCTCATGACAGAGCAAGATCCCGGTTTTCTCAGGGGAGAGGAGAGAGATCGTGTGTTCATACTAAGTATGAACACGGATCTCTCACTCTCCTCCTAGTCAGTCCCATCCTCCCCACAGTTAGAACACACATAGGGAACACGGTTAACCCCTTGATCGCCCCCTAGTGTTAACCCCTTCCCTGCCAGTGACATTTATACAGTAATCAGTGCATTTTTATAGCACTGATCGCTGTATAATTGTCACTGATCCCAAAAATGTGCCAAAAGTGTCTGCCATGGGACTTCCGGCCGGATGTGATCGAGGCAGAGCGCGTTTCTCTACAGCTCCATCGCCCTGTCTCTTATCCGACTCACTGGAGAATCTCCCATTGCTCCTCAGCTGCACCCTGACTTAGGGGAAGGTGTCCGGAGTACAGAGATGCCTTCATCCACTACTAAAAAGGCTGCCAAGGCTCACACGGACCTCCGGAGTGCCCGCTCTGCAGTAGAAGCTGGAAGAGGCTCCGCCCCCGCCATTTTGTCTTCATCGCCGAAAGATCAGGGTGCCAAAACAGCGGCGGGTAAGATGGCACAGGGATCAGCGGCATGTAATCCGGGGGAGATCCGGTTATGGCTGTGGGTGCAGAGGCTATAACAGGGCCTATCCTAGAAGCCATAAACGCTAGCAAAGCAGAGCTGATGGGGAGAATAGATCATCTGTCCTCAGAATGCACGCTCATAAGGCATGATTTGGACAAGATCCACAGCAGGCTGACCACTGTAGAAACCAGAGTCTCAGAGGTGGAAGATGTTTCTCATGTTCATGATGGCCGCATAACAGAACTTCGGGAGCAGGTACAGTCATTACAGCGCAGAGCAGATGACGCAGAAGACAGACAAAGAAGGAACAATATCCGAGTGGTCGGTCTGCCAGAGGGGGCTGAAGGGGATAAAACCACAACATTCGCTGAGCTCTTTTTTAAACAACTGTTGTCGCTGCAAGATCTCCCACCCACATATGTGATAGAAAGAGCGCATAGAGTGCCCACTGGAAATAGACCCCCAGGTGCCTTCCCAAGACCTTTTCTGGTGAGATTCCTGAATTATCGCGACCGTGACATGATTTTGACCCAGGCCAGAAAACAGCAAGACCTGAGATATGAAAATGCAAAAATCATGCTCTTCCCTGATTTTTCTGCTGCAACGCAATACAAACGCAGATCCTTCAACGAGGTCCGCCGACGCCTGCGGGAAAAAGAAATAAGATACAGTATGCTGTACCTCAGCAAGCTCAGAATCCAATACAAGGGGACAGTGAAGTTCTTTGAAAACCCAGAAGATGCCTGCGAATGGATGGACAAAGAGTTCTAACAGTCAGTGGTCTGAGGAACTAAGCCTGTGAAGGCAAATACTTTTTACAGTTTGCACGTGGCCCTTTGATACTTCTGTCACTAATACCAACCATTGCACCAACCTGGCACAACATGGTCTCCTGAACAAGGTACTTTGCTAAACCTAATGAGTGTGAAGATGATCAAGTGTTTGCCCATAAATAACATTTGGATGCGTGGTAAACTCATCTTCCCCAGGTAAAATGTGGAAAGGGCCAGGGCCTAGAAGATCCGGCCACCTACTTAAAGAAAGCAATCCAGTTTTTACTACCATAATTCTACTCTTTCTTGAAAAAGGCTGCCTTCACCGCCAATACTCCAGTGTATGCTGTAATGGAGCAACAAGAAGAGGATACGAAAGTATCAACAGAAATGCCAGACTTTCGACCACGTCGGTGGGATTTCAAACCAAATGTTCAGGTTTTTTTTGTTCAGGGATAAAGCTATATGCTGGACTAAAAAGTTTTGTTTTTAGCATAATAGCAGGGGTGAGTTCTGTTTTTTTGTTTGGTAGAGTCACAGCTCAATTTAATATATTAAGGGTACTCATACACCGTCAATAATACGGGGAACATTAGCTGGGAAAAATATAGGGCACTGCATACCCTGGGAAAAATGATTATTAAGACAAATAAGTATGACGAGTAAAATCAAAATGGTATCTTGGAACGTTTGAGGTCTCAATCACAAAGTAAAGAGAGCCTCAGTGTTCCAATATATTAAGCAGCACCAGCCACATATTGTCCTCCTGCAGGAGACACACCTGGACGGATCCAGGATTCTATCCCTTCGCAGACCATGGATTCAAAGAGCTTTACACCCCACGTACTCCACATTTGCGAGGGGAGTGACAATCCTAATCAGCAAGGCTATCCCTTGCACGATCCATCAGGTGCTCTCAGATCCGGGGGGAAGATATGTAGCAGTAGTAATGGATATGTGTTTTAAGACAATAGTGGTGGTTAATGTATATGTACCCCCTCCCTTCCAAGGACAAATATTATATGATCTAACAACTAGGTTGGCACCATTCTCCCACCTTCCAATAGTGGTAATGGGGGATTTCAATACAGTGTTGGAGGCGGCGTTGGACTCCTCCAATCCAAGCAGAGGAGGATCAGTCGGCTTAGCGGGCTGGGTGTTAGTAACAGGCTTTAAGGAACTATGGAGATGGAAACATCCCTTAGATAGGTGTTACTCGCATGTATCTTTGACACACGGATCTGCAGCTAGGATTGACTTGGCCTTTGGGAATGACCGTATCTTACCATTTGTGACAGACATAGATTATCTGGCGGGGGGCTGCAGCATGACCAGGTCGCGGCACAGATAGGGGAGGCTATAACCACATATTGGTCGTCAAACCCGGAAACGGCGGAGCCCCCGATAGTGTGGGATGCCTTCAAGGCGGTAACTAGAGGGGAATGCATCTCAGCCATAAAAACTGCCAGAGTACAGGACAATGAAGAAAATGAGACCCTGCAGAATCTGGTAAAAGATAGAGAGGAGGATTATGCCAAAACTTCATCAGGGGAAGCATACAGGTCCCTGTTAGAGGCACGACGTTCCTTATCATTACACATCACGGGCCAGGCCCGATCTGAAATATCTAGAAGGGCGAACACAGTGTTTGCAGAAGGGGACAAAAACGGGAAGCTTTTAGCGTTACTGGTAGCTGACTGTCACCCTATCATTAATATTCCGGTAATTAAAAGTACGGGGGGAGACATGATAAGAGACCCCAAACTAATCATGCAAGAATTTGTTAACTTTTTTTCCTCCCTCTATGCCCCTATCCCATCGTACGATGAATCGGCCTTAGACTCCCTCCTGATGGATTTACTCATACCAAAATTGTCAGAAAATGACTCCAGTATTCTAGAGGTTACAATCACAGTAAAAGAAATACAACAGGCGATTTTTGCCTTTCCTCCGCACAAGGCCCCTGGACCAGACGGTCTGCCAGCAGACTTCTATAAACTAAATGTAGAGACCTTGGCCCCCAGACTAAATACACTATTGACATATTGCCATGAGCATGAAACCTTACCAGAATCCATGTTGGAGGCCTACATGGTTCTCATTTTGAAACCAGGTAAAGATCCTCTGGAATGTGCGTCATACAGACCCATAGCCTTATTGAATATGGATCTAAAAATTTTAACTAAAATACTGGCAAATAGACTGGCCACAATTATACAAACCATTGTCAATATTGACCAAACGGGCTTTATGCCGGGCAAGTCAACAGACACAAACCTGAGGAGATTATTTACACATCTCCAGATACAGTCAGATTTCTCAACAACCAGAGTTGTAGTCTCTATAGACTTTGAGAAAGCATTCGACTCTGTGGACTGGAGGTACATGCTCAAGGTACTAGAGGTGATGGGATTCGGTCCACGATTCAGGAAATGGATCTCCTTACTATACAAATCCCCGAAAATAGCAATACGATTTGGTACTTTCATTTCAGACTTCTTCGCAGTGGGGAGGGGGACCCGACAGGGCTGCCCCCTATCCCCATTCTTGTTTTCGCTTGCTTTGGAACCATTGGCGGTGGCTCTTAGATCTTCAGAGCAGATTAAGGCGATTAAAATAGGCACAATTACTGAAACTGTAGCGCTGTATGCAGACGATATGCTGCTTTTCCTCAGCGATCCACGAGACTCTCTTAGGATAGCCCTGGGAATCGTGGACCGTTTTGCAGGATTCTCTGGACTACGGGTAAATTGGAATAAATCCTCTATGCTGCCTTTGGATCTGGCGGCCCGCGATGTGGCGGACCCGGATCTTCCACTTCAGTGGGTCTCCTCCCTTAAATATTTAGGAATCAAAATTACCTCCAACATACAGGATTACATGCCCCTTAATCTGGTGCCACTGATAACTCTATTAAAGCAAAAGGTTCAGGCCTGGACAAATCTGCCATTATCCCTAATAGGCAGAATAGCCTTGCTCAAAATGAAATTCCTCCCTGTAATTCTCTACTTCCTGAGAAATGCACCAATCTGGATCCCCAAATCATATTTTAAAAAGATTGACAGTATAGTATCTTCCTTTCTTTGGGCACCCAAACCCCCAAGAATAGGCCTTAAAACGTTACAGGAGCCTGGCGATCAAGGGGGACTAGCACTACCGGACTGGCAAAAATATTACTTAGCCGGACAAATGGTTTTTGCTCGTAGGTGGCTAATAGCAGAGGATGGGGATGCAGCCACAGTGTTAGAAGCAGCACGACTGGGATCCTATGAAAGCCTCAGATATGCCCTATTTAGAGGAACTAGATCTGACCTCCCGCTGACGACCACAATGAAGGCGACAATAAAGGCCTGGGAGATGGCGGTGAAGCTGGCAAGTCCAAGTTTTGGGGGAGTCTCGCCATCGGCTCCTTTATGGATGAACCCAGCTTTACCCCACTTCTACAACTTCCAAGACCCCACGGTATGGGCAGTAAAGGGTATAAAGACATTAAGAGACATTACATACTTCGGAGAATTACAGACATTCCCTCAACTAAAATCCAGACATGACCTCCCAAATTCATATCTGTTCAGGTTTCTGCAGCTCAGGCATGCATTTCAGATGCAGTTTCGAGAGATGAGGGTGGAATCTCTGCCCTCGTCCCTCGAATCCATACTGTCAAGTGAGGATATGGTAAAGACATTATCACTAACATATAAAGAATTTTTCAAATCCACTCCAAAAGGGATTTCTAGATGTCGGGAAAAATGGGAGGCGGAGATACATGATGTACAGGGGGAGGACTGGGACGATATGTGGACACAACCATTTAAACACCTCGTATCAGCAAGGGATCGTTTTATCCAGTTTAAATTTTTGCACGGAAGTTATTATACTCCAGATAGACTAGCAAAGATTTTTCCGAATGTCTCAGCTGAATGTTGGAGGTGCTCTCAGTCTCCGGCAGATGCTGATCATGTCTTTTGGAGCTGCTCACAGGTTCAGAGATTCTGGACGGATATAACAACTTGCATAGCAGACTTACTGTCAATACCCATACCGGCAACAATCAGAGTCTGTCTGCTCGGACTGGTGGAGGAGGTGGTGCCATCACGTGCTATGAGAACCATGCTCAATATCCTATTATTCTATGGTAGAAAAGCCATTCTGTTACACTGGAAAAAACCCGGAGCTCCAACAGTGGAATTCTGGAAGGGCTTGGTTAACACTATGCTACCATACTACAAACACACATATGAAGCAAGAGGTTGCTTAAAAAAAATTGATAAAGTCTGGCACACATGGTACAACTCTAGTGATACAGTGGGATAGAGTGGATAAGTACAGTCTGATATATTGATATACAGGAGACTCCTGATCATATAGAAAGAGAAAAGATGGTGTTGCGTGTTTTTGTGTTCAAGATACTATAAATAAATATATAAATCTCATAGTTATTGCAGTATACCTATGTTGAATACCAGCAGAATTCAATCAAATGGATAAAGTAATACAGTGTAATTTACATAGATACAATATGTGGCTGTACAAGAGTAGTGTAATGTCTGATTAAGGTTAATACAATATCCAAAATCCGCTATGATGAGCTGTGACTCAAGTTGGGAACCTTTCCCCCCCCCCCCCTTTTTTTTTTTTCTTTTTTTCTTTTTCCCTTATGGTGGTGGGGAGGGAGGTGGGTGGGAAGGGGGTATGGGGGACAAATAGGATAGATAGTTGAACTATGTTAGTCAGAATAGGAAGGCCCTGTTGGTCATGTTTAGAGGGTGTCCATATCGGTCACCTAAAAATACAGCTTTGTTGTATTATTGTCTTGTACTAAATTGAAAATCAATAAAAAGAATTAAAAAAAAAAAAAAAGTTTCTGCCATAATGTCACAGTCCCGATAAAAATCGCTGATCACTGCCATTACTAGTAAAAAAAAAAAAAATAATAATAGTAAAAATGCCATTAATCTATCCCCTATTTTGTAGACGCTATAAATTTTGTGCAAACCAATCAATATACGTTTATTGCCATTTTTTTCTTAATTTTTACCAAAAATATGTAGAAGAGTACATATCAGCCTAAACTGAGGAAAAAAATAGTTTTATTATAGCAAAAAGTAACAGATATTGCGCTTTTTTTTGTTTGTTTTCAAAATTGTCGCTCTTTTGTTTATAGCGCAAAAAATAAAAACTGCAGAGGTGATCACCAAAAGAAAGCTCTATTTGTGGGGAAAAAAGGAAACCAATTTTTTTTGGGCACAGCGTCGCACGACCGCGCAATTGTCAGTTAAAGCGACGCAGTGCTGTATCGCAAAAATTGGCCTGGTCATTGAGCAGCCAAATCTTCAAGTGGTTAAAGTGGCATATTAAAAATGCATAATTCCTTTTGTAATGGAAATTTGTAAGTTCTGTATATAATTTTATTCTATTTTGTATGTATTGCACACTGCCTTCACTGTGCACACAGCACTAATAATGTTTTCATTACACGTTTACATTCTTTCAAGTCCTGATTAGAATTTGTCTGCCTATGTTACGCCCCTTGTTACCGTAAATGTACAATTGTAATATTAATGTGATACCTACGTAATCATGTGCATAAAAACCTTCAATTGCGTCATAATAAGGCAGAACAGTTATTTGGAAAGATGCTGAGCGTATCTTTTGTGTCTGTTCCCTACTGCAATAGTTATTCATTTGGAACCACTAATCAACATGAGGATAGGAGTTGCCTATCATCAAAATGTCCGTGTCACTTTTATATAATTTTCTTGGAAGATGCCTTTAACCTGTCTATGAATGTAAACAAGCAGAAATTACATATATAAAAAAAAAACATTTAAATTGCTGGCTGCTAAATGGCATTTCATGCCTAGATTCCCTTCATCCATACCAGATACTTATCCTAGATGAGGGTCTGATATAGCAACCAAGGAAACTGTGCTGAATGGTCACCCACATCCTGGAAACCGGTGGCCACATGGTCATTGGTTGTTTTAGTGTACCATAGCAACCAATGACTTATTTTGGAAAAAAATAACAAAAAGCGTTCCCCCTGCAGAATCAATATCAAACCCTAATCCTTGATAAGGGCCCTATTTCGAATTTAAGAGTAACCCCATGGAATAGAAACTAACACTGTTGGGTCTCCCCCTCGGTGCAGTATGGATTTTGCGTGAACCCTATCGAAAACAAAGTTGTAGTCTCCCCAAAAATCCACATCTGACCCTTTTTGAAGCAAGGGCTTTTTCCCCACAACCCTGACTGAGGTTGTGGGGTCTGGGGGGGGGGAGACAAAATCTGAATGTCCAATTTAAAAAGAAGGGGGCCCCAGATACAGACTCCCTCCCTAAGTGGATAAATAAGGGGTTACATAGTACCCTTTGTTACCTATTCATAATAAAAAAAAAAATCAAAACCAAATAAACGGAAGTGTGGCCGAGATCCAGTGTAAGTGGATGTGTCCCTGAGCGCTCTCGCTGCTATTCTGAAAATTGGCACATATCCTTGGTCTGAGTATCTGTACCCTTTCCGGCAGCAGAGGCTCTCTATTTTTAGTCATTGCCGAGTTTGTAGAAGTCGATCTGCTGACAGCCTTAAAGCAGAATTAAACACTCCTATTATTTACAGCCAAGGAAGCTGCTTCTGTTTGATCTGCAACTGCCACAGTGCTGCACATGTGATCAGTTATGACACCAGCAATTTGACAGTTTTGTAAAGGACAGTTAGCAATGTGACAGTTAGCAATCCCAGCATTCCAGGAATGTAACTGTTTTTTAAACCATTAAAAAACGATGGGTTCAGCTTTATGATGTACTGCTGTTCAGGGGCTCTGGGCTTCAACAAAATGGTGGCCCCCAGCAAGAAGAAACAGGAGCAATGCTGGAGGTAATTTACAGCACAAGCTATTTTTGGTAACATAATTATTAATGTGGAATATATGTTCCTTGCTAAAGAACATTATTTTTTATCTATTTTTATATGGGTAGAGCTCCACTTTAAGGTGGAAACAAACCCATTGATTTAACGGTTTCAAAAAACAGTTGCATTCTCAGGATAACTGTCACATTGGTTGTGCTCTCAACCAAAGTGTCAAACCATCAAATGGCTGGTGTCATACTTGATCTCATGTGCAGCATCATGGCAGTTGAAGATCAAACACAGGCCAAGATGGCAGCTTCCTTGGCTGAAAATGATAGGAGGGCTTGGTTCCATTTTAAGAAACAGGCAGTTCTTTCTACTTTACTGGGGTTTAACCCAAACATTGTCTGTCTGCAGGAGACACACCTAGTGAGAGAAGTTATTACCCTTCTACATAAGGCTAGATTCAGAACCCAATACTTCTCTTACAACAGAGGGATGAGTGTTTAAATTTCTTCCTCCTCTACCTTCTCCTGAAGCCAGTCTACCTTCGACCCGGAGGGGCGCTATATCTTCCTAGACTGCTCTCTTGACCATACACATTTCCTTCTAGCTAATGTTTTTATCTTTGGTGTTAGAGGTAGAAAGAGTTCCCCATCATTGGCTTCAGTAGAAGAATAGTGCTTCATCATTAGTGGTAGAAATAGTGACCCATTGTTTGTGTCATTGGGAGGAATAGTGTTTTGCATCAGTGGGAGGAATAGTGCCCCATTGTTGGTTTCAATTTTTCAGTTGGAAAAATAGTGCTCCGTTGATGTAATGGGAATTATGCCCCATTGGTAGTGTTAGTGGGAGGAATAGTGCCCCATTGTTGGTTTCAAATTTTCAGTTGGAGAAATAGTGCCCCATTGATGTAATGGGAATTATGCCCCAATGGTAGTGTCAGTGGGAGGAATAGTTCCCCATTGTTGGTTTCAAATTTTCAGTTGGAGAAATAGTGCCCCGTTGATGTAATGGGAATTATGCCCCCATAGTGTCAGTGGTAGGAAAAGTGCCTCAAGGGCCAGATAAAAGCAAGCAAAGGGCCCCAGTTTGGAGACCACTGATCTAGCCCTAGGATCCACTGTATGAAGGTAAAGAACCTTCAGCCTTTAGAACCACTTTAAGTATGATAGACGAATCTACCCTGCCCAAGAACACATGTTCCTATTGTTAGGCCATTATTCATAATCCATAAGCTGGTAGCTCAGAAATGGATGTCCCCGTACCCCCTATATTGGAGGACTGGAGAAACCAAGCGAATAGTACCAAACAGAGAAAAATCTACCAGCATAGAAACTGTCCATCGAAAATTCGAAAAACTCTGGGATTGGTGGCTGGCCACCCTGGGCATGATACTGACATCCCTACATCTACGTAGATTGTTCTCATGAGAGCAGGGTTGCCTGAGTGGCAGGCCCTGTCTACTGCATAGAATACTTGGCAAGTGGTTCCTGTTATATTTGACGGATGGTATGGCAGCATCACTACTTTTTGTAGAAACTGCACAGTAGACAAGATGTATTTGGTATACTCCTTTATGTCACAAATAAGAGAGTGTATGCATTGCTGCTGAGACAGTTGACAGTTTGCTTATTGTATCTACCTGTGAATAGTTTCAAAGAACTAACTCGGATTGTGTAAAGTTGGTAGACGTAGTTTGTTTTATGTTAAATGTTAAAAAAAATGATTTTCAATAAAGCAAATAAACACACTGATACTGTGAGAAAGTCCTATTTTGGAAGAAAGCACACATTGTTGAAAAAGTACATTTTGCCCTATAAAATAAAGTCCCAGGCTGTAAATAAATCAAGCACATTGTCCAGCAATGTAGATACATGTCAATCATAATGTATGCCAAATAAAACCAATGCTCCGCTCCTAATCACTGCTCGCCATCAATGACCGGTCCCAGCCCCTTAGCTGAATATTAACAAAGAGCAGGACCAAATATGGACATGAATATATTTGGTTAATTACATCACCTGGGATCCCCGTGATGTTTCTGACCGAATATGATCATGTCCATATTTGGTCAGTGACACTCCTAAATACCCCGCCCATTGCCCCTTTTTATACATTTTGCTGTTAGTTATTATTATACATGATTTATATAGCTCAACAGTTTACGCAGCACTTTACAATGTAGAGGGGGGCAGCACAATTACAGTTCAATACAGGAGGCCCCTGCTCGTAGAGCTTACATTCTAAAGGGAGGGGGTGGTGGTACAAAAGGTAATAGATGCGGGGAAAGATTTGATGGGGGTGGCTGGGAACAGTTGTTAGGTGGATGTGGGATAGGCTTCCCTGAATAAGTGAGTTTTCAGGGATCTCCTAAAGGTGGACTGGTTAGGGGCGGATCGGATATACCAGGGCAGGGAGTTCCAGAGGATGGGAGAGGCTCTGGAGAAGTCCTGAAGGTGAGCATGGGAGGAGGTAACAAGGGAGCTAGAGAGCAGGAGGTCCTGGGAGGAGCGGAGGGAACGATTTGGGAGATATCTGCAGATGAGGTTGGTGATGTAGCTGGGGGTGATGTTGTGGATGGCCTTGTATGTTGTAATTAGCATTTTGAATTTTATATGCCTGGGGTAGGGGAAGCCAGTGAAGGGATTGGCAGAGAGGGGCAGCAGTCATGGATCGATATGTGAGGTGTATTAGTCTAGCAGCAGCATTCATAATAGACTGAAGGGGGGGGGGGGCAGCCTGCGTAAGGGTAGGCCTTTAAGGAGAGATGAAGAACCTGTGTTAGGTACTGAGCCCTGCTATAACAAGATGGATAAACGAGTCACTGAAGGGAATAAGACCCTGCAGCACTAACTTAAGGCCTAGTCACATTGGTGCCCATTGTCTGGATAGATTCACCAATACAGCCATTCAAGTAGGGTAGCATTGCTCTTAGCCACCAAGACTGCTTTACCAGAGACTTCTGCTGCTGTATCTTCATGAAGCCTGCTGTGGGGTTCCAGTCCTTTCTCACCTGGACTGTGTAAAACAAATGGCAATCATGCAAAGTTTGGGTCAAAGCCTGCATTGGACCAAATGCAAACTTCTAGAAGTAGGAACACCTATTTCTGTGGAAAATGTTTTTAATGGAAATCCCATCTTACTAAACATCAATGAACGCCACTATAGTGTAGAGTCAGTCTACTAATCAAGTATCTCTCATATGGTCAGCCCACACCAAATCTGACTGTGGATCCAGCCATAGAAAAAAATACTGTATATATAATCAATGATTTTGTGTGGTCCTTGAGAAAGATCTGTTCAAGACTTCAATGTTGCTGTTATATATATGGAGGATTTTATATGATGCATTACATCATATGGATGAGGTTGTGTAAAGCCATGTATTTATTCCCCTACAAAGGATACAACTCCTGAATAAAGGAATAAAAGAGTCATACTAAGCAGAACTTGGTCACGTTCCTCCAATGAATGTGATGTGTGACTGTTTATTGGTTGTAGTATATAGATCAGCCAGCATAAACCAAACCCCGAGACATTAATTTGCTCCAAGCTTCACTAAATCGACACCATGATGTATATAGTGCTCAGCTGAGATTTTAATCAATCACTTGAGTTGTGTACAGTTTTACTCACAAGCCTTTCTCCATGTGACTTTGTTGGGTTGTCTCTATGATGACATAGTTTGGAAGGAAATGTGTAGATGTGGCACCTAAGGGGTTACTTTTGATGATCACCCCCTCAAATGAGAAGTTTCTCCACACAGGCTCAAAAAGCAGAACAAAGAGTTCTCATCCCCTTGAAACTCGCAGCATTACAGAGATAGACATTCTAAAAAAATTCTACAGCCTCTTCCTCTTTTCAGTGGATATAGGCAGCTACTAAAGACAGCAAAAGATGTTTAACCACGTCAGCCCCGGAAGGATTTACCCCCTTCCTGACCAAGCCCTTTTTGCGATACGGCACTGTCGCTTTAACCGACAATTGCGTGGTCGTGCGACGTTGTACCCAAACAAAGTTGACGTCCTTTTTTTTCCCACAAATGGAGCTTTCTTTTGGTGGTATTTCATCACCTCTGCTTTTTTTATTTTTTGCGCTTTAAACAAAAAAAGAGCCACAATTTTGAAAAAAAAAAAGCAATGTTTTTACTTTTTGCTATAATAAATATCCCCCAAAAATATATAAAATGAATTTCTTCCACAGTTTAGGCGGATATGTATTCTTCTACATATTTTTGGTAAAAAAAATCGCAATAATCATATATTGGTTTGCGCAAAAATTATCACGTCTACATAATAGGGGATAGATTTATGGCATTTTTAATATTTTTTTTTTTTATTAGTAAGGCGGCGATCTGCAAATTTTTTTTTATTGTGACTGCGACATTACGGCGGACAGATCGGACACTTTTGACGCTATTTTGGGACCACTGGTATTCATACAGCGATCGGTGCTATAAAAATGCATTACTGTGTAAATGTCACTGACAGGGAAGGGGTTAAACACTAGGGGGCGATCAAGGGGTTAACTGTGTTCCCTCAGCATGTTCTAACTGTAGGGGGGTGAGCTCACTAGAACATGACAGAGATCACTGCTCCCGATCACTGGGAGCAGTAGATCAGTGTCATGTTGCTAGGCAGAACAGGGAAATGCCTTGTTTACATAGGCATCTCCCCATTCTGTATCTACGTGCCACGATCGCGGGCCACCACTGGACATCGAGTCCGCGGGACCCGCGGGCGCGCTCCTGAGGCGCGAGCTCGCTAGCCGCAGATGACACAGCGACGTACGGGTACGTTGTTTTGCGTACCTGTGCCACTTTGCCGACGTATATCGGTGTGAGCCAGTCGGCAAGTGGTTAAAGGGTAGAAATTAAAAACATTATTACAAATGCTAAAATCACCTATTCATGGCATTGTATCACACTCACTCTGGTCACAAATCACCACGGATGTGGTGGCAACCTAATAGAATCCCACTCTAATCACCTTTCTAAATCTTGAGATTTTGCAGGATGGTATAAGCATGGCAAGGTGGGGTTACATAACCCCCAATTGCCAATGACTGGTCTTGAAAGAAGAGTGGGCTAGGTGGGCTTTGGCTTGACAATGCACTGGGTGTGTTGGGCTTGAGCTTTCAGAGGGAGGCAAACACAAAAAAACAATAAAGCAGGAATGAATTTGCTCCAGCGCTAATTCCACATTTTCACACTTCTTGCTGTGAAGAAGCTTTTCCATGTGTAGGGTAATTATTTTTTTTTTTTTTTAATCCAGACATAAAGAGTGCCCCCTTCTCCTTTGAAATGTCTGAAATGAATAACTCTACACCAAGTTAATGGAGTGGACCACTTATCTATTTATACACAGTGATGGTGATCAAATCCCCCCTTTTGTATTTATACATGGTGATTATATACCCCGCTATGTATTTATACATGGAGATGATATCCCCCTTATGTATTTATACATGGTGATCATATCCTCCCTTATGTATTTATACATAGTGATCATGTCCCCCCTTATGTATTTATACATGGTGATCATATCCTCCCTTATGTATTTATACATAGTGATCATATCCCCCCTTATGTATTTATACATGGTGATCATATCCCCCTTATGTATTTATAGATAGTGATCATATCCCCCCTTATGTATTTATACATGGAGATCATATCTCCTCTTATGTATTTATACATGGTGATCATATCCCCCCTTATGTATTTATACATGGTGATCATATCCCCCTTATGTATTTATATATGGTGATCATATCCCCCCTTATGCATTGATACATGGTGATCATATCCCCCCTTATGTATTTATACATGGTGATCATACCCTCCCTTATGTATTTATACATGGTGATCATTTCCCCCCTTATGTATTTATACAAGGTGATCATATCCCGCATTATGTATTTATACATGTAGATCATATCCCCCCCTCATGTATTTATAAATGTACTGTAGATTATATCACCCTTATGTATTTAAATAACATTACATAGTTACATAGTTGGTAAGGCTGAAAAAGACACTAGTACATCCAGTTCAACCTGTGTGTGTGTGTGTGTGTGTGTGAATGTTTATTTCAATAGTAAAATGCATATCCCTGTATGTTGTGATCATTAAGATGCCATCTAATGGTGTTTTTTTTTTTAAACTATCGATACTCCCTGCTAATATCACTGCTTGTGGCAGAGAATTCCACATCCTTACTGCTCTAATGCCGCGTACACACGGTCGGACTTTCTAGAAAGCTAGGTCCGACGTACTTGCCGCCAGACTTCCAGCGGACTACCGCCGGACTTTCTGAACCGCCGGACTTGCCTACACACGGCCGGACTTTCCGGAATCCGGTCTTCCCGACGGACTTCCGCCGGACTTTCAGAACGAACGGACTTTCCCACACACGGACAAGTCCGTTCATTTTGAACGTGACTTTGGTACGACGGGACTAGAAAAGGAATTCAATCTCGCCGCTTTTTTTGGCGAGATTGAAACCTTGCGAGCCCCGTCGCAGGCCCTTAGGTCTGGTATGGATTATAAAGGGGAACCCCTACGCCGAAAAAACGGCGTGGGGTCCCCCTAAAATCCATACCAGACCCCGATCCGAGCACGCAGCCTGGCCGGTCAGGAAAGGGGGTGGGGACGAGCGAGCGCCCCCCCCCCCTCCTGAACCGTACCAGGCCGCATGCCCTCAACATGGGGGGTGGGTGCTTTGGGGGAGGGGGGCGCCATGCGCACCCCCCCCCCCAAAGCACCTTGTCCCCATGTTGATGAGGACAAGGGCCTCTTCCCGACAACCCTGGCCGTTGGTTGTCGGGGTCT
The DNA here is from genome assembly GCA_037952835.1 of Lithobates septentrionalis. Classification (NCBI taxonomy): domain Eukaryota; kingdom Metazoa; phylum Chordata; class Amphibia; order Anura; family Ranidae; genus Lithobates; species Lithobates septentrionalis. The sequence goes on from JBBDGP010003839.1 coordinate 248,666, forward strand.
GCGGGCGGGGGCTTATCGGAATCTGGGAGCCCCCTTTAATAAGGGGGCCCCCAGATCCCGGCCCCCCACCCTATGTAAATGAGTATGGGGTACATGGTACCCCTACCCATTTACCTAGGTAAAAAGTGTCAGTAATAAAACACAACACAGGTTTTTAAAATAATTTATTAAACAGCTCCGGGGGGGGGGTCTTCTTCCGTCTTCGGGGGTCCCTCCGGTTCATCTTCTCCCGGCGTCCGGTTGGTTCTTCTCCGCTCTCCGGCCTCTTCTCCCGGTGTCCCAGGTCTTCGGCCGGCCCCTCCGCTTTCTTCAGGTAGCTCTATTGCCAGCGGAGGTCCGGACTTCTGGGCTTCTTGGCTTCTTGTGTTCTCTTCTCTTCTCTTCCCCCAGATGTTGACACGACGCTCTCTCCGGCTGGACTGGTCTCTGAGGGCTGCGTTGTGACTTATATAGGCGGAGACCCCGCCCCCATATGATGTCACAGTCCCTGGGCATGCTGGGACTGTGACGTTTTAGGGGGCGTGGGGGGGTTAAAGGGGGCTCCCAGATTCCGATAAGCCCCCGCCCGCAGACCCCGACAACCAACGGCCAGGGTTGTCGGGAAGAGGCCCTTGTCCTCATCAACATGGGGACAAGGTGCTTTGGGGGGGGGGGGCGCAGGGCGCCCCCCTCCCCCAAAGCACCCACCCCCCATGTTGAGGGCATGCGGCCTGGTACGGTTCAGGAGGGGGGGGGGGCGCTCGCTCGTCCCCACCCCCTTTCCTGACCGGCCAGGCTGCGTGCTCGGATCGGGGTCTGGTATGGATTTTAGGGGGACCCCACGCCGTTTTTTCGGCGTAGGGGTTCCCCTTTATAATCCATACCAGACCTAAGGGCCCGGTATGCCCCGCGCTCGCCGCAATAGGAAGATTTGTTTTTCCTATTGCAGCGAGCGCGAGATGCAGTAACCTGCTCCTCCGTCGTATCTGGTCCTTCGGACTAGCATACAGACGAACGGGCTTTCCGTCAGGAACTGAGTCCGGCGGAGGTACGACGTAAAGATTTGAAGCAGGCTTCAAATCTAAAGTACGTCGGATTTCCGCAAAAATCCGACCGAAACGGTCCGTCGGAAGTCCGATGGAGACCACACACGGTCGGACTTTCCGCCGGACTTTGTCCGGCGGCGTCCGTCGGACTTTTGCAGGTGAAAAGTCCGACCGTGTGTACGCGGCATAATAGTAAAGAACGCCCTACGGTGATTATGGTTAAACCACTTCTCTTCCAATTTCAGTTAGTTTGCCGCGTGTCTTTTTAAACTCCCTTTCACTGAAAAGTTTTTTTCCCTATGCTAGGGTCACCAGTAAGATTTTCTTGTGAAAAAAAAAAGATATTTGTGGATCGCTATCATATCCTCTCTCAAGTGTCTCCACTCCAGAGAGAATACAATGCTTGTAATCTTTCCCCATAGCTGAGGTCCTCCCAATTCCTTTATTAGTTTTGGTTGCCCCTCTTTTTCCAGTTCCACCACATCCTTCTTGAAGACTGGTGCCCAGAACTGGACGGCATACTCAAGATGCGGCCGGACCAGAGTCTTGTAGAGCGGGAGAATTATCATTTTATCCCATGAGTAAATCCCCTTTTTGATGCATGCCAATATTCTGTTGGCTTTGCTTGCAGCTGCTTATTATCGCATGCCATTGCTGAGCCTGTCATCTACTAGGACCACCAGATCTTTCGCTATCCTAGATTCCCCCTGAGGTTCTCCCCCTAGCGAGTAACTCGCATTTGTATTTTTGGCACCCAAATGCATCACCTTACATTTTTCAACATTAAACCTCCTTTGTCATGTAGTTGCCCACCCCATTATTTTATTTAGATCTCCCTGTAAGGTTTTCACATCCAGCACAGAAGTTACTGCCCTGCTTAGCTTTGTATCGTCCACAGATATTGAGATTGAGTTATTTATCCCATCCTCAATAATGAATACGTTAAACAGAATTGGCCCCAGGACAGATCCCTGGAGACCCCACTTACCACACTGGATCATTCCAAATACTGGTCATTTATCACCACCCTTTAGACACGCCCTTGAAACAAGTTTTCAATCCAGGTACATACCCTATGGTCCATGCCAAAAGACCTCAGTTTGTAAAGTAAACGTGTGTTGGGGACTGTATTGAATGCCTTTGCAAAATCCAGATACACCACATCTACCGGCCCTCCTTTATCTACATGACTCACTTCCTCATAGAATAATAATAGATTGGTCTGGCAAGAGTGATCCTTCATGAATCAATGCTGATTACTACTGATACTGTTTTCATCAGCAAAATCTTGGATATGGTACCTTTATCCCTTCCAGTTGCTTACATACTATTGATATTAGGCTGACTGACCTGTAGTTTCCAGGTGTATATTTCTGCCCTTTTTTAAATATTGGTACCACTTTTTTCCAATCAGCTGGTACCCTGCCAGTCAGTACACTGTCCATAAAAATTAGGAAAAATGGTCTGGCTATTGCCTGACTGAGTTCCTTAAGGACCCTCGGGTGTAAGCTATCTGGTCCTGGTGACTTATTTATGAAAAAGTTTTTCAAGTCTATTTGTGATACTGTCTTCTGTTAGCCATGAGGATGCATTCTGTGATGTGTTATTAACATTATAGTCTTGGTTTCAATACCCCCATTTTTACTTAGCGAAAACTGAGGAGAAGAATACATTCACAACTTTTGCCTTCTCTTTGTCTTTTGTAACCAAATTCCCTTAGTCATCCTTTATGGGGCCTATATGCTTTGGCTTCACTTTCTTACTGTTAATGTATTGAAAAAAATTCTTAGGATTTTTCTTACTCTCCTCCGCTATCTGCCTTTCGTGTTCTATCTTAGCCACCCTGATTGCGCTCTTACATTTCTTATTACATTCCTTGTATTGTTGGAATGCTGACAATGACCCCTCAGTCTAATATTTTTTTAAAGTCTTTTCTTTTGCTTTTATGTGCATTTTTACATTAGAGTTCAGCCACCCGGGTTTGACGTTAGCTCTTTTATACTTATTGCCCATTGCGATGCATTGGTCAATACCTTTACTTAGTATGCTCTTGAAGCACTCCCATTTTTCCTCAGTGTTCTTTGTTGCTAGGATTTTATCCCATTTAATATCATGTAGCATAGAGCGCAGCTTAGGGAAGTTGGCTCTTTTTTTGAAACTCAGTGTATTAGTGCTCCCTTTGTGCTTCTTATTTCTGTGGTTTATGCTGAATGTAATCAACCTGTGATCGCTGTTTCCTAAGTTGCCCCATATTTCCACATCTGCATGTTGTTTGTAATCAGTAGGTCTAGTAATGCATTGTCTCTTGTTGGCGCGTTCACCAACTGACCCATGAAATTATCCAGCAAGACATTTAGGAAATGGCAAGCCTTAGATGAGTGAGCGGTTCCTTACAGGAAGTCTCCAACTTACAAGCCAAACTCAATGCACTGTTTTAATGGGCAACTGTTTGGCAAATAAGGTAATGTTAATAAATGTAAAGTTCAGCACATGGGGACTAGAAACATGTATAGATAATACATATGAGGAGGAGAAAAGCTGGGAGAATCAATGGTGGAGAAGGATCTGGGTCTTTTGGTAAATCATAGACTTAAAGTAAAACTAAAGTCTGTTTTTTTTTTTTTTCTTTAAAAATAACAAACATGTTATACTTTCCTCCCCTGTGCAGTGGTTTTGCACAGAGCAGCGCAGATCTTCCCCTTCTCGTGTCCCTTTGTCGGTGATCCTTGCCCCTCCCTCCTGCCGTGTGCCCCCACAACAAGCAGCTTGCTTTGGGGACACCCGAGTCGAGTCGCTGCTCTGTGCGTACATTCAGACATGAAGCCATGGCTTAGCCCCTCCCCCTCTCTCCTCTGATTGGCTTTGATTGACAGCTGCGGGAGCCAATGGTGCCCACTGTGTGTCTCAGCCAATCAGGAGAGAGTCCCTCGCGCAACATCGCCAGATTGAGATGGGGCACAGGTATTAGGGGGTGAGGGGGGCTGCTGCACACAGAAAGTTTTTATCTTAATACATTATGATAAAACAAACCTGCCTTCACAACCACTTTAATAATAGCATGGAATGCCAAGCTGCAGTTTCTAAAGTGAGCAAAATCCTTTCTTGTCCCCAGAGAGACATCATCTGTACAAATCATTAGTAAGACCTCATCCTTTTTGAAAACTGGAGCCCAAGACTTAACTGCATATTCCAGATATCAGGGAACTGGAGAAAGTGCAGAGAAGGGCAACCAAACTGATAAGAGGCATGGAGGAGCTCAGCTATGAGGAAAGATTAGAGGAACTGAATTTATTCTCTCTTGAGAAAATGTACAAATACATAAGGGGGAATATGATCTCCACGTATAAATACATAAGGGGGATATGATCAACATGTACAAATACATAAGGGGGATATGATCTCCATGTATAAATATATAAGGGGAGTATGATCACCAGGTTTAAATACATAAGGGGGATATGATCACCATGTATAAATACATAAGGGGGTATAATCGTCATGTATAAATACATAAGGGGGGTATGATCACCATGTATTAATACATAAGGGGGGTATGATTGTCATGTATAAATACATAAGGGGGGGGGGGGGCGGTATGATCACCATGTATAAATACATAAGGGGTTTTCTTGTTAAAAAATAAATAAATACTTAAGGGGGATATGATCACCAAGTACAAATACATAAGGGAGGATAAGCTTTATTTGACAAAACTCTATATGATTTAAAACATTAAAGAGTAAATGTCCCAACAATGAACCTTGGGGTACACCACTATTAACACTGAACCTTGGGGTACACCACCAATAACACTGAACCTTGAGGTACACCACCAATTACATTGATCCTTGGGTAACATGACTAATAACACTAAACCTCGGGGCATACCACTAGCAAAACTGAACCTTGTAGTATACCACTAATAATACTGAACCTTGGGGTACATTACTAATACACTGAACCTTGGGGTCCACCACTAATACTGAACCTTTGGATATGCCACTAATAACACACTGAACCATGGGGTCACCGCTAATAACACTGATCCTTGGGGTACATTACTAATAACACTGAACCTTGGGGTATACCATTAATAACACTGAACCTTGGGGTGTACCACTAATAACATGGAATCCTGGGGTACCCCATTAATAACACTAAACCCGTGATAATCCTTTTATAATGAGGATGCTGGCTTATGCAAAAAAAAAAAAGACCTTATTGTCCATTCTGAGCCTGATGATCATAGTGGAAAGGCCATGCAATGCATTATGGTTTAAAAAAAAGTTTTCCACAGCAAATCTGTGGGAAAAATTGCCAGGATCAAGAATCTCAAAACCTGTGGAAATGATCTCAAACCCATGGTAGTGGTAAACCTGTATCTTATCTATAGTAGACATTTTGTATACAGTATATGCACAGAGCAAGCCCTTATTCACACTATGAGATGTTTCTTGGAGCTGCAGTTCCTCTGAGCTCCACAAGGCGGTGATCTCACTTCTACCCAGACAGTAAGTCTCTATGGAAGACAGACAAGAAATTATGTCAGGTACAGACAGGAAGTGATGTCAGGTATAAATAGGAAGTTCCGAGTGAGAGGTAAGTCGGGAGGAAGTAGAGAGGAGACATTGCTGGAAGATGCAGCAGAGGAGGTAATAAGATCTTATTTTCTATTTACACCCAGTAACCCCCGTCATGTCCGTCCTCTTCCTCCATAGTCACTGTGATGTCATTTATCTCCAGCAGATGATGATACACACATATATAGTGTGGAAATGTAGAATAACCCCTTCAGGGGCAAAACATTTCCCCACTTACAGGGCCGGAACATTCTCTTCATTTTGGAGATGTCTCACCTTCTCACCTTAGCCATCTCTTGTAACGAGGGATGAGATTCAGATTCAGGTTGGACTGAAATTTTACCCCAATTTCCAGGATTTGAATCTTGGGTGAATTTGTGGTCTCCTGAAATGGACCTTCACCCAGTTTTTCACCTTTTTTATAATTAGGTTCTCTCAGAACCCCTTTGACAGAATCATAGATTATTTTTGTATATCTATATATTTTTTTTATGTAGCCATCTGGGACTTCCACAGTCCTCACCTAGGTGGTAGTGATGTAGTCCCAGCCACCTACAGCCTCTTGTGATATCACGTCACAGCACCCAGGAGGCTTTGGGACTATTTACACCGCACTGCACGTGTGCGCACTTCATGATATCGGGGGGCAGGGACTGCAAGTACAGACAGCTGACCCCCTGAAGATGTCAGAAAGGAAGATAGCAGTGTGCTGTGGGGGATGGGCAGATTACAGCACGGCAGCACTAGATTCACCGGGTGAATAAGTATGCTATTTCAGCTTGATGCAATAAACAAGGTAAGTGGGGATTAAGATTAAAATGAACCCCAGGAGGGGATGACATTTTGCTTTTGGTACCCTACAGACAGGAAGGCGAGTGGAAGCAAAATGTATCGTAGTTTGTCGCCACTCCACGGGCGTGCTCAATTTTAAAGCGTGACATGTTTGCCATACCAAAAAAATGGGTAATATATTGTGTTTGTGTGTACTAAGATTCATTAAAGTGTATTTTTTTCCCAAAGATTTGCATTCGAAAAACCACTGCGCAAATACCATGTGACATAAAAATTCTGCAAAACTCACCATTTTATTATCTAGGGCCTCTGCTTTAAAAAAAAAAATATATGTTTTGGGGGTTCTAACTAATTTTCTAGCGAAAAAAAAAATGCAGATTTTTGCTGTATGACAGAAATATCAGAATTGACCTGGGTGGCACTCCTTTCTTTCCTTTCTTTCTCCCAAGGGGACAGCTCCCAGATGACTGGACTCTGCTCACAGACTGCCAGGCTTCACAGTATTTATGGGTTTTCTTCACCACCTTCTGCATATGCCCCCCCAGGGATTCGTAGAAGTCCTATGAATATTCAGGCTGCAGCCTCTGTCCCCCCCCACCTTGTTCTGGAAACTTCCAGTGAGTTCCAGAATGCAGGTACAGGGAACAGAGCTACAGTCTGTGAAGCACTGCTTAACCTCCTAACTCAATTAACCCCTGCTCCTCTGCCTACAGAGGAGTCAAAGTAAATTTGCCTCAGACCCAACAACCTAGGACCATGGTTTTGGTTGTCCAGGGTCTCGTCTCAGGTTTTGGTAGTTAGGACAATTAAAATTGAATCCCTGTCTTCTTTGTGGTCTGGGATTATCGCTATGGACATCCAACTAGTAAGGTACAGATAAAGGTATAGAAAGGTATAGAGATCAGAGAGTTCAGAGGGGTAGTGTAATAGGAAGGTTCTGTTCTCCTTCCTGACCCCATATATAATGCTCCAGCTGAGTGAATTAAATTAAGGAGGGGTCTCAAAATCCTGTGGTGCTGTCAGGTCCATCTCACCAGATCTGGCAGCACTTGAACTGTGGTGCCATTGAAGTCAAAAGGTACTTTTCCAAAACGTCTTTCAGGACAGCACCCGAGAGATCATGGCTCCTCCTCCCACAGGAAACACCTCATCAATTAAGTCTTTAAATTGGAACCCTCCATGTTGCCTCATCAGTTTTTTTGTGTTTCCTCCAGCTGGAGGAACACCTCTGGTGGGAGCCATGATCTCTCAGGTTTATCCTGGGAGACACAGGTTCTCACCTGTTAGGTCTTTTTTAGGCTAGGAGAGTGAGCCTCCCACTTGCCTCTTAGATGGATGGTCCCGTGGGCTCCCTCTCCCTCTTCCGTGCTCGGGGAGAGCCTGTACGTCCGGGGGTGCTGCCTCCAAATTTTTTTAGCCTGACGGGCGGCCGTCCTCTGTTCCCTTCTGCAATGGAGGAACGAGCGGTGGCGGCAGCCATGTTGCTGGTGGCAGAAGAGCGCTTCAGCCACGTCCTGTAAGGGAGGAGGCAGCACTTCCGGGTCGGCGCGTGCGTCATTTCCGGGCGCAAAGCGCAGTGGGAGAGGGCAGGGTCAGCTGGCGCCTTATTTCCGGTTCCAGGTCAGCGCAGCGGCGTTTTCGAATCTGGAACCGGTCGTTTCACCACGCACCGCAGACAGCTATGGATAGCGATGCAGCGGATAAGGGGGCAAGCCAAGGCGCCAGCAAGGCTAAGGTAAGGGACTGTGTCCTCTATTACCCTGGGCCGTTTTCTCCTGTGGGGGGGTTACTCACCCTTTCCCCCCCCTTCCCCCAACACCCCCCCCCACCCCCTCTTCAGAAGGTATGTTGCAGTGGCTAGATTTAGTATATCTGCCCTACAACAGGGGATTAGGTGGTGGTGGCTTGCTGGGCACATGGAAAATGAGATGTTATCTTCCTTAGTGCACCTGGGTGTATTATTTGCGCTGTATTACAGCCTTTTAAGCGTGGTCCCATGTCTCTTTTCTGTTTGTCCAGGCCAAAGGTTCTGCCCAACCAGTCAAGAAAAGGTGCCCTGTCTGCAAAGAGAAATTAAGCGATGCTTGGACCAAAACGCTTTGTGCAGAGTGCATTACAAATTTGGTCAGAGAGGAGACTCCATCCGTATGTGGCGACTTGGTGTCAACACTAAAGGATGAGCTCCGGGCCACCTTTCAAGCTTTTAGGTCAAACCTAAGAGAGGAGCCAGGTCCCTCTAGGGATTCTTTGGTTCCGTAGCCATCTTCAGAACCCCAGAGTGGTTCTCAAATAATTTTTGGGGGTCCGATATCCCAGGACGCTTCTCAAGGGTCCGTTTCCCTCGCTCCAGGTGATACAGATTCTGAGGAGGAGGAAAATGAATCAGATGCCGCTTCTAAATACAAATTGTCGCTAGAAGAGGTGGGAGGACTCCTGAAAATAATCCATGCCACTTTGGGGATAGAAGAGGAAAAGAAGGAACTCTCCCTGCATGACCGCATAATTCAAGAACTGAAAAATCAGAAAGTCATTGTTCCGGTCTCAGCAGGGGAGTTCTTCCAGGGGGCTCTACTCACATGTTTTTCTGGTTCAGAAACCTTCAGGAAAGTTCCGTCTTATCCTAAATCTCAAAATGCTGAACAAATCAGTAGAATACAGAAGGTTTCGGATGGATTCAATATTTTCAGTAAGAAACCTCCTGTATCAAGGGTGCTATATGGCATCAATATATTTACAAGATGCCTACCTCCACATTCCTATTGCCGCCAGGTCGCAGAAATATCTGAGGTTAGCACTGAAAGAAGGGAAGAAGGTGGTACATCTGCAATTCAGAGCACTCCCGTTTGGTCTGTCATCATCCCCAAGGGTCTTCACGAAACTAATGGCCGAAGCTCTGGCGCCTCTGCTTCTAGAGGGGATCTCAGTTATTCCTTATCTGGACGACCTGCTGTTTTTTGCCCAGACCAGAGAAGGTCTTCAAGAAAACTTGCTCAGAGCCCGTGTTCATCTAGAATCCATAGGGTGGATTTTAAACCTTCAAAAATCAAATCTGATTCCCTCACAGGAAGTGTTATTCCTGGGTTTCCGTATCAACTCTTTGGAACAAAAAATTTTTCTTCCAGAGGAAAAACAGAAAAAGTTGGTACAAGTGGTGTCATTGCTACAGTCCAATCAAGTTCTGTCCATCAGGAAGGTTATGTCAGCATTGGGAACCCTGACCTCTTCCATTCCGGCCATCCAGTGGGCAAAGCTCCATTTCAGACCTCTGCAAAGTTTCCTGTTAAAAACCTGGAATCACCAGCAGGATTCGCTAGATTCATTCGTGAAGATCCCTACTTCAGTAAAAAGAAGTCTGTGGTGGTGGAAGAACCAGACAAGGTACTCAGAGAGGCTGTTATGGTCCTTCCCAACTCAGGTGAGGTTGACAACAGATGCCAGTTCCTGGGGTTGGGGGGCTCATATGAGCAGCCGGTGGGCCCAGGGCTCGTGGGACACAAGAGATGCGCTGAGGTCCTCAAATTGGAGGAAACTAAAAGCTATAGAGATGGCCTTACTGACCTTTGCGAAAGAAGTCCAGGGGCAACATACTCAGATCCTGTCAGACAACGCCACGGCGGTGGCTTACATAAACAGACAGGGGGGAACCAGAAGCAAAGTTCTGCAAAGCTTGGCAAAAGGCATTCTGAGTTGGGCAGAGCTCCATACTCTATCCTTATCCGCGGTCTATTTAAAAGGGACCCTAAACAGAGTAGCGGACTTCCTAAGCAGGAACCAGGTATTAGAAGCGGAGTGGCAATTGAATCCAGAAGTCTTCCATTTAATAGTGCAGAAATGGGGGCGCCCAAAAGTGGATCTCTTTGCCACCCAGGAAAACTCGCAAATGTCTCGCTTCTTCTCCCTGAACAGGAACGAGGCATCATTGGGAGTGGATGCTCTGGCGCAAGATTGGAAATTTCACCTCTGTTACGCATTCCCCCCGTTTCAGCTTATCCCTCGGGTCATAGCAAAAATCAGGAAGGAGGATACAACAGTGATCCTCATCACTCCCTTCTGGCCAAAAAGGCCTTGGTTTTCATCCCTTCTTCAGATGCAACTAAAACCTTACTGGCACCTTCCATTAAGAAAAGACCTTCTGTTACAAGGTCCTCTGTTTCACCAGGAAGTAGCAAAACTAAAGCTCACGGCCTGGCTACTGAGGAGCAGCTCTTGAAGAGGAAAGGTTTCTCGGATAGGTTGGTAGCTACCCTCCTATCCAGTAGAAAGAAGGTTACAAGAGCAATCTATTCCAAAGTCTGTAAAATCTTCAACTCCTGGTGCACAGCATCTGACAGATCTCCAAAACAAATTTCTTCTGTTCTTGAGTTTCTGCAAGAAGGGGCGGACAAGGGCCTAGCGGTCAGCACCCTCAAAGTTCAAGTTGCTGCGCTGGGGGTATTCCTATTCATCAGAACCCCTAGTAATAAGATTCTTCAAAGCTCTTACCCGGTCTAGACCAGTGGTAATCAAAAGCTGTCCAGCATGGGACTTATCGGTTGTTCTACAGGCCCTGACCAAGGAACCTTTTGAACCCATTAATTTAGCCTCCCTGAAATTAATTACTTTGAAAACTGTTTTTTTAGTGGCTGTTACAACAGCTCAAAGAGTCAGTGAGCTGCAAGCCTTTTCAATCAGGGAACCTTTCTTTTCCATTTTTTCAGACCGAATTGTTCTGAAGACGGATCCTAATTTTTTGCCGAAGGTCGCTTCGATCCAGAATCGAACTCAGGAAATAATACTTCCTACCTTTTTTTCTAATCCATCGGGTAAGAAGGAAGAAGAATTCCATACCCTGGATGTTAAAAGAGCAGTCTTGAGTTACTTAGAAAACACTAAAGACTTTAGATGTTCAGATGCTCTATTTGTTTTATTTTCCGGTAATAAAAAAGGAAGACAAGCTTCTAGAGGAACCATTGCCAGATGGTTGAGAATGGCTATCTCAGAAGCCTATTCCCTTACAGGTCAAGAGAGTCCAGTAAATGTCCGGGCTCATTCTACAAGAGCTTCGGCGGTGAGTTGGGCAGAAAAAGCTGGCGCCACCCCCGAACAAATCTGTAAGGCAGCTACTTGGACAAGTCTGACAACCTTTGCCCGTCATTATAGGTTAGACCTCATGACGGCTGGGGACCAGGCTTTTGGAAGGAAAGTCTTACAGGCTGTTGTCCCACCCTAAATGGAGTAAGTCTCGATTATCCTCTCGGGTGCTGTCCTGAAAGACGTTTTGGAAAAATGCAAGTTAGACTTACCGGTAACTTGTTTTCCAATAGGCTTTCAGGACAGCAGTAACCCGCCCTTTGTTTATGCTAATGTTGTAATACTATGATATAACTGTCGCTTATGTGTTGCAGCTGGGGCTGGAGTTCTCTACAAACAACTGATGAGGCAACGTGGAGGGTTCCAATTTAAAGACTTAATTGATGAGGTGTTTCCTGTGGGAGGAGGAGCCATGATCTCTCGGGTGCTGTCCTGAAAGCCTATTGGAAAACAAGTTACCGGTAAGTCTAACTTGCAATTTTTGTCTCATAATGTCTCTTTGTATAAAAATGAATGTGGCTACTTTGTGGACCCTGTCTATCTCGTTTAGATCTGTTGATGATTTGCCCACAGAATGTTAAAAATTGCGGTTACCGTGCTTTGCAGACCTTTGCCAGATGTGACTTCTGGGATTCCTCTGATCCTGAGATTATTACAATGGTTACTGTTTTCTCCATCTTCTAAAAGTAGATGCATACAGCGCAGTTCCTGTGTGATGATTCTAAAGCCCACAATTCTAGCTTGCAAAGCCGCTGGGGAGGATTCCTGTGCTATGACCCTGGGGTGCAATTGTGTCACATCTGCACGGGTTTTGGCAAGTTCTTTTTGTACAGACCCCTCAATGTGTAGTGCAAAGGCCTCCAGAACTGCATCAAGCTTGGCTTTTCTAGGAAGTAGGCACATCTGCAGCCTGATGGTAGGCATTTCCTAACTAAGGTTGTGAATCATTGGCTGAAAGGGCTGAGGGATGCAGAGATCTTTATTGTTGCTTCTTCATGCTATCATCATCAGTCTCGACTCCCGACAGTCTGCCTTTTAACCCTTTATGTCTCTATCCTAAAAATGTATAAGTAATACACTGCAGATAATTTTCAGGTATCCATCTACAGAGGAACCTGAATAGATCACATGACCACATCAATGAGGATGGAGGAGGACTGGAGACACATGACTGAGAAGATACTAAACCTCACCCTGGAGATCATCTACCTGCTGACCGGAGAGGTGAGGAGGATTCTGGGAGGTCACATGACATCACTCTTATCTCTATAAATAAAGCACAGACCTGACCGGAGAGGTGAGGAGGATTCTGGGATTCTAACATGATATTCCTATTGGTTCCTCAATACAGAGATTTCCTCTTGTGAAGTCAGGTGACCATATGACCATCACAGTGCCTCCATGTGACTCCCTAAAGCCTGAGAGACACAACATGCAGAAGATTCTAGAAGTCACCAAGAAGATGATGGAGCTGCTGACAGGAGAGGTGAGTGGTGTTGGGAATTCTGGGACATTATCCAGTAACAGACAAGGGATGTGTCTGGATGGTGACTGTATCATTGTGTGTGTCAGGTTCCTATAAGGTGTCAGGATGTCACTGTCTATTTCTCCATGGAGGAGTGGGAGTATTTAGAAGGACACAAGGATCTCTACAAGGATGTCATGATGGACAATCAGCCGCCCCTCACATCACCGGGTAAGAGGAGACTTTATTGTAAAGGAGAGAGCAGTACGGAGGGTCCCACCTAGATCCCCCATCATCTGATAAACACATAGAAACAATGTATTCAATCAGTGTGTGTGTTTCCTACAGATGGATCCAGTAATGGGAACCCACCAGAGAGATCTCCCAGTCTTCTGTATTCCTGGGATTCCATACAGGAAGTTCACACCATCCCTCACCATCAACAGGTACTGTAGATGAGGAACAAGACTGCTAGTTGGAAGCTAAACAGTGGGGACCTTGAATGGAGAGTGTGAAAAAGTTTTGCTTTTTGACTGCTGGTGATTGCTGAGTTGCATTTTTAGGTTCTTTTTGGGGATTTTCCTTGTAGCTTTTTAACACCTTTTTCTGTCACTTTTTAAACCGTTTTTTTTTTTTTTTTTTTGCTTCTTTCAGCCTGCTAATTAAGGGGAGTGGTTAATTGGTCACAGGTGTTTGGGTGCCTATATAACCTTCTGTAGAACTCATGGTGGGCCTGCTCATCTTTGAGCTTGCTTGAACTTACTCCAAGTGGAACTGGACTAAGTGGTGAGTTAAAAAACAGAGTTGAAAACAAGAGGTTGTAACAGGTGTCAAGTACCTGTGTAGGGTGAGTGTGCACCTGTGTATTGTGAGTACCTGAGTGTTGTCTGAGTAGTGTGTGGATCATTAGTACTTGTGTATTGTGTGTGCACATTGGTCAGCGAGTGCATGTTGGTCAGCGAGTACCTGTGTATTGTCTTGTTGAGTACTTGTGTATTGTCTTGTTGAGTATTAGTGTCAGGAAGCTAGTTGTTAGGTAATGTGGACAGGGTATAATCCCCAATCCTCATTAAATTAATAGGTACGATGCCCGGTGGGTGTTGAGATGCGACTCAGTGTACATCTTGCGGCATGTATGCGTTCCTTGATCATCTGATCGAGGGTGAATACTGCTGTGCAAAATGTAAGCACATTGTTTCCCTGGAAGCCCAGGTTCTGAATCTGGGGAAGCAACTGTCAGCACTGAGAAGTCCCTCCATACTAAAGGAGAGCCAGGAAGGTACACGGCAGGGGCCAGCACAGAGGCGGGTGGAGACAAAGAGGTGCAGGCACTAGGAAAGAGTAGATGGGTGACAGTCAGGAAGAGTAGAGCGGGATGTGCCAGGGAGGTCAATCCAGGACTGGAGCATCCCAATATGTACACTCCATTGAGTGACATTGGTGAAACCAGTCAGGAACCAGCACTGCTGGAGCTGAGGGACTCTCCTAGCTGTTAGGGGAAGAACTCCAGTGAGAGTGGGGGGGAAATGAAGGGAAAGGAAAGACAGATTCTGGTGGTAGGGGACTCATTTCTTAGAAGGACAGAGAAGGCAATCTGTGATAAGGACCTGAAGCGCCGAACTGTATGTTGTCTACCGGGCGCTCGAGTTCAGCATATCACGGATCTTGTGGACAGATTACTGGGAGGGGCTGGGGAAGACCCGCCTGTCATGGTGCATGTTGGCACCAATGACAAAGTCAAAGGCAGATCGGTTGTCCTAAAGAACGATTTAAGGGACTTGGGAGCTAAATTGAGAAAAAGGACTTCCCAAGTCAGTATTCTCAGGAATACTACCGGTACATCGAGCCACACCAGAAAGGCATAGGGAGATTAGGGAAGTAAACAAGTGGCTGAAGAGCAGGTGTAGTAAGGAGGAATTTGGGTTCCTGGAGGACTGGGCCTACTTCTCAGTCAATCACCAGTACTATAGAAGGGATGGACTGCACCTAAATGAGGAGGGTGCAGAACAGCTGGGAGTGAAGATGTCCAAAAAGTTAGAGGGGTTTTTAAACTAGGCGACGGGGGGAAGGGCCCAGAGGCAGAGATAGTCAGCGCGGAACATATTCCCGACGGTAGTATAGGGGGCATTAGTGGTAGACTAAAGCACATAAACCCAAGGTAAGTATAGTAACAAGTCCTAGTTGCAATCTCGGAACACCCAATAAGAGGATAGTATGCGATAGTAAACTACGTGGCATGTTCACCAATGTCAAAAGCCTGGCGGACAAGATGGGTGAACTAGAGATACTGTTGTACGAGGAGGATTTGGATTTTGTGGGAATTTCAGAGACTTGGTTCAACAGCTCTCATGATTGGCTGGCAACCATTCAAGGGTATACCCTAGGGTATGCCTATATATCAAGAATAAGTGAATGTAAGAGATGACATCACTAAGGGAGCTAGGGAGGAGGTGGAATCCTTATGGGTAGAGCTCCAAAGGGATGAAGCTAAGGGGAAAATAATACTGTGAGTATGCTATAGGCCCCCTAACCTGAGGGAGGAGGGGGAGACGGATCTCCTATCACAATTTGGTTTAGCAGCAAGGATGGGAAGTGTTATCCTTGCTGCTAGTCCAAATTGTGATAGGAGATCCGTCTCCCCCTCCTCCCTCAGGTTAGGGGGCCTATAGCATACTCACAGTATTATTTTCCCCTTAGCTTCATCCCTTTGGAGCTCTACCCATAAGGATTCTATTTTAATTATCCAGGCATAGACTGGGCGGAGGGAACCACGCATTCGTCTAAGGCTCGCCAGTTCCTAAATTTCTTGCAGGACAATTTCATGGTTCAGATGGTAGAACCAACTAGAAATAAAGTGTTACTGTATCTACTGATTGCCAACAATACAGACCTGATCATGGATGTGGAAATACGAGGCAATTTAGAAAACAGAGATCACAGGTCAATTGGCTTTAGTATAAATCACACAAGTAGGAAACAAAAGGGGAATACAAAGACACTGAATTTCAAAAGAGCCAACTTCCCTAAAATACGAACCTTGCTAGAAGGCATAAATTGGGATAAAATCTTAGGAACAAAGAACACGGAGGAGAGATGAGTTTGCTTTAAGAGCCTATTAAATAAGGGCATTAGCCAATGCATCCCATTGGGAAATAAATTTAAAAGAGCGAACAAAAGTCCTGGATGGCTTAACTCTAATCTAAAAATCATTATAAAAGCAAAGGAGAAGGCCTTCAAAAAATACAAGGCTGAGGGATCATCATCAGTATTTAGACTTTACAAAGAATGCAACAAGATATGTAAGGGTGCAATTAAGGCGGCTAAGATAGAACACGAAAGACACATAGCGGAGGAGAGCAAAAAAAATCCCCAAAAATTCTTTAAGTTTATAAACAGTAAAAGAGGGAGGACAGACCATATTGACCCCATAAAGAATGAGGAAGGACATCTGGTTACAAAGGATAGGGAGATGGCGAAGGTATTGAATTTATTCTTCGCCTTAGTCTTCACGAGGGAATTGGGGGCTTCAGTAACCAAAACTGCAGTGTTTATCCTTGTGACACATCACAGGAAGTACCTCTATGGTTAACAGAGGACAGAATTAAAATTAGACTTGGGAAACTTAACATTAATAAATCACCGGGACCAGATGGCTTGCATCCGAGGGTACTTAGGGAACTCGGTCAAGTAATTGCCAGACCATTGTTCCTAATTTTTACTGACAGTCTACTGACTGGAATGGTACCAGCTGATTGGAGAAAAGCCAATGTAGCACCAATAGTTAAAAAGGGCCCAAAATACATCCCTGGGAATTACAGAGCAGTTAGCCTAACATCAATAGTATGCAAGCCCTTGGAGGGGATGATATGATAAGGGACTATATACAAGATTTTAGTAACGAGAATGGTATCATTAGCAGTAATCAGCATGGATTCATGAAGAATCGTTCTTGCCAAACCAATCTATTAACCTATGAGGAGGTGAGTTGCCATCTAGATAAAGGAAAGCCTGTAGACGTGGTGTATCTGGACAGTTCCCCATAAACATTTACTGTACAAATAAGGTCCATTGGCATTGACCATAGGGTGAGTACATGGATTGAAAACTGGCTACAAGGGCGAGTTCAGAGGGTGGTGATAAATGGGGAGTACCCGGAATGGTCAGGGGTGGGTAGTGGGGTCCCCCAGGGTTCTGTGCTGGGACCAATCCTATTTATTTTGTTCATAAACGACCTGGAGGATGGAGTAAACAGTTCAATTTCTGAATTTGCGGACGATACTAAGCTAAGCAGGGTAATAACTTCTCTGCAGGATGTGGAAACCTTGCAAAAAGATCTGAACAAATTAATGGGGTGGGCAACTACGTGTCAAATGAGGTTCAATGTAGAAAAATGTAAAATAATGCATTTGGGTGGCAAAAATATGAATGCACTGGGGGTGAACCTCTGGGGGAATCTAGGATGGAAAAGGACCTGGGGGTCCTAGTAGATGATAGGCTCAGCAATGGAATGCAATGCCAAGCTGCTGCTAACAAAGCAAACAGAATATTGGCATGCATTAAAAAGGAGTCAACTCCAGAGATAAAACGATAATTCTCCCGCTCTACAAGACTCTGGTCCGGCCGCACCTAGAGTATGCTGTCCAGTTCTGGGCACCAGTCCTCAGGAAGGATGTACTGGAAATGGAGCGAGTACAAAGAAGGGCAACAAAGCTAATAAAGGGTCTGGAGGATATTAGTTATGAGGAAAGGTTGCGAGCACTGAACTTATTCCCTCTGGAGAAGAGACACTTAAGAGGGGATATGATTTCAGTTTACAAATACCATACTGGTGACCCCACAATAGGGATAAAACTTTTTTACGGAAGGGAGTTTAACCACTTCAATACCAGGCACTTAGACACCTTCCCGCCCAGACCAATTTTCAGCTTTCAGCGCTGTCGCAATTTGAATGACAATTGCGCGGTCATGCTACACTGTACCCAAACAAATTTTTTATCATTTTGTTCCCACAAATAGAGTTTTCTGTTGGTGGTATTTGATCACCTCTGCGGTTTTTATTGTTTGCGCAACAAATAAAAAAAGACAGAATTTTTTTTTAAAAAACAAGTTTTTCTTTGTTTCTGTTTAAATTTTTTGTAAATAAGTACGTTTTCTTCTTCAATGACGGGCACTGAGATGGCTGCACTGACGGGCACTGATACGGCGGCACTGATGGGCACCGATGAGGTGGCACTGATGGGCACTGGTAGGTGGGGCTGATGGCCACTGAGAGGTGGCACTGGTATGCGGCACTGATGGGCACTCATAGGTGGCACCGATGGGCACTCATAGGCGGCACTGATGGGCACTCGTAGGTGGCATTGATTGGTACATATGGGTGGCAATGATGGGTACTTATGGGTGGCACTGATAGGTGCCGCTGATGGGCACTGATAGGTAGGCACAGATGGGCACTGACAGGTGGCACCGATGGGCAATGACAAGTGGCACTGATGACACTGATTGGTGGCATTGCTGGGCATAACTAAAATATAATGGTGCCAATCAGTGCCCATTTGTGAGCACAGATTGGGCACATGTGGATGGCCATGGGGTACATATCTGGCCATCCACATGTTGCCCCTTCCCTGGTGGTCCTAGTGGCGATCCCTGGTGGTCCAGTGTGGTGATCTGAGGGGGGGCTGCGCTGATAAACAATCAGTGCAGACCCCCCCTGTCAGGAGGGCCGCCGATCAGCTCTCCTCTACTCGCGTCTGTCAGACGCGAGTGAGGAAAAGCCGATCAACGGCTCTTCCTATTCACATCGTGATCAGCCGTGATTGGACACAGCTGATCACGTGGTAAAGAGCCTCCGCCGGAGGCTCTTTACCAAGATCGGTGGAGTGGTGTGTCAGGCTGACACACCGCTCCACCGATTGCCACGATGCGCGGGCGCGCGGCGGCATGTTATCCTGCTGGACGTCATATGACGCCCAGTCAGGATAACAGAACCACTTCCCGGACGTCAGTCCGCTATAGGGCGGGCGGCAAGTGGTTAATAAGACTCGTGGCCACTCATTAAAATTAGAAGAAAAGAGGTTTAACCTTAAACTAGGTAGAGGGTTCTTTACTGTAAGAGCGGCAAGGATGTGGAATTCCCTTCCACAGGCGGTGGTCTGAGCGGGGGGCATCGATTGTTTCAAAAAACTATTAGATAAGCACCTGAATGACCGCAACATACAGGGATATACAATGTAATACTGACATATAATCACAGGTTGTAGGTTGGACTTGATGGACTTGTGTCTTTTTTCAACCTCACCTACTATGTAACTATGTAAGAATTATTGGTAGTTATGATTTATACACAGCTTGTTTGTTACAATGAATGTTTATAATATATTCAGAGCAGAAACTTCAGGGATGATAATATTGTTGTTAGAATATAAAGAGGAGGATGAGGAGTATGGTGTGATAGGGGAGCTTTCTGAAAGACACAAGGATCTCTACAAGGATAATATGATGGAACCATTGCATATTAGAAACCCACCAGAGAGATGTCCCCGTCGTCTGTATTCCCAGGATTCCACACAGGAAGGTCACATAACCCCTCACCATCATCAGGTAGGTGGAGTTGAGGGTCTGGAACATAAAGTGATTGAACACTCCGATGTGTGGACTCTACAAGATGATATTTTCTATGTGATCTCACATCATAAGTACTTCTATTTTACAGATGTTATTTTCTGCCATTCTGTTGGTTTAGGGTGAAGATCTGATGAACATCAAAGTTGAGGGTGAAGTAGAAGAGACATATGTGAGGGATGATCAGCAATATACAGAGGAGGCTGAAATGACGAGGACATTCAAAGAGGAGGACACTCCTACAGAGATCAGCACAGGTGAGTCATAATATATTCTTGTTATCTCTGCTCTGTTACTGCACACTGATTGGGCCAGAGTAAGGCGGGAGATGAGTTATACTGTATAAGCCAACAATACATTGATAATAGTCACTGATAACATCATATATATTATTTCTTCTTTTCTCTCAGATAAACCCCCATCTCTGTGCTGCAGACACAATTTTTATACTCTGATGCGATATATGTCAATTTTGGGGTAAATCTGGCAGTGTTCGGTTGTGGTTCACTCCTAGTTACAGTAGCACAAATATAATAACACAGAGTGAGCCTTTTTTCTTTTCTCGGACATCACGGGACACAGAGCCACAGTAATTACTGATGGGTTATAGGGTATCACTAGGTATTGGACACTGGTCACACCCTAATCAGGAAGTTCAACCCCCTATATAACCCCTCCCCTTCCAGGGATACCTCAGTTTTTACACCAGTGTCTTAGGTGTTGGACGTGCAAAGATGTCCTGTGCTGAAGCTCCAAAAGGAATATCCTATACTGGGGCAAGCCAGACGACCGGATCCATTCAAAGTGTCTTTTCATGGCCGAATTGAATGGTACCCGGGCCTCGTGTCCGAAGAAACGAGGTTTTACCTGTAACGCTTCTCTTTTTAGAGAGCTGGACCCGCGGATCAGAAAATGGCTTTAAACTTCCTAATTTCTGGCGAGGTGCTTTACAGGCCCAGAACTGAAGGATCCCCCTACTGATGGGGGCCCCAGTCTCTGACGGTTTTTCACAAACGGAGCCCACCGTGAGAGGCGAAGGCTGGGTCTGTGTAAACTGAACCCTGCGGCCTGGATAAGGTAAGAGGAGATTCCACAGAATTTAAATTCTAGTGGCTCTTCTCCTTTAAAGTGAATGCATGCTGTGCCTATTGTGACCACCGGGGGCGGCCAAGAGCACAAACCTTCTCATGCTTGATCTGTCTCAGCGTCCGCTGCTCAGGCTCTTCCTCCAGCTCCAAAGGTAGATGGTGGGGGGTTTTCTCTGCTGGGATGGTCCCCCCAGGCTAGGGAAAGGCTCAGGTAGGCTGTAAGGCGGGTGAGTCCGCACTGTCACAGCCGCTACCGCCGCCACCGAAGCCGCATTGCGATGCAGGGCCCATCACTGCCGGCCTCCTCCTTATTCCCCCAACCCCAGCCTCCCTTCAGGCTTGTCAGAAAGGGTCGGCTCGCGCGGGAAGTGCTCGTTTTTCAAAAACGAGGGGGGGGGGCGGGGCGTCAGCGTGCCCAGACGCCCACAGTGCCTGAAAGCATGGCTATTTAAAGCACACTGTACAGGTGCTCTGAGCTTTGGAGAGACACAGAGCTGACAGTCACATGTAAGGTGGGACACAGGCATTCCCCTAGGCTGCATTCACTAAAGAACACCGGATTGGGCATTTGGTAGCAAGGCTTTTAGCCAGACTACATCGCTCAGCAGTCAGTGTTCGTTTTTGATACCTCACACCTTGTTGCTTTGCACTATGGGTAGAAGAGGTTCAAGCACCCCTAGAACCGGAGGCACTAGGGGGTCTCGTTCAGGTTCTGAGGACCCCCTGTCTGCTACACCATCCCCTCCTGAGGGACCAGGGGCAGCTGGACAGGGAGAGCCATTGGGGTTAGGGGCTACATCTGCTGCCGGCACTTCAGCCCCTGTGTACATTACACAAGAAGTTTTTTCCTCAACCATTTCTGGATTAGAGAAAAAACTAATGGCCGCGATTACATCTTCACTGAGTGGAAGAAAACGCACAAGGCCTTCCTCTGCTCCCCAAGACCCTCAGTCAGAGGAGCTCTGGGATAAAGGAGATGAATCCCTTTCAGAGGATCGGGATGGGACAGATGATTCCTCTTCGGAGGATTCAGGTGGAGAGGGACCCTCTGCGACTTCCCAAGAGGAGAAAGTCTTAGTGCAGATCCTCACTGGTTTGGTCCGCTCCACATATAAGTTGCCCATACCTGAAACTACTACAGAAACCTCTTCTGCTTTGGGGTCACTGAAACCTTTCCAAGCAGCACATGCTTTTCCTGTTCATAATTTACTTGAAAAGCTGCTTTATTCTGAGTGGGATCACCCAGATAAGCGATTTCTTCCGCCGAAAAAGTTTTCTACACTTTATCCTATGGAAGAAAAGTTTATTAAGAGGTGGGGAATACCGGCCATTTCCTCTGTAAATAGTAATCTGACTTGTCCTGTAGACAACGCTCAGATGCTCAAAGATCCTGTGGATAAAAAGATGGACTTCTTAGTGAAAGATGTGTTCTCTTTAGCAGGATCAGTGGCCCAACCTGCAGTAGCAGCGATTTGGAGTCTGTCAATACTTAAGAGACCATGTTAAGCAGGTCATCAAAGTATTGCCTGAACAGCAGGCCCAGGGGTTTGCTAACCTTCCTGCGGCTTTATGTTATGCTGTTGACGCCATTAGAGATTCTATCGTGCAAACCTCTCGCCTCTCGCTTGGGTTGGTGCATATACGTAGAATCTTATGGTTGAAAAACTGGTCAGCCGAAGCACCATGTAAGAAGCTTCTGGCTGGGTTTCCCTTCCGTGGTGAAAGGTTGTTTGGAGAGGACTTGGATAATTATATCAAGACGATCTCCTGTGGGAAAAGCACTCTCTTACCTGATAAGAAGAAGAGTAAGCGTCCCTCTTTTAAACGGTCTCTTTCCCCAGCGCCAGGGGCATCAGCCTCCAGGAAGTCACGACGGTCTCCTCCGTCTGGGGCAAGAAACAAGAGTCAACCCCAGGGACACAAGAAATCCTGGGGGAAAAGGTCTTCTAAGCAAGACACTAAGACCTCTTCATGAAGGGGCGCCCCGCTCGCTCGAGTGGGGGGAAAGACTGCTGCAGCTCTCAGGGCCCTGGCAGAAGGACTTCCAGGACAGATGGGTAATCTCCATGGTAACCTTAGGGTACAGACTGGAGTTCCAAGAATGTCCCTCTCCTCGTTTCCTCAGATCAGGTGTTCCCAGAAAACCAGAAGAGAAGCAGTCGCTCCTTCTAGCGATAAAGCGACTTTGGTCGCAAAAGGTCATTGTGGGGGTTCCCACAAAGGATCAAGGATTGAGACTCTGTTCCAATCTTTCTGTGGTCCGAAAACCAAATGGGGACGACAGACCCATTTTGGATTTGAGAGATCTGAAACGATTCCCAAGGATGCAGTCCTTTTGTTTGGAATCAATTCAGACAGTAATCTCCGTCCTGCAGGGAGGAGAATTTCTGATATCAATAGGCATCAGAGATACAGGCCTATATGTGCCCAGTTTTCCTGCTTAACTGAAGTGTCTGCAGGCAAAGATCACTGCTCTAAGGGAGCTGATTCTGACAGTCAGGGCCAAGAAGGGTCTTTCTGTCCGCCTTTGTATGAGGCTGCAGGGGAAGATGGTGGCTTCATTCGAAGCAGTTCCCTATGCGCAGTTCCAAGCAGAACTGTTGCAACACAGTATTCTGTTGACCTGGAACAGGAACGTGCAGACATTAAACTTTCCAATGCACCTATCGCATGCGATGCGTCAGAGCCTCAGTTGATGGCTCATACCCGAAAACCTACAGAAGGGGAAATCCTTCCTACCGGTTGCCTGGGATCCTCTTGCAGGCAGGACGGATGCGTTGGTGATTCCGTGGCATCGGCTCTCACCGATTTATGCATTCCCTCCCATTCTGCTACTGCCACGGTTCCTTCGCAGACTCAGGCAAGAAGGGAAGTCGGCACTTCTGGTGGCCCCCGTTTGGCCCAGAAGAACCTGATAAGCAGAAATAGCAGGGATGATAGTGGGTTCCCGGTGGACCCTACCGATACACCCAGACCTGTTAGCTCAAGGTCCGGTGTTCCAGCCTGCCTCACAAATGCTAGATTTGACGGGTGGGTTATTGAATCCCACGTTCTGAAAAATCGTGGGCTTTCAGGTCCTGTCATATCTACCTTGATCAATGCAAGGAAGCCAGCTTCCAGAATGATTTATCATAGAGTCTGGAAAGCTTATGTATCCTGGTGTGAATCCAGGGGTTGGCATCCCAGGAAATATGTCATAAGTAGAATTCTGGATTTTCTACAATTAGGATTAGAGATGAAGCTGGCCTTGAGTACCATCAAGGGCCAGGTGTCGACCTTATCAGTATTGTTTCAACGGCCGCTTGCTTCGCATTCTCTGATCCGAAACTTTATACAGGGGGTGATGCGTCTTAATCCTCCGGTTAAGGCGCCCCTAAACCCCTGGGACTTGAACTTGATTCTATCGGTGTTACAAAAACAACCTTTTGAACCAATACGTCAGATTCCTTTGGTCTTACTGACGAGGAAACTAATTTTCCTGGTAGCTATCCCTTCTGCTAGAAGAGTATCAGAAATAGCAGCTCTTTCCTGTAAAGAGCCCTACTTGATTATACACAAGGATAGAGTGGTACTGCGCCCTCATCCTAGTTTTTTACCGAAGGTGGTTTCAGATTTTCATCTAAACCAAGACATTGTGCTACCTTCCTTTTTTCCAGAACCTTGTTCTTCGGAAGAAAGGTCATTACATTCTTTGGATGTAGTAAGAGCAGTCAAGACCTATCTGGAGGCAACTGCTCAGATTCGCAAGACGGATGTCTTGTTCGTGCTGCCGGAGGGTCCCAATAGAGGACAGGCAGCGTCAAAAGCGACCATTTCTAAATGGATTCGACAGTTGATTATTCAAGCTTACGGTTTGAAACGGAAGGTTCCCCCATTTCAGATCAAGGCACATTCCACAAGGGCTATTGGTGCTTCTTGGGCAGTGCATCACCGGGCCTCTATGGCTCAGATCTGCAAGGCCGCAACCTGGTCTTCAGTTCATACATTCACCAGATTCTATCAGGTGGATGTGAGAAGGCATGAGGATATCGCCTTTGGGCATAGTGTGCTGCAGACAGCGGTACAAGGTCCTCAGGTCTGATAGCACCCTACTTGGTTGTGATTCCCCCCCCCCCTCAGTTGGCATTGCTTTGGGACATCCCATCAGTAATTACTGTGGCTCTGTGTCCCGTGATGTCCGAGAAAAGAAAATAGGATTTTTTATTACAGCTTACCTGTAAAATCCTTTTCTTTCAACGGACATCACGGGACACAGAGGTCCCGCCCCTCTTCTAATACACCTATACTGCTTTGCTACAAAACTGAGGTATCCCTGGAAGGGGAGGGGTTATATAGGGGGTTGAACTTCCTGATTAGGGTGTGACCAGTGTCCAATACCTAGTGATACCCTATAACCCATCAGTAATTACTGTGGCTCTGTGTCCCGTGATGTCCGTCGAAAGAAAAGGATTTTACAGGTAAGCTGTAATAAAAAATCCTATTATAAGCACACTTATAGCTAAATGTTAACATAAAACTCTATTTACAGTCTTGCATAAGTAGTAACATAAAAACTGAAACACTTTACAGAAGAAAATACTGCTTCAAGCTCCCTCCAGTGCTGCCTATCACCAGAATCCTAGTCCTGTGGTCATTTGTTCTATGCTAAAGGTTCTAGAAGTCTGAACTTTGAACCTCTTGTTTATCAGAGATCACATGACCAAGTGCCTAGGCGTGTGGTTGTGTGAAGAGCTTGCACCTCCTAGTCCCTATTAGTTCTTGCTTTTTGGACAAGGCTGTGTAAATGTAGAAGTGATCTAGAAGGAAGATCAAAGGTTCTTTGACTGAAGAGGGGAAGTCACAGCTGGTTGGAACATCTACAGAGAACATCTGCTCGCTAAAATCTACCTGATCCAAATGGAATCTTAATTTAAGTGGACTAACCTTCTCCTATCTATTGATCATGTTTTTATATTTTTCCAGGACATGTCATGGAGAAACCCTCAAAGGATCGTCTCACTTTATCTCTAGATTGTAAAATGGAAGATGAGGACATCACAAGAGATTGTACAGGAGAAAAGACAATGAGCTCAGCTATGGATGGTGAACTTCACAGTGTGGATAGACCATCAAATTCCTCTGACTCTGAGCAACCTTGTACTGTGAGGGATGGTGCCGGAATTCAGGGGGAGGAGGAATGTTTTTGTCCTGAATGTGGGAAAAGTTTTAGCTCTGAATTAAGTCTTATTGTACATCAGAGATCTCACACGGGTGAGAAGCCACAATCCTGTTCTGAGTGCGGTAAAAGTTTCCTTTATAAATCAGAACTTATTATACACTACAGATCTCACAAGGGCAAGAAGCAAAATTACTGCTCTGAGTGTGGGAAGTGTTTTACAGATAAATCACAACTTGTTAGACATCAGAGATCTCACACAGGGGAGAAGCCGTATTTCTGCCATGAGTGTGGGAAATGTTTTTCACAGAAATCAGACCTTTTTAGACATCAGAGATTGCACACAGGGGAGAAGCCAAATTCCTGCCCAGAATGTGGGAAATGTTTTATAGAGAAATCACAACTTATTACACATCAGAGATCTCACACGGGGGAAAAGCCATTTTCCTGCCCTGAGTGCGGGAAGTGTTTTACAGATAAATCACAACTTGTTAGACATCAGAGATCCCACACAGGGGAGAAGCCATATTCCTGCCATGAGTGTGGGAAATGTTTTTCACAGAAATCAGACCTTTTTAGACATCAGAGATTGCACACAGGGGAGAAGCCAAATTCCTGCCCAGAATGTGGGAAATGTTTTATAGAGAAATCACAACTTATTACACATCAAAGATCTCACACGGGGGAGAAGCCGTTTTTGTGTTCTGAGTGCGGGAAATGTTTTTCAGATAAATCACACCTTATTAGCCATCAGAGATCTCACAGGGAGGACAACCCATATTACTGCCCTGAGTGCGGGAAATGTTTTTCCAAGAAATCAAACCTGGTTTCACATCAAATTTTGCACAAGGGGGAAAAGCCAAACTCCTGCTCTAAGTGTGGGAAATGTTTTGCAAGGAAATCAGACCTTGTTAAACATCACAGATCTCACACAGGGGAGAAGCCGTATTCCTGCTCTGAGTGTGGGAAATGTTTTTCACAGAAATCAAACCTTGTTGCACATCAATTATTGCACACGGGGGAGAAGCCAAACTCCTGCCCTGAGTGCAGGAGATGTTTTGCAAGGAAATCAGACCTTGTTAAACATCTGAGATCTCACACAGGAGAGAAGCCGTATTCCTGCTCTGAGTGTGGGAAAAAATTTTCACATAACTCAGGTCTTGTTTCACATCGGAGATCTCACACGGGGATGAAGCTGTATGACTGCCCTGACTGTGGGAGATGTTTTTCACAGAAATCAAGCATTATTTCACATCAGCAATCTCATACTGGGGAGAAGCCCTTTCTCTTGCATTCATTGACGGACACAGCCTCTTCTTTATCCATGACCAAACAGGGTTTTATAGCCCCACCTACAGGAGTGGAACACTAGGCTGAAAAAAAACACAGCACCTCCTATGGGCAGTTCTCTCTGGGTATAAAATAAACATCTCTGCTATAGGTAACACAGTCATTCATCCAAGTGTTTTCAGGAGCACGGACCTGGTTTTCTGCTGGGACTTGTCCTATATATTTTTTTTCATTTAAATTTTTTCCTGGGATTTGTTCCTTCCTGCGGAGATTTATCAAGAGTCAGGCTGGGCAATGGACTGAATAATCTAGATCCAGTGATCACCCCAGTCCAATCAACAGGCGCGTGCAGACCTGTAGCTCAGCTCTGGGTCAGCACCGACATGCCCCATCCTGAACAGGGGAGGCCAGCAAGTTAAACGTCTCGCAGGGACATATATGACTGTCACAATCCATGTCACAGTCCTATAGTCCCTGATCAACAATCCACTTAAGCCTCTTGTGGCGACACATATGACCATTGTTATAATCCATGTCACAGTTCTATAGTCCCTGGCCAACAGCCCTCCCACTTCTGCAGAGAGGAGGATCTGTCATGGGAGCCTTACCCACATGCTCCACTGGCTTGGTACTGCTGTGGGGGGGGGGGAGCTCACAAGTGGTGGCTATGTTTCTGGAGCTGCTGACCCATTTTTCCTGGGTTTTGGTGACGTTTCTGTACTTTCCATGCCCAGCGGCAATTTTGCCTGGGACTGACTGGCTGTATAGGCTATAGGAGCTAGCTGGGGGAGGTTCAGAATGGCCATTTTCTTGTAGCCATGTCCTTCCTTCTGAGGGTCAGAGAATGTGAGGGCTGGAACTTATGGAGCATGGTTCTGAGCAGGACACAGCAGCATATGAATGAATCCTTGCAACCTCTGGTGGTTCGGTGGTGAGTCCTTTCTTGGGTTTCCCTCTCTCTTCTAGGTAGTCTGGAGGTGGTCTCTCCTACTTAGTGCCTTGTGAGGTCCCTGGTTGCAGCAGCGCCCATTGGGTGGTGGGTCCTTCTGTTCCTGTAAACTCACTCCGCCATTCTGGAGTAATTTGTCTCCCGAGTGGAGGCGGCGTTTGGACTCAAGGCGAGCAAGAAGTGCCCCCCACCATCACCCTCTTCCTCAGATTGTTCTGAGCCTGATTTAGGTTTTGCCACTGCCAGATCCACATTTGCTGCAAATCCCAATGACACATCCCCTGAATCGCAATATACAGTGCACCTTCATGTACTCATGGTCTGCCTGATTTGTTCATTTTTGCAGCATTTGAGCCCAAATTGGTTTCCTTTTGACTACTGGTTTCCTTTGTTCTGGGGATCATTGTGTGCGTCTCCCTCTCCTGTGGGCCCCTTCCTCAGCTCCCGGGATGAACATTTTAAACAGCCACCAGTTCTCATGTTTACATGGTCTAGACTTATTTGACATGTAAGTACTTAGTGGGATAAGTTTATTTCTCCCCTCCTTTATTTATATATAGTCTTCCCTGTGTTTGGGTGTAACTTTGGACCATATCGTTTTATTTATGCTTTTTTTTACAGACATTGGTGCACTCGCCCCTGATGATATGGTAGGAAACAATGGAACGTGCGTGGGGCCAATTTTGATGCAGCATTTTCTTTTTAGATGGTTTTATTTCATCCACTCCCAAGCTACCCCACCATGCTGCTTTTCAAGCGATTATTTACTATGGACAATTGTCCGATACCTCAATATGTCATCTTCAAGTTGCTATGATTGTTTTTATAAATATTTGGTCAATAATATGTGATTATTATACCTATTTATCATGTATGTACTCCTATTGTTATGTCATGTTGTTTAATGATTAAAACATGTCTTGTTACATTGACTCCTCTTTTAGCCATGCTAGATCTACCTTGATTTAAAGTCCCAAACCCTATTTTTCTTGCATATAGATAGGGATGGAGCTGTGTGATCCCACACACCTCATTTAAAGTCCCAAAAACCTCCCACCCCCTATTTTTTGTTCCATATCCCCTGAATCCTTGGATGTGGAGGGTGGTTCCTCCGCCTCTGTGGCTGCACAGGAGAAGGCGTTGGTCACCGCTCTCATTGATTCTAAAACTGAGGATTACACTGGGGCATCTGATGGTACCTGTCCCCTTTGGTACACACAAGCCAGTTTGGGCTGCTAAGGGTTTCCCTTAACCCACATATTTCCACAAATTTGTCTACAAGGACTGGGGTCGTCCGAAGCATCCGTTTGTACTCCCTAAGAACTTTGTGGTATGCTCCACCTAATCGGTCTCCTGATCAGGATGCAATCGGACAATGCCACTACCGTGGCATATATCAAACATTAGGGAGGTACGAGAAGTGCGGCAGCAGCACTGGAGGCACCTCCCATCCTACAATGGGCGAAAAGGTTTGTTCCAGCTCTGTCCACCATACACATTCAAGGTGTCAAAAACTTGCAAGTGGATTATCCAAGCCTTCAGGCACTGGACCTTCTGTCCCAAGGGCTGGTATTCCACCCCGATTTACCGTTGCTGGCTATGACAGGGTGGCTATTGAAAGCCAGGTTTTGAAGGACAGGGGGTTGTCTGGCTCGGTGATCCCGACTATGTTAAAGGCTCGTAAGTCTACCTCCCAGAATAATTTTAACCGCACTTGGAGAGCTTATATCATTTTGTATGAAGCTTTGAGGTTCCATCCTTGCTCATTTTCAGTGGCTTGGGTGTTGGCCTTCCTCCAGCAGGGCGTGGATCAGAAACTTTAACCACTTCCAGACCGCCCACCGTTGTTATACGTCGGTACTTTGAAAAGGAGCATTGTTGTCATGGCAGCAGCTAGCTGCCATAACCCCGGTATCCTCTTCCTCAGCTGACGGTCTCGCTTCAAGATAAAAGTGGTCTCTGCGGCGGATTCGCCGCAAGATAACTTTTATCGGCGACGGGAGAGGGCCCCCACCCATCTCCATATCATTGCAGGGTAGAAAAAACATCAAAACGTCACTTACGCCCATAGCTCTTAAAGGGCCATTTTTTAATTTATTTTTTTCACTTTGACTTTTCACTCAGATTGGACACTTTGACACTTTTTTGGCGCCATTGACATTTATACAGCGATCAGAGCTAAAAATAGCCACTGAATACTGTATAAATGTCACTGTCAGGGAAGGGGTTAACACTAGGGGGCAATAAAGGGGTTAACTGTTTTTTTTTGTTTTTTTTTTTAAACGCGCCCCGGTCTGCCGAGCTCGTGTGCAGAAGCGAACGCATCCATGAGTAGCGACAGCATATGAAAACGGTGTTCGAACCACACATGTTAGGTATCTCCCCTATCGGTAGAGCGAGAGCAATAATTCTAGCCCTAGACTTCCTCTGTAACTTAAAACAAGCAGAATTTTTTTAAACGTCGCCTGTGGAGATTTTTAAGGGTAAAAGTTTGTCGCCATTCTACGAGCGGGCGCAAATTTGAAGCGTGACATGTTGGGTATCAATTTACTCGGTGTAACATCATCTTTCACAATATAAAACAAGTTGGGCTAACTTTACTGTTGTCCTATTTTTTAATTCAAAAAAGTTTATTTTTTCCAAAATAAGTGTGCTTGTAAGACCGCTGCACAAATACGGTTTGACAGAAAGTATTGCAACGACTGCCATTTTATTTTCTAGGGTGTTAGAAAAAATATATTTATAATGTTTGGGGTTCTAAGTAATTTACTAGCAAAAAAAAACGTTTTTAACTCGTAAACAACAAATCTCAGAAAGAGGCTCGGTCCTTAAGTGGTTAAGCACGATCAAGGGTCAAGTCTCTGCTCTGGCTGTTTTCTCTCAGCGTCCCTTGGACACACATTCTTTGGTTGGGACTTTCATTCAAGGGGTTCGTCATATGGTGACCCCTGTGCTCTCTCTGTTGCCACCGTGGGACTTGAATTTGGTGTTGTCAGCTCTACAGAAGCCTCCGTTTTAAAGCATTTGGAATTTTCCTTTGCTTACGCTCTCGCGGAATGTTGCCTTCCTAATCGATATCGATTCGGCTCGGCAGGTGTCGAAATTGGCAGTTTTGTCCTGTAAGCCACCTTATTTGATTTTACACAAGGACAAGATGGTTCTTCAGCCATCCTCTTTTTTTTTTTCTCCTTCTAGGTGGTGTCAGCTTTTCATTTGAATGAGGACATTGTCCTTCCTTCCTTGTGTCCTCGGCTGTCGCACCCTAAGGAGGTGGCCGCGATCCGTGTGTACCTTTTCTGTGATGGCCGCTTTTCAGAGGTCCGATTTTCTTGGATGGTCATGGGAAAAGGCATGATGGCCTCTTCTGCCACCTTGTTAGACATCCGAGATCTCACGGAGGGGTGTAGCGGTGCGCCGAAGTACCTGGGATCAGTTAATGGGAGGTTCACTAAACTTGCTCTAAGCTTTCAATGTTAATCTGAACATAGTACTTTTAAGAATGTTTAAACACTTAAGGACTGAAAGGATTTGCCCCCTTAATGACCGGGCCATTTTTTGCGATACAGCACTGCGCCGCTTTAACTGACAATTGCGCGGTTGTACGACGTTGTACCCAAATAAAATTACCATCCTTTTTTCCCCACAAATAGAGCTTTCTTTTGGTGGTATTTTATCAGCTCAGCGTTTTTTTTATTTTTTGCGCTATAAACTAATTTTGAAAAACAAACTATTTTTTACTGTTTGCTATAATAAATATCCCCCAAAAAATACAAATTTCTTCATCAGTTTAGGCCAATATGTATTCTACATATTTTTGGTAAGAAAAATTGCACTAAGCATATATTGATTGGTTTGCGCAAAAGTTATAGCGTCTACTAAATAGGTGATAGATTTATGGCATTTTTATTTATTTTTTTTTACTAGTAATGGCGGCGATCAGCGATTTTTAGCAGGACTGCCATTGCGGCGGACAGATCGGACACTTTGACACTTTTTTGGGGCCATTGACATTTATACAGTGATCAGAGCTAAAAAATAGCCTCTGATTACTGTATAAATGTCACTGGCAGGGAAGAGGTTAACACTAGGGGGCGATCAAGGGGTTACCTGTGTTCCCTAGGGAGTGTTTCTAACTGTATGGGGATGGGACTGCCTGGAGGAGGAGAGAGATCGCTGTTCCTGATCACTGGGAACAGCAGATCTCTCTACTCCTCTGTCAGAGTAGGGATCTGTTTGTTTACATACACAGATCCCCGTTCTAGCTCTCTGTGGCGGGATTGTGGGTGGCCGGCGGACATCGAGGCCGTCAGCCACGCACATCAGCTCCAGCATCGCAGCACGCGCGCTTCCTATCGCTTTTAAAGCGGCCGACGTACACCTACGGCGATTCGCCCAGGAGAGCCAACCTATGAGTAAGCGCTCTATGGGAGCGTGAAACGCGTCAGCAGTTATGCTGTATCACTTCAACAGAGCAATGTACGCATTTTATACCATGTCATTTTTTCAATAAAGAAGATTTTACCTTTATTATTCCAATCCGGAGTGCGGCAGTCCAGATTTTTCATTGCACCTATACCAGGAGAGCCAACCTGTCGCAGTATAATGACGGCGGCTGGTCGGCAAGCGGTAAAGTGAAATATAAAAAATGCATAATTCCTTTAATTTATTTGTTTGGAAGATACCTTAAATCTGCCTGTATAGTGGCACACATCTAATGTAAATGAGCAAAAGTGACCTCTTCAAAGAAAAAAAAAAAACATTCAAATTGCTGGCTGCTAAATTACATTTCCTGGCCAGCTTACCTATGTTTGTATATAAAGAAGATTCCCTACCATGTACCGTACTTTTCTACTACCCTTTCCCGTTATATTCTTTGTAATGTAAACTTTGGTAACAAAATAAAATAAAATGTTATTGAAAAAAAAAAAAAAGAAGATTCCCTTCATCCATAGCAGATACTTATCCTAGTTGAGGGTCTGATATGAATTTTAAGCAGGACCGCACAACATTTTTTAAATAGGATGACTGCATGCTAGCAACCAAGGGCACTGAGCAGGATGGTCACCCACATCTTAACAATGGTTGACCGGTGGCCACATGATCATTGGTTTTTAGGCTCCGTTCACATTGAGGCAACCTGTCAGGCGACGTAGCCGCCTGACAAGTCACACTCCATTCAGTGCAATGAAACCGTTCTAACCGGAGCGACTCAAGTTGCTCCGACTTAGAAAAAGGTTCCTGTACTACTTGGGGTGGTCACTTCGGAGAGGCTTGCATTGACTTCTATTAAAGAAGTCATTTGCAAGCCGCACTGACGTCGTGCTGTGCGGGGCGGCTTCAGAGTCGGGCAACTTTAAAGCCGCCCCAGTGTGAACCAAGACTTAGTGTACCATAGCAGACAATGACTTTCTTGGGGAAAAAAAGCAAACAAATAAAAAGCCTGCCCCTCTGCAGAATAAAAGCCAGACCTTTATCCTTGATAAGGGCCTTATATGGATTTTAAGAAGAAAAAAAAAAAACTGTGTGGGGTTCCCCCCAAATTCTATACCAGATCCCTCGGGTCTGGTATGGATTTTAAGGGTGAACCCTACACAAAACAAGTGTGGGGTCCCCCACAATCCACATCTGACCTTTTTTGAAGCATGCAGCCTGGCTGGCCAAAAGCATGAAAAGCATCTAATTCCCATGTTGAGGAGGGTCAGGGCTTTTTCCTCACAACACTGGCCTTGAGGTTGTGGGGTCTGCAGGCGAGACAAAATCTTAACTATTTCAGCACCGGAAGGTTTAACCCCCCCCCCTTCATGACCAGGCAATTTTATGCGATACAGCACTGCATTACTTTAACTGACAATTGCGCGGTCGTTTGACACTGAACCAAAATAAAATTGATGTCCTCTTTTTTTCCCCACAAATAGAACTTTCTTTTGGTGGTATTTGATCACCTCTGCGGTTTTAATTTTGTTTTTTGCGCTATAAATAAAAAAAGACTGATAAGTTTGAAGAGAAAAAACAATATTTTTTTTACTTTCTGCTATAAAACATTCCCAAAAAAAAAGTAAAAATTTGAATTTCTTCATCAATTTAGGCCAATATGTGTTCTGCTACATATATTTTTGGTAAAAAAAAATCCCAATAAGCGTATATTGATTGGTTTGCGCAAAAGTTATAGCGTCTACAAACTATGGGATTTTTATTTTATTTTACTAGTAATGGCGGCAATGCGGGACTGCGATATTGCGGCAGACAAATTGGACACCTAACTGACACTTTTTTGGGGACCAGTGACACTAATACAGTGATCAGTGTTAAAAAAATATACACTGTCACTGTACTGATGACACTGACAGAGAAGCGGTTAACATCATTAAGGGCGATCAAAGGGTTAAATGTATGCCTAGGGAGTGGGGAAGGTAAAGATCCATGTTCCTGGTTAGCAGAAACAGGATCAGTACATCCCCCTCCCACGGAACGGTGATCTGCCTTGTTTACATGGGCAGACCGCCACTCTGCCTGTCTCCCGAGCGATCGGCGGGTCCGGGCAGACATCACCTCCACCGGACCCACTGATTGGCTCCTGCTGTGTCCAATCACAGTGTGAGCGGGTCGCCAGCAGCGTGCACGTGCCCTAGACCTGGAGGTGTCAGATCACATACTATTGTACGTGATCTGGCACAGAGCGGCCGCTCTGTCGCAGTAAATATGCGTGGGGCAGTCCGCAAGTGGTTAAGTGTCAAATTTGAAAAATAATGGTGCCCCAGACTGCCTCCCTAGGTGAATAGATAAGGGGCTACATAGTACTGTTTGTTACTTATTCACAAAAAGAAAATTTCATAAAGCAAATCAACACATTGACACTGTGAGAAAGTCCTCTGTTGGAAGAAAATACACATTGTTGAAAAAGTCTGTTTGTCCTATAAAAAAAATGGGGGGGACTTCAACATCGGCTCTCTACACAGAACCCAGAGACTATTATCATTTACGTACCTCTCTCTGTTATATCTGTTAAATACTTGTTTTAAGTATTGTATTACTATGGCCGTGTGCTTTGAGTGACAGACTAGTTAGTATGTCACTTCCGGTTTTCCCTGTGTAATACCAGTGCGCCCGAGTGGAGGAGCGGACTAGTCCACTGCCACTGTCTTCAACTGATCAAAGAGAAACAGCAAGCTTCTAGTTGGAAATCCACAGGAGGGGGGCAAAGCCGAATGATTCCACTGACGCTGCCAAACAGCGACACAGCAACACCAGTGGAGATAATAGAAGCATTGACGATCACACAAGACTGGTCTCCTTATTTCTTCGGGAGGCTTCACATGGGCTGTGTTTTTAACAAGTGCCGATCGTCAATGCTTCTATTATCTCCACTGGTGTTGCTGTGTCTCGGTTTGGCAGTGTCAGTGTCAGTGGAGGCACTTGTTAAACACACAGCCCATGTGAAGCCTCTATCTATCTATCTATCTATCTATCTATCTATCTATCTATCTATCTATCTATCTATCTATCTATCTATCTATCTATCTATCTATCTATCTATCTATCTATCCCTCCCACCCAGTGTCTATCTATGTGTCCATTTATCTGTCTGTCTACTATCTATTTATCTATTTACTGACGGGGGTGGGGGGGGGGTGGCTTGGTTAGGGCTTTGTTTGCGCCTCCCAAAAAAAATGTAGCACCAGCCACCACTGATCATGATGTATGGTGACAAATAAAACCAATGCTGACACATCCACTCCAAATCACTGCTCACCATAAATGACAGTTCCCAGCCCCTTAGCTAAATATAAACAAAGAGCAGGACCAAATATGGACATGAATATATTTGGTCGATTCCATCTTCTGGGATCCTCTGTGATGTCTCTGACAAAATATGGTCATGCCTTTATTTGGTCAGTGACATCACACTTAATACCCTGCCAATTGCCCCTTTTTATACACTTTGCTGTCAGCCGGGGGGGCTGTCATTTGCAGCGAGTCTCCAGACATGTACTTTTTTTTGATGGGGAGCTGGCCGGCGTCGTTCATTGTGAAGTTAATGGATCTTCATCACTCATCATCCCCTGTACTCCTGAAGATGCCCATGGGATATATTTTGCCGGCAATAGACTGCAGTGCTGATCTGTGTGTTCTGACAATACAGGTGTCTTCCTGCCTGCTGTCGGTATACAATAGCACAGAGGGTAGGATTCCTCCCATCTACCTTGAATGTGTGAATTGGGGAGCTTGGTCCGTTGATTTTGGTTCAACCTACTGGTTGAATGAAAAAACTGACCCATGTATG
This sequence comes from Lithobates septentrionalis, assembly GCA_037952835.1. Taxonomy (NCBI): domain Eukaryota; kingdom Metazoa; phylum Chordata; class Amphibia; order Anura; family Ranidae; genus Lithobates; species Lithobates septentrionalis. The sequence continues at coordinate 284,985 of JBBDGP010003839.1, forward strand.
GTCAGCTTTAGTGTGACTATACCTGATGAAGCACAGGGTCCTACTATGAAAGTGTGAGTGAGCTACCAAAGGGCATTAGAGCATGCAGCACTAACATAAGTCCTAATCACATTGGTGGACATTGTCTGGATAGATTTGTCAATCTATCCAGACAATCCAGTAGGGTAGCTTTGCTCATTGCCTCCAGGACTGCTTTACCAGAGACTTCTGCTTCTGTACCTTCATGGAGCCTACTGTGTGGTTCTAGTCCTTCACTACCTGGACTGTGTAAAACAAATGTTAAACATGCAATGTTTGGGTCGAACCCTGCATTGGAGCTAATGCAAATGTCATCCTGAGAAGGAAGAAGCCTGTCAGACTTCCACTTACCAGACTGATGAGTCCGCTTGGGCAGAGGGTAGACTCCCTTACGTATCCGACTCACGGCCCCTGGTAGAGCAGACAGGAGGCACGGGAGTGCGGAGTGGTATGAGAGCCTGCTGAAGGGATCCAAGTACTGGATGAGAGATGATCTTCAAGCAGCAGGTCAGTAGTCAGGAACACAGGCCAACAGGTGCTGAGCAGGAGCAAGGCAGGCAGGTCAGGGCACAGGCAGGGTTCAGCAACAGGCTGGCAGCTAAGGTACAGTAGGAGCAGGCAGAAGCGGAGTCAAACAGGCCGAGGTCAGGTACAGGCAGCAAGCAGGAGAATCCAAAGGCAGTCTGGGTCATAGGGAGATCAGGTACACAGGAACACAAGACAGGCTAACTATGGCAAAGGGAGCTGTTGATCAGGTAGCACCGAGCAGAGTGCATGGCAAACCTAAATAGGGCGGTTGGCGCCAAACGGCGCGCACACGCTCACGCCGACGCTCACAGGCGCGCGCGCACACCCACGTGCGCACGCACGTCAGTACACAGACCAGCGCCTGCAGGAGCGTGCACAGCAGCACGCACAGGAACGCGCACGCCAGTGTGCACCAGCGCGCCCCAGGGCAGCCAGCACCACGACCAGCAAGGTGAGCTCTCTGACAGTGCCCCCTCCTTAAGGGCAGCCTCCAGATGTCCAGTTGTGCCAACTTGGAGACATGAACGTTCTTAAAAGTCTGTAAAAGTTCCGGGGCATGCAAATTGCTCTCTGGCTCCCAGGAGTTGTCTTCAGGACCATACCCCTTCCACTTAATAAGATACTGGATTCCATTTCTCCTTTTTCTACAGTCTAGGATTGCCTCCACTTCAAATTCTTCTTCGTTGTCAACTATGACAGGTTTGGGTGGGCCGGTAGTGCGGCCAGTAAAAGGATTAGAGGTAGCAGGCTTCAGTAGCGTCACGTGGAAGACCGGGTGCACTTTTATAGAGTCAGGCAGATCAAGTTCATAGGTGACATCATTTATTTTCCTCTTTACCGGGAAAGGATCCATAAATTTAGGGCCCAATTTCCTAGAGGGACAGGCCATTTTTAGGTTCATTGTGGACATCCATACTTGGTTGCCGGGCTCCAAGATCAGTTCTCCATGCCTCTTATCAAACATTTTTTTGTTGTAATCCTGGGATTTGGCCATAGTTTCTTGTAGAAGTTTGTTGTTGGTGGAAAAGAAACTCATGGTTTCAGAGAAAGCAGGGACGGTACATTCAGGTATTGAGGTTGGCAGGAAATATGGATGAAAACCGTAGTTAGCAAAAAATGGTGTGTGATTGATGGCAGAGTGCAAGGAATTGTTGTAGGAGAATTCTGCAACAGGTAATAAAGAGACCCAGTCATCCTGAGAGAAGGCAGAGAAGCACTGGAGGTATTGCTCAAAGGTCTAGTTGGTTCTCTCAGTTTGCCCGTTCATCTGGGGATGATAGGCTGATGAGAATGCCAATTCTATTTCGAGGGAACCACAGAGGGCCTTCCAGAACCTTGAGGTAAATTGGACACCCCGATCGGACACAATGCTTGATGGGACCCCATGCAGCCTAACAACTTCTTTGACAAAAATCTTTGCTGTATCCATAGCCGAAGGTGTTCCTTTCATGGGGAGAAAATGTGCCATTTTGGACAGCCTGTCCACCACAACAAAGATAGTAGAAAATCCCATCGGAGGGAGGAAGTTACACGATGAAGTCCATCGATATCATTTTCCACGGCCTCTCTATGAACGGGTAAAGGTTTTAATAAACCCCAAGCCTTTGTCCTGCTGTTCTTACTTCGAGCACAAGTGTTGCATGAGTCCACAAAACTTTTACACTCATAGGACAATTGAGGCCACCAGAAGGTGCGCTGTACCAGCTCCGTAGTCTTCAGGACACCAAAATGTCCGGCCAATTTATGGTCATGGCAGAGTTCCATTACAGCTACTGTTAGGTACCTGGTAGGAGAGCCTGACTGTGGGAGAAGACCTCTCATACAACGCTGGTTCAGGAGCCACTGGAATGGGGACAGTGGTCTCCTGAGCACAGTGGGGTAGGAGTGCCTGTTGGAGTATAGTCTCTGATGTAGAAGTAGAGATCCCTCCTGGGATGGCAGGACTGCAGGTGAGAGGAGACTGGAACAGCAGCAGCTGACACACTGGACTGCAGGTGAGAGAAGACTGGAACTGAAGCAGGCTGACACACTGGACTGCAGGTGAGAGGAGACTGGAACAGCAGCAGCTGACACACTGGACTGCAGGTGAGAGGAGACTGGAACAGCAGCAGCTGACACACTGGACTGCAGGTGAGAGAAGACTGGAACTGAAGCAGGCTGACACACTGGACTGCAGGTGAGAGGAGACTGGAACTGAAGCAGGCTGACACACTGGACTGCAGGTGAGAGGAGACTGGAACAGCAGCAGCTGACACACTGGACTGCAGGTGAGAGAAGACTGGAACTGAAGCAGGCTGACACACTGGACTGCAGGTGAGAGGAGACTGGAACAGCAGCAGCTGACACACTGGACTGCAGGTGAGAGGAGACTGGAACAGCAGCAGCTGACACACTGGACTGCAGGTGAGAGGAGACTGGAACAGCAGCAGCTGACACACTGGACTGCAGGTGAGAGGAGACTGGAACAGCAGCAGCTGACACACTGGACTGCAGGTGAGAGAAGACTGGAACTGAAGCAGGCTGACACACTGGACTGCAGGTGAGAGGAGACTGGAACAGCAGCAGCTGACACACTGGACTGCAGGTGAGAGGAGACTGGAACTGAAGCAGGCTGACACACTGGACTGCAGGTGAGAGGAGACTGGAACAGCAGCAGCTGACACACTGGACTGCAGGTGAGAGGAGACTGGAACAGCAGCAGCTGACACACTGGACTGCAGGTGAGAGGAGACTGGAACTGAAGCAGGCTGACACACTGGACTGCAGGTGAGAGGAGACTGGAACAGCAGCAGCTGACACACTGGACTGCAGGTGAGAGGAGACTGGAACAGCAGCAGCTGACACACTGGACTGCAGGTGAGAGGAGACTGGAACAGCAGCAGCTGACACACTGGACTGCAGGTGAGAGGAGACTGGAACAGCAGCAGCTGACACACTGGACTGCAGGTGAGAGGAGACTGGAACAGCAGCAGCTGACACACTGGACTGCAGGTGAGAGGAGACTGGAACAGCAGCAGCTGACACACTGGACTGCAGGTGAGAGAAGACTGGAACTGAAGCAGGCTGACACACTGGACTGCAGGTGAGAGGAGACTGGAACAGCAGCAGCTGACACACTGGACTGCAGGTGAGAGGAGACTGGAACTGAAGCAGGCTGACACACTGGACTGCAGGTGAGAGGAGACTGGAACAGCAGCAGCTGACACACTGGACTGCAGGTGAGAGGAGACTGGAACAGCAGCAGCTGACACACTGGACTGCAGGTGAGAGGAGACTGGAACTGAAGCAGGCTGACACACTGGACTGCAGGTGAGAGGAGACTGGAACAGCAGCAGCTGACACACTGGACTGCAGGTGAGAGGAGACTGGAACAGCAGCAGCTGACACACTGGACTGCAGGTGAGAGGAGACTGGAACAGCAGCAGCTGACACACTGGACTGCAGGTGAGAGGAGACTGGAACAGCAGCAGCTGACACACTGGACTGCAGGTGAGAGGAGACTGGAACAGCAGCAGCTGACACACTGGACTGCAGGTGAGAGGAGACTGGAACAGCAGCAGCTGACACACTGGACTGCAGGTGAGAGAAGACTGGAACTGAAGCAGGCTGACACACTGGACTGCAGGTGAGAGGAGACTGGAACAGCAGCAGCTGACACACTGGACTGCAGGTGAGAGGAGACTGGAACTGAAGCAGGCTGACACACTGGACTGCAGGTGAGAGGAGACTGGAACAGCAGCAGCTGACACACTGGACTGCAGGTGAGAGGAGACTGGAACTGAAGCAGGCTGACACACTGGACTGCAGGTGAGAGGAGACTGGAACAGCAGCAGCTGACACACTGGACTGCAGGTGAGAGGAGACTGGAACTGAAGCAGGCTGACACACTGGACTGCAGGTGAGAGGAGACTGGAACAGCAGCAGCTGACACACTGGACTGCAGGTGAGAGGAGACTGGAACAGCAGCAGCTGACACACTGGACTGCAGGTGAGAGGAGACTGGAACAGCAGCAGGCTGACACACTGGAGGTGAGAGAACCACTAGGCTGAAGCTGAAGGTGCAACAGCAAGTAGGTTGGCAGGCATAAGCAGAGTCAAACAGTCCGGGTCGGCAGGTAACTGGCACAGATAATCACAGCAGGCAAGGCAGAGTCGGTGAGCAGGCAGAAGTCGGCAACGGTAGCAGATTCAAACAGTAGAGAGGTCAGACAAGCCGGGTCGGGACAGGAGCAGGTCGGATGGTCAAACAAGCCGGGTCAATCAGGTAGCAAGCAATCAGGATACAGGTTTCAAGCAGAGTCACAGAGCTGAGACGAAGCAGCAATGTTCCCATGGAACAGGGGAACTTTTATATGCTAATTGGCGCCAAACCGGCGCTAACGCGAACGCGCGCCCGTGCACGCACCCGCGCCGTGCACCCGTGTGCGCCCGAGCGCCGCGCTGATGCACGGCAACAGTGGCAGCTTGGCGCTGTGTCTGAACAGGGGCGCGCCGGCGCCTAGGCGCATGCAAGCGCCCTGATCTGGTGCTGGTGGATCCCTGACATTGCCCCCCCCCAAGGGGCAGCCTCCGGATGCCCAACAACCTCTTCTTCTCAGGGTGAGTAGAGAAATAGGCGCGTACTAAACGCCTAGCATGCACATTACTGTCCGGTTCCCACGAGTTACTTTCTGGGCCGTAGCCTTTCCACTTGATTAAGAATTGGTTTTGCCCTTGCCTTCTTCTACAATCAAGGATAGCCTCAACCTCAAATTCCTCGCTGCCATTAACTACCACAGGTTCAGGAGGTCTTGTCCCTCTAGCAGGAAAGGGATCAGGTACAGCAGGTTTGAGCAGAGATACATGGAAAACTGGATGAATTTTCAATGAATCAGGTAAAGTCAGTTCATAAGACACTTCATTGATCTTCCTTCTAACTGGAAAGGGTCCCATGAATCTGGGTGCCAACTTCTTAGAAGGACATGCTAATTTGATAATAATGGTAGAAAGCCATACCTGATCGTCAATTCGTAAGTTCAGCTCCCCCCTTCTTTTCCGGTCGAAGATTTTCTTACCATCTGCCTGGGCCTTGGACACTGTTTCCTGCAACAACCGGCTGTTGTGACTGAGGAACTCCACTGTATTTTGTACTGCTGCGACCGAAGACTCTGAAAGGAAATCAGGTAAAAAGGTTAGGTGAAAGCCATAATTGGCGAAGAAGGGAGATTGACCGGTGGCAGAATGTTTGGCATTATTGTAAGCAAATTCCGCTAAGGGTAGTAGGGATACCCAATCATCTTGTGTGAATGATGTGAAACATCTGATGTATTGTTCCAAGGTCTGATTAGTCCTCTCTGTCTGACCGTTTGTTTGAGGGTGATAGGCCGAGGACAAGGCTAATTCAATTTTTAGGGTTTCACACAGGGATCTCCAGAAACGTGAGGTGAATTGAACCCCTCTATCCGAAACTATGTTTACAGGTACTCCATGAAGTCTGATGATCTCCTTGACAAATATGCGAGCAGTTTCGGTGGCAGACGGGGTTCCCCTTAAAGGTAGGAAATGAGCCATTTTGGTTAGACGGTCCACTACTACAAAGATGGCTGAGCACCCTTCAGAACATGGAAGCTCCACAATAAAATCCATAGAAATCATTTTCCATGGTCTGTCGGGTACAGGCAGTGGTTTCAATAGGCCCCAAGCTCGATTTCTGGATGACTTATTCTGAATGCAGATGGGACAGGAACTGACATACTTTTCACAAAAGTCTTTCAGATTGGGCCACCAGAATGTACGCTGTACTAGTTCCAGGGTTTTGCGAACTCCAAAGTGACCTGCCAATGGATGATCGTGGAGCAGTGTCAAGACCTTGACCCGAACATTTTCGGGAACGAAAATTTGGCTTCCCTTCCAGAACAGACCATCTCTACTTACTAAAGAAATCCCAGTAGGCCTGGCTGACTCAGAGGATGCTTCTTTAATCAGGGAAAGTAAGTCTGTTTGTAGCAGTAAAAAATTGTTTGCGGGTAAGATGGTGTCAGGAGTAGATAAGTCCTTAGGATTGTCGTGCATGCGTGACAATGGATCCGGTTTAATATTTTTTGAGCCTGGCCGGTAAGTGATATGGAAGGAAAAACGTGAGAAAAACAGAGCCCAGCGGGCTTGTCGAGGCTTCAGCCGTTTGGCAGATCGTAAGTATTCCAGGTTTTTATGGTCAGTATAAATTAGTACTGGATGCATAGCCCCCTCCAACAGGTACCTCCACTCTTCCAGGGCAGTTTTAATGGCGAGAAGCTCTCGGTCACCAACGTCATAATTCTTCTCCGCAGGGGAGAGTTTACGGGAGAAGAATCCCACAGGGTGCATTACCTCTTTGTTGCCTTTGCGTTGTGACAGAATCGCACATACCGCAATCTCGGAGGCGTCAACCTCTAAAATAAACGGTAGAGAAGGTTCGGGGTGACTGAGGATAGGTGCTGAAGTAAATAATCTTTTGAGATTTTCGAAGGCATCTTGGGCAAGTTGGTTCCAGGAAAAACGGATATTCTGTTTGGTTAACTGCGTGATGGGAGCAATTATGGCTGAAAATCCTCTGATGAACTTCCTGTAGAAGTTTGCAAACCCCACGAACCGCTGAACTCCCTTCTTGTCTAAGGGTACCGGCCAGTCCAAAATAGCGGAAATCTTTTGTGGATCCATCTTGATGCCTGTTGCTGAGATTATTAACCCCAGAAATTGAATGCTCTGTTGTTCGAACTCACATTTCTCTGCTTTCGCATACAGGCTGTGTAAGCGGAGGCGGCCCAACACTCTGCGGACATGTTCCTGATGCAATTCACGGGATTCTGAAAAAATCAAGATATCGTCCAAGTATGCAATTACAAACACATCTAGAAAGTCCCTGAGGACATCGTTAATCAGGTGTTGAAAGGTTGCGGGGGCGTTGCAGAGTCCAAAGGGCATGACCAGGTATTCATAATGCCCGAATCGAGTTCGGAATGCTGTTTTCCATTCATGCCCAGCCCGGATACGGATCAGATTATATGCCCCTCTCAGGTCAAGTTTAGTGAAAATAACGGCAGTCCTTAATTTTTGAAAGAGTTCAGGTATCAAGGGTAGAGGATACCGATTTTTAACCGTGATCTTGTTTAATTCACGATAGTCTATACATGGACGGAGAGACTTGTCCTTCTTGGTGACGAAAAATATTCCGGCACCAGCTGGAGAGGTAGAGTGGCGTATAAAACCCTTGGCCAGGTTCTCATCTATATATGTCTTTAGTACCTCCTGTTCTTTCTCTGATAATGGAAAAATGCGTCCGAATGGTATTTCGGATCCCGGCAGTAATTCAATGGGGCAATCGTAGGGACGATGAGGTGGAAGAGAGTCCGCCCCCTTTTTGCTGAAAACATCAATGAATTCATGATACTGTCTAGGTATGACTTGATAAAGCTTCTGGTCAGTGTCTAAACAAAGTAGAGTGGATGGAGAATCCGAATCTTTCTTAGAACAATGTTCATGACAGTAAGAAGATGAGAATTTCACCTCTCCGGATGTCCAATGAATGTATGGATTGTGGGCCTGCAGCCAGGGAATACCCAGGATGATGGGAAACATGGGAGAGGAGATGACATCAAGAACCAGCAGTTCCTTGTGTTGGGAGGAAGTAGAAGCAGGCAGAGGCAGGGTTTCCTGGGTTACTTGTCCCGATCTGATGCGGGATCCGTCAGCTAGAAATACAGCAAGTCCATGGGTCTTGGTTCGTAATGGAATGTTATGCTGGCTGGCAAAGTTTGAATCAATAAAGCAACTGCATGCTCCAGAATCAATGATGGCGTTGACCGTTATTGTCCCTTCTTGCAGCTGTAAAGACAGAGGAATGGCAATGTGGGTAGAGTTCGCAGACAGAGCAGAGAGACTGGTAAACACGACAGACGGGCACTTACTTATCTTGACAGGACAGTTCAGTACATAGTGTCCAGTCCCACCGCAGTAGAGGCACAGATTGAGTTGTCGACGTCGGGCCCGTTCCTCAGGCGATAAGGCAGGTTGCATCAGGCCCAATTGCATCGGTTCCCCAGGGTCAGATAAGACATTAGCTGGATTTGAACTGGATGGGGGTACATAGCGTGTTGCTGGAAGTGGTGCTCTGGTTGTCATCCAAATTGGGCGGGATTGAAGAGCAGATCGTTCAGATCGACGTTCCCGGATACGCCGGTCGATTTGAATAGTCAGGTTAATCAAGGCCTCAAGAGTATTTGGTACACCCACTCGGGCAAGTTCGTCTTTTAATCCCTCAGATAGGCCCAAGCGGAACTGGTGACGCAGGGCCGCATCATTCCACTGAGTGTCCGCACTCCAACGTCTAAAGTCCATGATATAGTCCTCCGCAGGTCTGCGGCCTTGCTGGAGTGTGAACAGAGCGGATTCAGCTGTAGCAGTCTGTTGGGGGTCTTCATATATCTGTGCCATGGCCTCGAAGAAGGAAGATAAAGACTGGGTCAGTGCTGAGTCCCCCTCAAGTAGACGATGAGCCCAGGTCTGAGGTTCCCCTTGTAGGAGGGAGATCACGAATCCCACCTTGGTGGCCTCCAATGAGAAAGTTCGGGGCTGTAAAGCGAAGAAGAGCTTGCAGGCGTTGCGAAAGGCCCGGAACTTGGCCCGGTCTCCAGAGAATCTGTCAGGAGTGGGAACCTTTGGTTCAGGTGGGAGCATTACTACAGAAGGACCAGGAACCGTCTGTACCGGGGTTGCGGCTGAGGAGGAGGCCTGGGGGTTAGGCCCTGCAAGGTTCTGAACTTGTCCCTCCAATCTATTGTAGTTATCCTGGAGGGATTGTACGGCTTGGGTGAGGGCCGCAAGGTGGGTGCATATTTCTTTTAACGGAGAGGAATCTCCTGCAGGCTCAGTCATGGCTGCTTCGTACTGTTAGGTACCTGGTAGGAGAGCCTGACTGTAGGAGAAGACCTCTCATACAACGCTGGTTCAGGAGCCACTGGAATGGGGACAGTGGTCTCCTGAGCACAGTGGGGGTAGGAGTGCCTGTTGGAGTATAGTCTCTGATGTAGAAGTAGAGATCCCTCCTGGGATGGCAGGACTGCAGGTGAGAGAAGACTGGAACTGAAGCAGGCTGACACACTGGACTGCAGGTGAGAGGAGACTGGAACAGCAGCAGCTGACACACTGGACTGCAGGTGAGAGGAGACTGGAACAGCAGCAGCTGACACACTGGACTGCAGGTGAGAGGAGACTGGAACAGCAGCAGCTGACACACTGGACTGCAGGTGAGAGGAGACTGGAACAGCAGCAGCTGACACACTGGACGTGAGAGAACCACTAGGCTGAAGCTGAAGGTGCAACAGCAAGTAGGTTGGCAGGCATAAGCAGAGTCAAACAGTCCGGGTCGGCAGGTAACTGGCACAGATAATCACAGCAGGCAAGGCAGAGTCGGTGAGCAGGCAGAAGTCGGCAACGGTAGCAGATTCAAACAGTAGAGAGGTCAGAGAAGCCGGGTCGGGACAGGAGCAGGTCGGATGGTCAAACAAGCCGGGTCAATCAGGTAGCAAGCAATCAGGATACAGGTTTCAAGCAGAGTCACAGAGCTGAGACGAAGCAGCAATGTTCCCATGGAACAGGGGAACTTTTATATGCTAATTGGCGCCAAACCGGCGCTTACGCGAACGCGCGCCCGCACGCACCCGCGCCGTGCACCCGCGTGCGCCCGAGCGCCGCGCTGATGCACGGCAACAGTGGCAGCTTGGCGCTGTGTCTGAACAGGGGCGCGCCGGCGCCTAGGCGCATGCAAGCGCCCTGATCTGGTGCTGGTGGATCCCTGACAGCTACCCTTAAGGCCTCAGGAACCACGATCTTATCCTTTCGCCAAAACAGACCCTCTCTTAAATTGGTTTCAGGATACGGAAGCATTCCCAGAGCCCTGTCTTATCCGGGAGACAAGGTCCCCTCGGAGGAGCAAGAAATTCCCAGAAGGAAGGATTGTATCAGGAGGTAAGGTCTTCTCAGAATCATAAAACATGCGGGAAAGAGCATCTGGCTTAATGTTCTTGGAACCGGGTCTGTAAGTTATGTGAAACTGGAATTGGGAAAAAAAAAGTGCCCATCTGGCCTGCCGTGGTCTTAGTCTTTTGGCTGTTCTCAGGTATTCCAGATTCTTGTGGTCGGTGTAGACCAAGATGGGATGTGCAGCACCCTCCAGCAGGTAACGCCATTCCTCCAGAGCCGCCTTGATGGCAAGAAGTTCTTGATCCCCCACATCATAGTTTCTTTTTGACATTGAGAGTTTGCGTGAAAAGAAGGCTACTGGATAGAGGAGGGCTTTGGCGCCCTGCCATTGAGAGAGCACCGCTCCCACTGCGATCTCCGAAGCGTAGACCTCCAAGACAAATGGTAGAACAGGGTTAGGATGTTTCAGAATGGTAGCTGATGTGAATAGTTCTTTAAGTTTTTCAAAAGCCGACTGGGCCTTAGAGGTCCAAGAGAATCGGGTTCCCTGCTTGGTCAATTCAGTAATCGGAGAAATTATTGTAGAAAAACCTCTGATGAACTTCCGATAAAAATTAGCAAAGCCAATAAAGAGCTGTACGCCTTTTTTATCCATCGGAGCGGGCCAGTCCAGAATAGCAGATACCTTTTGGGGATCCATCTTGATGCCCTCCACCGAAATGACTAGGCCCAAAAATTGAATGCACTGGCGTTCAAACTCACATTCTTTGAGTTTTGCATAAAGCCCATGTTGCCTGAGCCGGGTTAGAACATTGCGGACGTGTCTACGGTGGTCGGTTAATGAAGAGGAGAAGATCAAAATATCATCAAGGTACACTATTACATACAAGTCCAGGTAGTCACGGAAAATGTCGTTGACAAAATGTTGAAAGGTTGCGGGGAGCATTGTATAAACCAAATGGCATGACAAGGTACTCGAAGTGCTCGAATAGAGTATGGAAGGCTGTCTTCCATTCGTCCCCTTTTCTGATACGGATTAGGTTGTAAGCTCCGCGGAGGTCTAACTTTGTGAATATGACTGCGGTTCCTAACCTTTGAAAAAGTTCAGGTACTAGAGGCAAGGGATAGCCATTTTTAATAGTTATTTTGTTCAATTCCCGATAGTCGATACAGGGACGTAGTGAGTGGCCTTTCCTTTCGACAAAGAAGATGCCAGCACCGGCTGGGGAGGTAGAAGGATGAATGAACCCCTTTTCCAAACTTTCATCTATGTATGCCTTTAGTGTGTCTAACTCCTGCTCAGTTAGTGGGAAGATTCTCCCAAAAGGAACCTCAGTACCGGGTAACAGTTCTATTGGGCAGTCATAAGGCCTGTGAGGTGGCAGAGTTTCTGCTCCTTTTTTACTGAACACGTCCAGAAAGTCCAGATAGGGTTCGGGAATGGACTGACATAGCTCAGGATCTGAGTCCAAGCAAAGGAGTTGGGAGGTCACTTCAAAAGATCGATGTAGACAGTGCTGTTGGCAATACTACGAGACGAATTTAACTTCTCCTGAGGCCCAGTTAATACTGGGATTATGGGCTTGCAGCCAGGGCATTCCCAGGATGATAGGGAAGAGAGGAGAAGAGATGGCATCCAGACGAAGAAGTTCCTGATAATGGACGCCCATTGTGGCCAGCAAAGGGATGGTCTCCTGTGTGACCGGGCCAGAGCTAAGGGTGGAACCATCCGCCATATGAACAGCAAGCCCCTGGGCCTTGGGTTGAAGCGGGATACAGTGATTGGCAGTGAAGGTCAAGCCGACGAAGCAGCTGCATGCATCGGAATCAATAATGTCTGACACTGGAATATTCCCTCCTGGAAGCTGCAGAGTGATGGAAAGAGCAAGGTGAGAACCAGGTTTAGGCAAAACAGATGCACACATTGAGGAGGCAGGAAGGCACTTACGCATCTTGTTGGGGCAGGCCCTCACATAATGCCCGGATTCACTGCAGTATAGGCACAGGTTGTGGGTTCGTCTGCGCAGCTTTTCCCCAGGAGTAAGCGTGGGCCAGAGCAAACCGAGCTGCATGGGCTCAGGGGCTTCTGGAGCTGGAACAGAAGTAGAGGGAGGAAACTGGCCGACAGGACTGGCAACCTTTGGTAACATCCAGGTGGGGCGAAAGTGGCTGGTAGATCTCTCTGACCGACGCTCTCTTAAGCGACGGTCAATCTGGATGGAGAGATTGATGAGCTCTTCCAAGGACTGAGGTACCCCAACTCGTGCCAACTCGTCCTTGAGTGGGTCGGATAGCCCCATTCTGAACTGGTGACGCAGGACGGCGTCGTTCCAGTCCATGTCAGAGCTCCAACATTTGAATTCCACCGCATAATCTTCAGCCGCTCTGCGACCTTGTTGAAGAGAGTGCAGTGCAGCTTTAGCAGTCGCTGTCAGTTGGGGATCTTCATATAGTTAGGACATGGCCACAAAGAAAGCATCAAGGCTTTCCAGGGAAGTAGACTTTCGCTCCAGAAGGCGGTGGGCCCAGGTTTGTGGCTCACCAGTCAGTAAAATCCCACTTTGGTTGCTTCCAAGGAAAAGGTACGAGGTTGCAAAGCAAAGTAGAGCTCGCAGGAATTGCAGAAGGCACGATACTTGCTGCGTTCTCCGGCAAACTTTTCATGTGTGGGTGCTCTGGGCTCTGGAGGAAGCATCACTACGGAGGGTGCAGATGGGAATCCAGCGGAGGACGCTCCCTGGGGATTGGAAGGAGAAGATAAGGCCTGAACTTGTTTTTCCAGTCTTGAGTAGCCTTCCTGACGGCTCTTTATGGCTTGGGTGAGTCCCGCCAGGTGTCTACACAGTTCATCCATGGGGGAGGCCCCCATGCCCCGACTCGGTCATGGCTGCCTGATACTGTCAGACTTCCACTTACCAGACTGATGAGTCCGCTTGGGCAGAGAGTAGACTCCCTTACGTATCCGACTCACGGCCCCTGGTAGAGCAGACAGGAGGCACGGGAGTGCGGAGTGGTATGAGAACCTGCTGAAGGGATCCAAGTACTGGATGAGAGATGATCTTCAAGCAGCAGGTCAGTAGTCAGGAACACAGGCCAACAGGTGTTGAGCAGGAGCAAGGCAGGCAGGTCAGGGCACAGGCAGGGTTCGGCAACAGGCTGGCAGCAAAGGTACAGTAGGAGCAGGCAGAAGCGGAGTCAAACAGGCCGAGGTCAGGTACAGGCAGCAAGCAGGAGAATCCAAAGGCAGTCCGGGGCGTAGGGAGATCAGGTACACAGGAACACAAGACAGGCAACGGGAACTATGGCACAGGGAGCTGTTGATCAGGCAGCACCGAGCAGAGTGCATGGCAAATCTAAATAGGCCGGTTGGCGCCAAACGGCGCGCACACGTGCACGCCGACGCTCACAGGCGCGTGCGCACACCAGTACACAGACCAGCGCCTGCAGGAGCGCGCACCAGACATGGGGGTAAGTCACACATGTGCAAGTCACAAGCAAGTCTCAAGTCTTAACCTTCAAGTCATAAGCAAGTCCCAAGTCACTGTGGCGAAAAGCAAGCAAGTCAAGTCGAGTCCCTGCTAGAAGTCAAGCAAGTCAAGTCAAGTCATTTATTTTGGTCAAGTCACAAATTAAGTCAAAATACTGATCTACCCCATTTCCATCCTTTTAAATGAGTTAAAAGTCAGTTTTCAGGAAAGGTTTTGTTTTATTTTCAACATTAACAAAACAGCTTAGTGCTTTTTTCTTGGCATATTAAAGAAACACTTTGAATGCCCAACTAGCAGACAAGGAGCAGAACACTCAGCAATTAAATGGCCAACAAGCCTGAAAAAAATGTAGTCCTTGCTGAGGGGGAAAATAACTAAGCTCAAAGTTTGAACTTGACACAATGCCAATATCTGGACACTTGAATGGTGATGAGAATAATAGTATTCCCATCACCATTCTTCAAGTGTCCAGATATTGGCAATTTGGCATTGTGTCAAGTTCAAACTTTGAGCTTAGTTATTAGAATAGAAAAAAGACGGAGAAACACCCGCGCAATGGGATGCATGCAATGGAATGAAAATTTAAAAATTAAAGAATGTTGTTGGAACTGCTGCCACTACCGATTACTTCCACTAGGTGGAGTAAGATATTAGAGAAAAGGAATAGAAGTAAATAGCGCTGTTTCCAAGCCTGGTGAATTCAAATGTGTTATAAAGGTCCTGGATGTGCATAAGTCAAGTTGGTTGTCTGACTTAATAAAGTGCAGTGTGTGCTCTAAAAAAGATATAACTTAATCCGTATAAACATAATATATCCATATATAAATAAACCCTATTTTTGAATTAAAAATATTTGTGCAAAATTATGTGATCCATAACGTAAATCGATAATGTACATATGAAGTGAACAAACAAATATATATAATCAAGTGCTTTCAGCTTGCAAAAAATTAAATTTGAAAGTACTTTCTCGCTCAGTTGTGAGCGATGGGGTCGCATTATCACCCCACCATGGCTAAACACACGTTCAACAGGTGCGCTTGATGCAGGGACTGACATAACTCTTACCGCTACCCTGAACAAAGAGGGGAGCATGTGCCTGTTCATGGCCCAAAACTGAAGGCAGCTCTGTCCATCACAAATGTCTAAATACTGGTTCAGCTGAATTTGGGGACTGGAACATGAATCTCTCTTCTGTTTTTTGCGGTATGCTGTGAACAGCCCAGATTGACTCTCTGACTCTGCCACTGGCATTTGCTCGTCTTCATCGGTGGTTGTTGGGGTTGGCTTGCAGTCCTCTTTGAGAATCAAGTCTGAAAAACACAAGCATAAAACAGCGACTCAAAACATAACATACTTTTTATCATTGCAGACACAGCCTCCTTGACATTTTCGGTAGCCAAAACATCATGGGTCAACCACATGGTGCCAAATGAAGGATCCAGCAGAGCAGCTTTTAGGTATAGAGGGTGAGAGAAGGGTAAGGTTGCTACATCATTCTGTTCATCTGCCATCCTCACATTGACAAAGATCCCTTCGAATCGTCTTTGGAGTGATTCTTGCAGGCTACGGATCAAGCCACCAAGGTAGCGCACGCTCTCTTTATGATTTTCCAAGTGGTGATTCAGAGAAAGGATACAGGGTACAACAGCACTTATTGTCACAAGTTTTTCTCCCTGTGAGAGGTCTGTGGCTTCTCCAAAAGGTTGAAGGACATCCACGAGTTCCTTAATCTGATTCCACTCTCTAGCTGTGAATACAGTCTCTTTGTGTCCCCCATCTTCAAGCATTCTAGTCAGTTTCAGCTGGTCACAGCTGACCACTGATTTCAATTGCCTCAGTGTGGAATTCCAGCGTGTGGTAACAGAGGCAGGGATTCCACGCTGTCCAAACTCCTCCTCAAACTTTTCCTTGAAAGAGGTGCTTGTGTGTAACAAGGAGCTCAACCTGGAAGCTTTGGCGAGAGCTGCATTGACTAATTTAGTCTCTTTAAGTCCATCACCTATTACCAATTGAAGCGTGTGTGCAAAACATTGAAGTCTAGTCTGGGTTTTTGCACTCAAATAATTGTCAAACATCTCCTGTTCTTCCACTGACAGGTCATTCCAAATGTCTGAATCATCAAGGTCATCGTCTTCATCTAGCTGTCCTGGAAAACATGTAGTGAATGCTTTTTTCATGTTTGCGGCTTTGTCACAGATGATGTGGTCTACCTTTTTTTTAATCTTGTACTCTTCACATATATGCTCAAATTCCTCACAAATTCTTTCCCCTGTATGGGGACCTTTGAAGCGGTTGCACGCAAGCAACTGTGATTTTAACTGAAGACGGTCATCCTCAATGTTGATCCAGTGCACTGTGAGTCCAAGAAAGCCTCTCATCCTGCGGTCTGACCATATATCTACAGTCACTGACAGATGATCTACCACTTCGAGTTCATTTTTCAGCTTCATTTTCCTATCTGCCACCAGATTGTCAAGCTTGCCAGTAATCGTTCTTCTACTTACTGGAGAGTACTTGTTGTCTACTATTGACAAAAAGCGGCGAAAGCTTTGATGTTCAATGATGGACAGTGGCATGTTGCAGTTTATATTGAGGTCTGACAGGATTGAGTTTGTAATTGCCTTTTGCTGCTGGTGGTTGCAGTGGTATAGCTGCACAGTCCCCTGTGCGATGAATTGTGAGATTTGAGGCTGGGTATCATCAAAAGCCCCTTTGGTATGGATGTACTCTTCATATCTATAGAGTAAACAGAAGAGAGATAGAAAAAAAAGTTAGCTATGTGATTTATTGATTTGAACAACAATACACTCTGCTCCCACCTAAAGTGGGATGTAGGCCTAATTTGCATATATATATATATATATATATATATATATATATATATATATATATATATATACACATACACGTGACGTTACTGTACCTACTTTTCTTTGTGTGTTTTGTAGTGACGGATGAAGTTGGATGTTGTGGTGGACGTGTCTCTTATTTTTGAGTTGCAGACCTTGCATATCGCCGTTCTCTTCTTTTCACAAACATCTAAAACATAATCCTTAAATCCAAATTTAATTATTTTTGGAATCGCTCCCTCCATTATAGCTGCCTTGTGCGTTGATCTGTCAGGGGTGGATCCAGAGTTTGCTGTCTGGATGGCCCGGGCACTGCCAGAAAATAAGGTGTTGCTGCTTAGTACACTAGTACTTACAGAACTATTTTTAATGTATTATATATATACGGTCCTAACCTAACCCTGTTTAAAACAGTGACACGTTTATCATTCCAGATTAGAATATTACATTAGTGACTCATAGCGACACTTTTTGGGCACCAGTGACACCAATACAGTGACCAGTGCTAAAGTTTGCATTGATTTCAGCATGCATGGAGCATTGCAGTACATGAACTTTCACTGGATGTGGACTGTTTAATGAGTTTGTAGTACGCATGGAGAACTTAATTCAGCAATATGATTTTTATGTAATATACACGTTGAGCACAAGTAATAGTTAATTAGTGAAGGACTCAGGGAGGAACTGGTCTGGGACTGAGGGTCAGTGCAGTGGCCGTCGCAGCGCAAGAGAAAAAAAGCACGAGGAGGAGGAGAAAACAAGGAAAGAAGGTTTGTACCTACCTAGGTTTCATAGTTTTAGCATGTGCAATGATATTGATGATTGATTGCATCTGCAATCATATCTGCGTCCTGTAATCATCAGTACAGGCCAGGGCCCTGCTAGCTGCTACATCACTAGTGCAGATTTGCAGAAGCTGCAGGTCTGTTTGATGCAGTGCCAAGCAAGCTAATGCTTCCCTGCAAAGTTTGCAGGGAAGCATTTGCTAGGCACTGCATCAAACAAACCTGCAGCTTCTGCAAATCTGTTTCCTCCTCCTCGGCTCCGGGCTCTGTGCTTTTTCTTCTGCGCTGCGACGACCACTGCACTGTCCCCCATTCTCAGACCAGTTTCTCCCTGAGTCGTGTGACTGTCCCTGCTCCAGTGCCCCCTCAGTAGAAGAATAATAGTCTGCCATGACTTACTCTATGGCTGCTGGACTGGACTCCACTCAGATTCAGTCAGTCGGCTAGGCTTGGCTGGCTCCTTGGGCAACTTCCAGTTCCTTCTTCCTCCCCCACCGTGAGGCCCGCGACTCACGCTGCTGGCTCTGCACACTTGCACAGAAGCCCAGCCCCTCCCTCAGAGATCACTCCGCAGTAGGAGGGGGGCGGCGCCGCGGCCTGGCCGGACGGAATACAGAGACCTGTACAGCCTAGGAGGAGAGACTGCAGCGCAGTCATCATCAAATAAAAAAAAAGTCTGCGGCGGCCGCGAACACTGCAAGCGCCGCTCGCGGACACCTATGCGATCCCCGCCCACAATGTTAGCAAGCTGTATTTGTGCGGGCAGAAGCCGGGACTCGGGGGAGCTTTCTTTTGTGGGGGGGGGGGCGGCTTTTGCCTAGGCCAAGACACAGCACTGGTGATGCCAAGTCATTGCAAGTCATTGCAAGTCAAATAGCCCAAGTCAAAGTCAAGTCGCAAGTCATTAGTGGCAAGTCAAAGTCAAGTCGAGTCATTTATTTAATTTTGTCAAGCAAGTCGCAAGTCCTCAAACAGGTGACTCGAGTCCGACTCGAGTCAAGTCATGTGACTCGAGTCCCCCACCTCTGGCGCGCACAGCAACACGCGCAGAAACGCGCGCGCCAACGTGCACCAGCGTGCCCCAGGGCGGCCAGCACCGCGACCAGCAAGGTGAGCTCTCTGACAAAGCCATATTCCAGTGGAAAATGTTTATCATGGAAGTCCCATCTTACTGAACAACAAAGAACCCAGAAAGCCATCATATCGATAAGGTTGGGTAAGCCATGCATTTTTTCTCCTACAACAGATACCACTCCTACCCTGTTTCCCCGAAAATAAGGCCTAGCGTGATTGTCGGTGATGGCTGCAATATAAGCCCTACCGCCCAAATAAACCCTACCCTGTTTCCCTGAAAATAAGCCCTACCCTGAAAATAAGACCTACAAGGACTTTAACTAGGGCTTATTTGGGGGGTAGGGCTTATATTGCAGCCATCACCGACAATCACGCTAGGTCTTATTTTCGGGGAAACCGGGTAAATGAAGGAATGGAAGAGTCATACTAAGCAGAACTTGGTCACATTCCTCCAATGAATGTGATGGCGTGACTGTTTATGGGTTGTAGTATATAGATCAGCCAGCATAAACCAAACCCCAAGACAATAATTTGACCCAAGCTTCAGTAAATTACCACCATGATGTATATAATGCTCAGCTGAGATATTTCAATCTTGATTCGTGTACAGTTAGTTTTACTAACAAGTATTTCTCTATGTGTCTTTGTTGGTAGATATGCCACCTTAGGGGTTACTTTTGATGATCAACCCTCAGATGAGAAGTTCCTCCACACAGGTGAGGTCTCAAAGAGCAGGACCAAGACTTCTCATCCATGTGAGACTCACAGCTTTACATATATGGACATTCTAGAAAGTTCTACAGCCTTTTCCTCTCTTCAGTGGACACAGGCAGCTACTAAAGACAGCAAAAGATATTTAAAGGGCAGAAATGACAAGAAAAAAATAAAAATGCTAAAATCACCTATTAAGGAAATCGTTTCACACTCACCTTGGTCACAAATCGCCAAGGATGTGGTGACCACCTAATAGAATCCCTCTCAAATCACCCTAATTCTTGAGATTTTGCATGATGGTATAAGGATGGCAAAGGGTTACATACCTCCCCATTGCCAATGGCTGGTTTTGAAAGCTTAGTGGGCATGTAGGCAGGTGCAGTCTACATTTTCCACCACAGGTGGTGCACGACTGCAGCGGCAATGAAGATTGGAGGTGGAAGCTGAGAGGTACTTGGTTTCTCTATGGTTTCTTTGGTCACAAGGAGGCAGCTATCCAATTGGATGGTGGCGCCCTGTGTGACTTTGGTGGCCATCTTAGGTCAAGCAGAGTCCATTCAAGACCCTGGCTCTCGGGTTTGGCACGCTTTAGACAGCTTAGGGACAGGTTCCCTGTCTGTTAGAGATAGTGGAAGTGATAGGAAAAGGTTCTGGTGGAATAGGGAGTGAACAGGGACTTAAGGAACTCAGTCAGGTGATAGCTAGACCATTGTTCCTATTTTTTATTGGCAGTTTACTGACTGGAATGGTACCCGCTGATTGGAGAAAAGCCAATGAAATGCCAACATGGTACCAATATTTAAAAGAGGGCTAAGATAAATCCCTGGAAACTACAGGCCAGTCAGCCTAATATCAATAGTCTGGAAGCTATTGCAGGGGATGAAAAGGGACAATATCCAAGATTTTAGTAATGAAAACATTATCATTAGTTGTAATCAGCATGGATTCATGAAGGATCGTTCTTGCCAGACCAATCTATTAACCTTCTATGAGGAGGTGAGCTGCCGTCTAGATAAAGGAAGGCCCAAAGATGTGGTGTATCTGGATTTTGCAAAGACATTTGATACATTTTCCCACAAACATTTACAAACTGAGGTCTCTTGCCATGGGCCATAGGGTATGTACCTGGATAGAAAACTGGCCACGGGGGGTCCAAAAGGTGGTGATAAATAGCGAATACTCGGAATGGTCCGGTGTGGTAAGTGGGGTCCCCCAAGGATCTGTCCTGGGACCAATTCTGTTTAATTTATTCATAAACGATATAGAGGATAGGATGAATTGGTCAATATCAGTATTTGCAAACGATACAAAGTTGAGCAGGGCATTAACTTCTGCGTGGGATGTAGAAACCTTACAAGAAGACCTAACTAAAATAATGGGTTGGGCAACTACATGGTAAATGAGGTTTAATGTTGAAAAATGTAAGGTAATGCATTTTCTAAAAGTTTTAATGCAAATTACTCTCTAGGGGGAGAACCTCTGCAGGAATCCAGGATGGGAAAGGACCTGGGGGTCCTAGTAGATGACAGGCTTAGCAATAGCATGCAATGCCGAGCTGCTGCAAGCAAAGCCAACAGAATATTGGCATGCATTAAAAAGGGGATTTACTCCAGAGATAAAACTATAATTCTCCCACTCTACAAGACACCTGGAGTATGCCGTCCAGTTCTGGGCACCAGTCCTCAGGAAGGATGTACTGGAACTGGAGAGAGTCCAGAGAAGGGCAACAAAACTAGTAAAGGGACTGGAGGATCTCAGCTATGGGGAAACACTATAAGCATTAAACTTATTCTCTCTGAAGAGGAGACGCTTGAGAGGGAATATGATAGCGATGTACAAATATCGTACTGGTGACCCTAGCATAGGGTAAAAACTTTTCAGTGAAAAGGAATTTAAAAAGACATGCGGTCATTCACTGAAATTCAAAGAGAAGTGGTTTAACCTTAAACTGCATAGAGGGTTCTTTACGTCAGAGCGGTAAGGTTGTGGAATTCTCTTCCACAAGCAGTGGTATCAGCAGGGAGTGTCGATAGTTTAAACAAACTATTAGATGGGCATCTTAACGATCACAATATACAGGGATATACAATGTACTATTGACATAAACACAAGCACACTCACACACTACAGGTTGAACTGGATGGACTGGTCTCCTTTTTCAACCTTACCAACTATGTTACTATGTCTCTTCAGGAAGCTTCCCTTTTGGGTTGGACCGGCAACGCCGCACTTTGCTTCTTCTGGCAGATGGTGCTGGCATCCCTGAACCTTCTGTTTGCTGTTTTTGCGCTGCCTAGTAGTAAGTGGTACTGGATGGGTGAGCTTACCAACGGGCATATTTGTGCTTTTAAATTGCTGTTTCAATACAACGTGCTTTGCAAAAGGGGACTCTAAGTGTTTACTGCCTACCACAGCATGCTGCACCTACCTATCAGGGCCTCAGCTTGACAGTGCAAGGGGCACGCTAGGCTTGGTTTTTATCAATGAGTTCAATGAGTTGATTAGCTGATCTTGGTTGTTCACAGGTGAGAGGGATAGTAGAGTTTATGCTTTACAGCCAAGTAGGCTATTTGGGCCTGGGCTTGGCAGCTGAGTGGGTTAGCTGGACCTGGCATTTACAGCTGCATTGGCTAGCTGCATCTGAACTTGAGAGCTTTGGTGGGCTAGCTCAGCCTGGGCTTTACAACATGGTGGAGTAATTGAACTTGGGCTTGACAGCTGTGCGGGTAGCTTGGGTCTGGTCTTTACAACTTAGTATACAAGCTGAGTGGGTTCAATGGCTGGGTAAACCAGTGTACTGGCTGGCAGCCTAAGTTGAGAGGCTTGGATTGTGAGCCACTAATAAGTGACAGTAGCATCCTTCGCCATATACAGGCTTAGCACAGACAGGGAAGGGAGACAGATGAAGAGTTAGTAGAGAGGACTGCACTCTACAGAGGAGACTGTGGCTCTCAGACACTGACTCCCTCTGCCCTTCTTCTGACCCACCACCAATGTGCAGCCACTCCCAGGAAAGGTCCAGGCTGGAGCTGCTCTGTAGGCACTGCCGAGGCCATACTTTTCACTGGAAAGAATAGTTTAGATTTAGACACATAATGATGCCTTAAGAAACTGAAAGGCATAAATCATTATGTAATTGGTGTCACAATTTGATGCAGCTGCATAAAACTTAAAGCTTGTACGTAATAAGCTGCCCACCAAAGTATCATCCAACTACTGTATTATTTCTTATAGTTAGGAAGAGCTTTTACTGGGCTAGAGGTAATCTTATTCAGGAGCCTCTGGGATACCCGGGAGAGGACCTTCAACACAGACTGTCTTCTGGGTTTCCAGTTATGTTGACATGTATGCCTCAGATTCCCTGAGCCCTTGGTAAATCAAACCTGGGAAAATTGGCTCGGGCTTGATTCACCAAGGGTTCAGTGAATCTCATTCAAAATTCAGCAAACCCAAACTCAGGCAAATGGGCGGCAAATCCCACTAAATGGTCTGGAGGAAAGAATCGTATAAAATTTTGCCCATTGTTCAGACTAATAAGCAAACTTTCATGACTTTTTTTTTACAGTATGCTTGCCCAAAAAAGAAAAACATCGACAGTGAACCAGCTAAAACGAACTAGTCAGCTCAAATCCACCACTTACTGTATGTATTTATACATGTTAATCATATCCCCCTTAGTCTCTTCTTGTCAAGGGAGAATAAATTCAGTTCCTCTAATCTATCCTCATAGCTGAGTTCCTCCATGCCTCTTATCAGTTTGGTTGCTCTTCTCTGCACTTTCTCCAGTTCCTCAATATCCTTTTTGAGAACTGCTGCCCAAAACTGAACTGCATATTCCATATGAGGTCTTACTAATGATTTCTACAGATAATATCTCTATCTACAGTCCATTCTTCTTTTATACAAAGAAGAATTTTGCTCACTTTAGAAACTGCAGCTTGGCATTGCATGCTATTATTAAGTCTCTGATCTACCAGAAAGCCCAGATCCTTCTCCATCATTGACTCCTCCAGCTGTTTTCCCCCTAGTATGTATGATGCATGCATGTTTTTAGCCTCTAAGTGCAGAACTTTACATTTATTAACATTAACCTCATCTGCCACATAGTTGCCCAATTAGACAGAGCATTGAGGTTGGCTTGTAAATTGGAGACATCCTGTAAGGACGTTATTCCACTGCATAGCTTAGTGTCATCTGCAAAGACAGTAATGGAACTTTTAATCCCCAACTCCCAAATCATTTATAAATTGATTAAAGAGTAAAGGTCCCAACACTAAACTTTGGGGTACACGACTAAAAGCACTGAACTTTGGGGTAACCCACTAACAAAATTAACCACTAGCCTACTGGACACTTTTTACTGACCAGGCCAATTTTAAGCTTTCAGCGCTGTCGCACTTTGAATGACAATTGCGCGGTCATGCAACACTGTACCTATATGAATTTTTTTTTTTTCCCCACACAAATACAGCTTTCTTTTGGTGGTATTTAATCACCACTGGGGTTTTTTTATGTTTTGCTAAGCAAACAAAAACATTTTTGCAAATAAGTAATTTTTCTTCTTTACTGATACTCTGCACTGATTGGCACTAATAGGGCTGCACTGATTATCAGGGCACTGATTATCAGTGTGAACGATGTCCTGACAGCCTTGCTGGTTAATGGCTCTCCTTTCCTACCACACACACAGCGTGTGAGGAAACAAATGCCGATAACCGACAAGTCCATTTACATATGATCAGCTGATCACATGGTAAAGGGCCGCTGTGATTGGCCCTTTACCCTGAGCTGTGATCAGCTGTGGCTGAAGGACACAGTGGTCACGGAGTGCACAGGATGCGCTCAGGGGGCGAGTTTATGGGAGGACATCTATTGACGACTGAATGACGGCTACAGCGCGGTCAGCAAGTGGTTAAACCTTGGTGTACACTACTAACAACACTGAACCTTGGGGTACACCACTAGTAACACTGAACCTTGGGGTACCCCACTAATAACACTGATTCTTGGGGCACCCCACTAATAACACTGAACCTTGGGGCACACCACAAATAACACTGATTCTTGGGGTAAAGCACAAACATCACTGATCTTTGGGGTACCCAACTTATAAATCTGAAACTTGATGTACCCCACTAATTATACTAAACTTGTGCTCTTCCTTTTATAATGAGGGTACTGGCTAATGGAAAGACCCCTTTTGGTCATTCTGAGCCTGCTGACCATAGTGGAAATGTCATGCCTTTAAAAAAAAAAAATTTGACAGCAAATCTGTGCAAAAATTTGCCGGGATCAAGAGTCACAAAACCTGCAGGAATTAGCTCATAGTGGTGAACCTGTATCTCATCTCTAGTAGGCATCTTTAAATATATACAGGTACTCAGGGGCAGACTGACCATTCGGGCACTGCCCGAGGGCCCCATGCCACTAAGGGGCCCCATCAGGGTTGCCAGCCTCAATAAAACCAGGGACAGTATGTAAAAATCTGAGTTTTTTAAAAAAATCCCACGATTATAGCTGCCCCGCCTCTCCAGTACCTTTTCAGTGTGTGTATGTGTATTCTGTGTCTGTATATTGTGTGTCTGTATGTGCATACTGTATGTGTATGTGTGGCCCCATAATCTATTGCCTGGGGGCCCCATAATCTCCTATTGCCCGGGGGCCTCATAATCTTCTCCTATTGCCCAGGGGCCCCATAATCTCTTATTGCCCGGGGGCCCCATGAGTTGTCAGTCCGCCCCTGCAGGTACTGTATGTAGCACACTACCCCCGAAGGAGCTGCAATTTGTGTGTTCTATCCGTAAATCACATTTGCCATCTAGCCCATCGAAATAGAAAACAGTCCATATTATAATTTTCTCTTGCTTTATTGGTGTAACATAAACTGGGATAGGAGAAGGATTTTCTGAGATGCTCTTTTGCTGCTTTATAATCTATAAAGACTTAAAACAATGCGGACTATGAAAAGTCACTCTGGATGACTTCTTTAAGTGGGGAAGACAGGAGTAGATTGACTAGAGAATATATGGTAAAGAGTCACTCTGAATAACTTCTTCACCTGCAGAACTTTTTAGAACAATCTGTATCTCTATTTGTGCTTGGAGCTTTACCGCTGCCTTTTGACCACTACTTCCCGTCTGTATAGTACTTCCAAGTTGAGCTAAGGAAGAGATCACTCTGAATAATTCCTCCCGCCTGACTGGTTGCAATCCCGGGGCATTGTTGAACCCAAAGTCACAGTCCATGACCACCTGTCTCACTGACTTGCGTACCAACATCCCAACATACCAACATTCACTCACTTGATCGACAGTCCATGTTCCACTCACAAACAATTGATCGCCCAGTTGTCTTCCGCTTAGTTGCTACTTCCGTAATGGTTTCTCCATCCCTTCTCTCCAGTCTGGCATGCTCCCTTCCCCACAGGGGCGTCCAGCGACACCAACGACTACATGCTGTGCGGTGTCAATAACTCCTCTCCTCCGTGCATCCTGGTCCCCCCCTCCCTCTCCCTTTCTGGAACTCTCTCCGCACCATGTGACCCCAGCTTTTATGAGAGTCCCGCCTCCTGCCAAACAAATTAATGATTGGCCAGAACTCACACACAAGCTGCCTGTCACTCAGATCCCAAGTCCCACCTCCCTTCCAGAACCATTTCCACTGAAAGCAAGAGGAGGCATCTCTGGGTCCAAGCACAGGTGGCCACACCCTGCATGACATTTGTAGGACTTAAGCCCAGTATCCTGATCACACCTTTTATCCCCAAGACTTCCCCCCCTCCAAATCCTTCACAAATGACTTGACCAGGTTTTGGAGTAAATGGCCTTGACGGCCTTTTTATTAACAACTTATAAAATTAAATAAATAACATCTTCATAAATAACCATTACACTTTAATATACTTTTTAGTTTCATAAAGGGAAACAACATACCACTGGTCACTGCGAATAACTTCCTTTCAACTTTAGGCCTCCAGTCGGAAACCCCTGACTCTGAGGCGGTACCCAACCTTCACAGTGACCTACCCTTTTTAACCCTTCCAGGTTAACCCCTCGTAACCTGAAAGTACCAGAAACAATCCCCATCCCATGGATGGGTACCAGAAGCAACCCCCATCCTTTCATGGATGGGTACCTGAAACAACCCCCATCCTTTCATGGATGGGTACCAGAAACAACCCCCATCCCATAGATGGGTACCACATGTTCCATACATGTAACCTCTATCTTCTCTTTCTCCAGCGACCCAACACTGCCACAGCACGAAAGGGGTAACCCCTTACCCTTGCGTGCACCCCCACACCCTCAGGCCTCACTGTATGCCTTCTTGAAGGTACCGTGCCCACAAAAACCGTCCCCACATAATTTAGATGTACCACATCGTTCAGATGTACAACATCACTTCCAAGATACCTCCATGTAGCCACATCCAGCTCTCTGTGGTGTATGGCCAACCCCCGTTTAGCTGAAAAAACCTGCTCATCTCCTTATACAGGCCCTGTCCACCTTCTTAACCGAATGTGCCCACTGTCGTGACATCCTGCCCACCAGAGCAGACCGAACTATAACCATACCTGGATAAGCCGCTCATAAACATAAATTCACATGTTTACGTCACAATTAATGTCTCTCATAGATCTGGCTCCCATACAGTTTTCCCCCACATGCAACATCAAAAAACCTCCAGGACCCTATACAAACAGGGATAACCTGCGTACTTCCCCCAACCCCTGTTCCACCACATGCCTGGGACCCTGATACACCTGACCTGAGCCTCCAGCTTGGGGATACATGACTGCCTACCGTTCGGCCGAACCACCGCTATTCTGACCCCCAATAAACTTAAGAATGACTAAGTACACAAGCTAGGCCCACCTCGCGACCTGTGAACAAAATTAAATAACAGCACAAACCACCTAAAATATCGATCACCAATACATTATAACAGCCCAAAGTCCTGTGAGACATATTACCGCATCAGCTGTGAGCGAATGCACACTTACATCTATCTGAGTCCCACCTACCAATGCGCCAGACTGCATCCTGTCTAAGACCTGCCCTGGACGCCTCTGTGGCTGCCCCCATCCGAAAGGAATGAGCAGAAGCAAACTTTCCGGATAATACCCAGCTGCTAACCCCATCTTCTGACCCCGCTGCCCCAGGAACTTTGATAAGGAAGCACCTGTCCTCATGTAATAGAAAGGAAACCGCAACCCCCAGGCCGCATGTCCCGACCAAAGAAAGCTGTTGCAAATGCTGCCTGTAATAAAGCCCATGCATAACGAGAGCTGTAGACCTTATTCAAACTAGAATACAAAGCGTGAAACATCTCAAAGGAGACCGGGTGCCTCCCCACTCTCTACTTGTGCCCATTCTGTACCCCTACACCGTCTGTTTCCCCAAAAACTCTGTGTTATGGTGCTGTTGCCTTTGTAACTTAAAAAAGAAAGGCCAAACCAGCCAACTTGTGGTAAATGGCAGATGCCAAGATACCCCATTCCGATACCATATTAATAAAATAGAGAACTGCATAGACTACGGCATGACATGACGGGGCCATCAATTCCTGTTAAGCAAACCAACCATTCATGCCATGCCTATGGAGTAGGCCTACCAAGTAGCCCTACTGACAAGTTGCTCGAACCTCTTTGCTGCAGTCCCAAAGTAACCACCCGCTTCTCATGCCAAACACCCGGACCCTGTCCCACTGAAAACACGTCAAAGCGGCAGCCAAAGTGTTAACAATACCTGATAAGTGTACAGTGTAATGAATGCATCCCTTGAAAGCAGCGCAGTACCCAATGGCGCAACACCCTGACAACCAGCATGGATGCCGCTGTCAGTCGACTAACCACCTGTACTACCCCCAGACAGTCCCCATTTACAAAAGACCCTTTGGTTGCTGAAGGATTCCACCCCACATTTTTAAAGGCTACTACCATTGGGACAATCACAAGAAACCAGGTTCTGCAGTCACCCGGCCCCGAAACAAGCTGGGGGCCACCGAGCTGCGCTCAATAGACCCTTGAAACAAGTCCGCAACCCCGTGGAGCCTGTAGAATACATGAATAGTTCCAAGTCACAATCGCTGTTGGGACACGACATCCCAAAGCACGCCCGCTGAACTCCTCTAGGAAATACTGCCAACACCTGCAAGAACACCCTGTACCCCTTATTAAGGCCCACCAAGTGAGTGAGAGCGTAATCACCATATTGTACTTGACGTAATTGTTCCTTGCGTCCTCTAAAAATCCCTTCACCTCGTCTGTAGCCTCTCTATCTATGTTCCTAGGCAGCACGAATTCCATCCCAAAAGAATCTGTTTCAATTCCCAGTAATGTAATGTTCACTGTGGGGCCCTCTTTTTCCCCCCGGGGCTAAAGGAACAACCAAAACGTTCCCCCAGACGTATAACATCCCCAACAGGACGGCGCAAATATTGGAACCTACCGGGCCAACACATCCAAACTCATCCAGGTAATGCATGACCGAGTCAATACCTGAAACATCCCGTACTGCCCCTAAGAAGGAGCTGAATGTTTTGAAGAAGGCCCACTTGATGGGGCAACCCATCCGCTGTCAATGATCCACATACTCTGCCCCCATTATGTGCAGCCATCAGCCAAAAGCTGGCTGGATGCCCAGCAATATCCAGAAGGCCAATTCAATTTCCTATTTGGCCACGAATGACCCTTACCCATACCGCCATTCCCATGCAACCGCTGCATCGAAAGAACCGTACAGTACTCCCCCCCCTTCAGGAGCAATTGATTCACTGACCGACCCACCATTCGGCAAGACCAGGTGATGAATAATCCAAACTTGTTGAGCTCTTTCTAGGGAACCACTTCCAGTGGAGAGACCACACATTCCGGAAGAGGCCTAAGAACAAGGGGGGGGGGGGGGGGGCTGGCCATGACCCTACAGTAAACTCCTTCCCCAGTTACCCAAAATCACTGCTAAATGAAGCAGGGCCGCCCGAAAAATCTCAGCCTCGGGTGGGACCGTCATCAATCAACCAGTTATTATAAACCCGTTATTGAAAAACCGGCCCTTAACATTTTACCCGTACTTTTCCTCTCTTAAAACCCTTGGACAGTGAATGTGATCCCGCTCCACCTGAACACGTGTTTGACTCACCAATTTGTCCCAAAGTTACACTTGCCTGAAAAAAAAAAAAACTTATTAGAAGCCCCGCAACGCTATAATCATCTTCATCAACCGGCTGATGTCATACGAGCCCAGCGTAGGGGCGGTCGGACGGCCCTCCGTTGCCAAGACTATTCGTCATACCTGAGCCAAGCTACACCGCCCTAAGTCCTGTGTGCATCACTAATGGTCTACCAACCAACGAACCGAGCCTAACAGTGTTCGGGGTCTTTTTCCCTATTACGCTCGCTCATATGGTAAACACCTGCAGCCAAATCACAAAGCTCCGAGGAATCAACTGATATCTCCGTTGTTCCTAGTCCCACTTCTTGCTTCCTTCTAGTTTCCACCTGGCCAGGTTGAACTACTCAGAAGGCAATAGCGTGAATATCTCTACTCATCCACCTTTCAAATTTTCTATTATTTCCCTCAGCACCTGGGGCCCCCAGGGGGCCCTCAGACAAATGTATACTTCACCTTTCGGGGAATCCGACCGAGTCCTCTTTGCCGTCCCCTGTCTTGCCCTGGCTATCCGGAGCCCACGCGATAAACCGGGGGACTAACCTACCGCCATAGCTGTCCCCGTTGCAGTCGCAGCATTGTCACCTGCAACCCTGGGGGGGGTGCCCTCTGCCAGAGGTGTGGCATGCGTCAGTGCCCATTCCTACCCCCAACTACTTCCTGTGCCTGGCCCAACGCGCTGCACCAATTCCTTGAGCACAACTGCTAACTCACTCAGCCCCCCACGGTTCCTGTCCGGAGTCCTGTCTCATTCGGCGGTATGGGAGTAAACCTGTTCCCCTGGCTCCTGCAATTACCTTAACCTGATGGCCCCTGTCTACCACCCTGCCCCAAAATACTATGCATTAAATTAGAAATAAAAGGAAAGATTCACTCACCAGGCTGCCCAGGCCAAGGCCCATCAGCCGTCACTGCGGGAACCACCGTCGCTGGATGTCCTTGTTCATCACCACTCTCCGACCCGGACCGTTCACCTTCAGATCTGTCACTGTCCATTTTCATCCCACCACCGGCTGCATACCTCGATGGACCCGCTCCGTTTCTTGTGGGTCTGCGGTGCTGTACTCACCCTACTCTCCGACCCGTCCCGCCAGACCCCTCTCGTTGTCCCTCGTGACGGGCTCCTGCGCCTACTGCTGGGCAGGGTCCTCCTCGCCTGACCTCCGCCGGCGTGCCCTCACCACCCCGTGTTCCTTGTGAATCCTCTACCGGGCTGTGTGGGGGTGTGTGCCATGCTGGCTGTCTGGCCCCCATCCTGAAGTTCAGTCTTCCCTCGCTGGGCCAGCTGGCAGCCCCGATCCTCCCCCGCAGCCACTGGCCATCTGCCCTGTGCATCCGTGACAAGCCATGGGAGAGGAGCCGTGCTCTGTACCGGGCTACCCCCCCGCGCTCCAGACTGTCTGCTGGGTCCCTCTCCACTCTCTGCATTTTGTCCTCTGGCTCCACTGTGCTCTGGGGGTCGGGGGTTCACTCCCCTCCGCTACTTGCTGTCTCAGATTGTGAGCCTGCAGGGGCCTGCAGCCGAGCTGTACCATACCAGCGGCTGCGACCGCCGCGCACGAGGTGCTGCCGCACGCCCCCCCGTCTGTCACCTCTCCGCCGTCTGCCACGTCTGCCATCTGGGCTCTCAGCCAGGCCGCACCTGGTGCGGAATCCGCCGCTCTAAGCTGTTTAGTTTATAGACCACCAGCGCCGCCATGCTGCCTGTGACATGATGGGACCCGGAGCGGAGAGGGTGAGGCGTCTAATCGCTTCCTCCTCCGCTCTTCGACTGACGTCACTTCCCCTTCTCCTTCCACTCTTTGGCTCTGAGCACCGCCTTCACACAAAACCCTTCCCCTTTTCTAAAAGGGGAAACACCGCTCTTGTACGGCAACTGTGCTGTCCAGCACTGTCATGCCGTCCCTGCGCCCATTTCTCTTCTGTCCTTAGCTCCGGGACTCTCTCTACACTGACACTCCCAGTTCCCAAAATAAACAAACAGGCCTGGAATCACAATACAAGCCTGCCTAAATTTACCTGAAACCATACTTTGTAATTTAAACTCAGGGATATCACCTACATGAAAGTAGGTGACCGCTACATGTATATACACAGAACAAGACTGTGTTCACACTATGGTGTCCGTTTATGAAGCAGTGATCAGCGGTGATCCCAAGGATCGCCGCTGATCACAGTCCATAAACAGTTTATGAAACAGTGATAATCGGGGGAGAACATGTTTGAACTTGTTCTCCCACCGATTATCTCTACACACGGAGAATCCTCATTGAATCACACAGTAACGGCCAGTTTATGAAGCGGTGATCTCACCGATTCACTGGCGATGTGTGTCAGAATTCACACTCCCAGGTTCACCAGCTCAGAGGTGGTGAATCGGGGAGTGAAGAGGAAATCTGGGGGGATCTGAGGGGGAAGGAGGAAGATTTTTAACTTCCTTATGCCTCGTTCAGACCCCCCAACACTGTAAGCATGTCCCCCTGTCATATTTATGTGACTCCTTATTTATGGGACTCCTTATTTTATTAACATTAATCCACACCGTCTGTCCGTGTACTGAGCAGTGATAATTTATCACTGCTTAATAAACTGACATCTCTGTGTTTCTGTGAATTTCTGGTGCTGTAATCTCGTAAAGTCTCACGAGATTCCAGTATCAGGGGCCGTTCTCCACTGTTGGAAGCATTTGTAGATCACTTCACTCCTCAAAAGGTGAAGCGATCTACAAAGCTTCATAAACAGGCACACAGATTAGAAAGATCTTCACTGTGAATGCCGGAGAATGGAGCAGTGAATAGATTTCACTGCTTCATAAACGGACACCTATGAGATGTTTCTCAGAGCTGCAGTTCCTCTGAGCTCCATAAGATGGTGATCTCACTTCTACCCAGACAGGAAGTTTCTATGGAAGACAGACAGGAAGTGATGTCAGGTACAGACAGGAAGTGATGTCAGGTATAAACAGGAAGTTCCGGGTCAGAGGTGAGGCGGGAGGAAGTAGAGAGGAGACATTGCTGGAAGTGGCAGCAGAGGAGGTAATAAGATCTTATTTTCTATTTACACCCAGTAACCCCCCCCCCCCGTCATGTCCGTCCTCTTCCTCCATAGTCACTGTGATGTCTTTTATCTCCAGCAGATGATGATACACACATATATAGTGTGGAAACCTAGATTAACCCCTTCAGGGGCAGAACATTTCCCCACTTACAAGGCCGGTGTTCTGCCGAGAAAGTTCCCCTCGGCGGATAAGGATCCCCCCTCTACTGCGCAGGCGCAGCGCTTGCGCAGTAGGAGGTGGCGGAAATAGCCGAAGCCGAATAGAATAGAAATCAGCTGTATACGGCGCCTGTAAGAGGGCCCGTCGCGGGCTCGCTTCGCTTGGCACCACTTGGATGGTGGGGCTTGAACCTGGACCCAGGGCGCAGGCGCAGTGTACAGCTGATTTAAGTTTTTCAGGTTCGGCTATTTTCGGCGGCTCCTAGTCGTTCGTACTGCACAAGCGCTGCGCCTGCGCAGTATAGGGGGTTCCTTATCTGCCGGGGGAACCTTCTCTGCAAGACACCGGAACATTCTCTTCATTTTAGAGATGTGTCACCTCCTCACCTTAGCCGTCTCTTGTAATGAGGGATGAGCTTCAGATTCGGGTTGGACTGAAATTTGACCCCAATTTCCCGGATTTGAATCTTGGGTGAATTTGTGGTCTCCTGAAGTGGACCTTCACCCAGTTTCCCCCCCAGAACCCCTTTCACACAATCACAGATTATATTTTTTGTAATGTGATAATGATGTAGTGCCAGCCACCCGCGGCCTCTTGTGATATCACATCACGGCTTTCAGGAGGCTTTAGGGATATTTACACAAAACTGCACATGCGCAGTGTGTGGTATTAGGACAGGCAAGCGGCCCCTGATGACGTCAGAAAAGAAGATAGTGGTGCAGGAAGCCGTGTGCTGTGGGGATGGGCAGATCACTGCAGGGCAGCACTAGATGCACCAGGTGGATGAGTATGAACTAGGAGGTGGATAACTCTGAAAGGGGGTCTGAGATCAGCTAGTAGTGGGAGGAGAGGACAGATAACCCCACCCCACATTATAAGAGGGGGTCTGAGATCAGCCAGTAATGGGAGGAGAGGACGGATAACCCCACCCCACATTATAAGAGGGGGTCTGAGATCAGCCAGTAATGGGAGGAGAGGACGGATAACCCCACCCCACATTATAAGAGGGGGTCTGAGATCAGCCAATGTTAAGGGGAGGAGTGGATGGATAACCCCACCCCACATTATAAGAGAGGGTCTGAGATCAACCAGTAATGGGAGGAGTGGATGGATAACCCCACCCCACATTATAAGAGAGGGTCTGAGATCAGCCAGTAATGGGAGGAGAGGATGGATAACCCCACCCCACATTATAAGAGGGGGTCTGAGATCAGCTAGTAATGGGAGGAGAGGACGGATAACCCCACCCCACATTATAAGAGGGGGTCTGAGATCAGCCAATGATAAGGGGAGGAGAGGATCGATAACCCCACCCCACATTATAAGAGAGGGTCTGAGATCAACCAGTAATGGAAGGAGTGGATGGATAACCCCACCCCACATTATAAGAGGGGGTCTGAGATCAGCCAGTAATGGGAGGAGAGGATGGATAACCCCACCCCACATTATAAGAGAGGGTCTGAGATCAGCCAGTAATGGGAGGAGAGGATGGATAACCCCACCCCACATTATAAGAGAGGGTCTGAGATCAGCTAGTAATGGGAGGAGAGGATGGATAACCCCACCCCACATTATAAGAGGGGGTCTGAGATCAGCCAATGATAAGGGGAAGGAGTGGATGGATAACCCCACCCCACATTATAAGAGAGGGTCTGAGATCAGCTAGTAATGGGAGGAGAGGACGGATAACCCCACCCCACATTATAAGAGGGGGTCTGAGATCAGCTATTAATGGGAGTAGAGGATGGATAACCCCACCCCACATTATAAGAGGGGGTCTGAGATCAGCCAGTAATGGGAGGAGAGGACGGATAACCCCACCCCACATTATAAGAGGGGGTCTGAGATCAGCTATTAATGGGAGTAGAGGATGGATAACCCCACCCCACATTATAAGAGGGGGTCTGAGATCAGCCAGTAATGGGAGGAGAGGACGGATAACCCCACCCCACATTATAAGAGGGGGTCTGAGATCAGCCAGTAATGGGAGGAGAGGACGGATAACCCCACCCCACATTATAAGAGGGGGTCTGAGATCAGCTATTAATGGGAGTAGAGGATGGATAACCCCACCCCATATTATAAGAGGGGGTCTGAGATCAGCTATTAATGGGAGGAGAGGACGGATAACCCCACCCCACATTATAAGAGGGGGTCTGAGATCAGCTATTAATGGGAGGAGAGGACGGATAACCCCGCCCCACATTATAAGAGGGGGTCTGAGATCAGCCAATGATAAGGGGAGGAGAGGATAGATAACCCCACCCACATTATAAGAGGGGGTCTGAGATCAGCTAGTAAGTTATAGCGTCTACAAAATACTGGATAGATTTAGGGACTTTTCATTTTTGGTAGTGTTTTTACTGTTAATTGTGGCAATCAGGGATTTTTTTTTTTTTAAGCGAGACTTCGACATTGTGGCGGACAAATCTGACCCCAAGTGACACTTTTTGGGGACCAGTGACACCAATACAGTGATCTGTGATAAAAAAAATGCACCGATGAATGTAAAAATGACACTGGCAGGGAAGGGGTTAACACTAGGGGGCGATCAAAGGGTTAACTGTGTTCCCTCAGTGTGTGTTCTAACTGTGTGGGCAACAAAAGTAGTGAGCAACCCTGCGAGCCACTTACGGATGAATGCCTACAAAATGGTGAGTAATTAGTCTTAAGTGGAGACCAGCTGCAAACACTCAGTCACGTTTCATAATCGTGCAAAGTAATAAAACTAAAGCAATGTGTCTGCGCTAGAAAAAAATCACATCAATCAAAAGTGCAGCAATAATAAACATAAGCAACATAGGTGTTTAACAAATAATACACTTGAGTGAAAATACCCCTAAGTACTAGAGTATAAAGTGCACAGTGCTATATAAAACACACAATGTAAGTACTAGAATATAAAGTGCACAGTGCTATATAAAACACACAATGTGAGTGATCAATCAAAAAACATATCACATAAATAATGAATCAAATGAAATGTAAAGGGATATAACTCCTGGTGAATGAAATAAAGTCCAAAACAGTATATATCCAAAAATATAAGAGTGCCCAGAAGAAACATAGTCCGAAGATTTAGTGAAATTCACATATCCTTCCTTCCAAAAGTGTATCACCAAGAAACATGCTGTAGTGTCTTCCAGCCACCCCCACAGGTGTATATGCTCACCTTCCTGTGTGTGACACAGCGATTAAACTATGTCAAACAAAGCCTTGGAGCCACTCCTGTGCTCATTTGGAACCAGCTGTGCAGACCTCCAATGCTCTCAAACGAAGATAATATATGCAAAAGAAAAAAACTCCATAGCGCAATATTGCAAGGTGTAATAAAAGGATTTTAATAAAATAGTTCTCTCCCCTTGCTGGGGTACTCACATACTATGGGTGCGTGAGTGCACCATCCTTAACAAACAAAGAACGGTCAATCTCGCGGTGTGGCGTACGATGCGGTGTGTGTATCGAAACTCTCCTTCTCCCTCTCTGCTGACAGCTCCGTCCAGGCCCCTCCCCTACGCGTGTTCGGCACCGGGACCACGTGCCTTCATCAGGGGGATTCCCCCTGATGAAGGCACGTGGTCCCGGTGCCGAACACGCGTAGGGGAGGGGCCTGGACGGAGCTGTCAGCAGAGAGGGAGAAGGAGAGTTTCGATACACACACCGCATCGTACGCCACACCGCGAGATTGACCGTTCTTTGTTTGTTAAGGATGGTGCACTCACGCACCCATAGTATGTGAGTACCCCAGCAAGGGGAGAGAACTATTTTATTAAAATCCTTTTATTACACCTTGCAATATTGCGCTATGGAGTTTTTTTCTTTTGCATATATTATCTTCGTTTGAGAGCATTGGAGGTCTGCACAGCTGGTTCCAAATGAGCACAGGAGTGGCTCCAAGGCTTTGTTTGACATAGTTTAATCGCTGTGTCACACACAGGAAGGTGAGCATATACACCTGTGGGGGTGGCTGGAAGACACTACAGCATGTTTCTTGGTGATACACTTTTGGAAGGAAGGATATGTGAATTTCACTAAATCTTCGGACTATGTTTCTTCTGGGCACTCTTATATTTTTGGATATATACTGTTTTGGACTTTATTTCATTCACCAGGAGTTATATCCCTTTACATTTCATTTGATTCATTATTTATGTGATATGTTTTTTGATTGATCACTCACATTGTGTGTTTTATATAGCACTGTGCACTTTATATTCTAGTACTTACATTGTGTGTTTTATATAGCACTGTGCACTTTATACTCTAGTACTTAGGGGTATTTTCACTCAAGTGTATTATTTGTTAAACACCTATGTTGCTTATGTTTATTATTGCTGCACTTTTGATTGATGTGATTTTTTTTTAGCGCAGACACATTGCTTTAGTTTTACTAACTGTGTGGGCGATGGGCTCACTGGGACAACACAGAGATCGCTGTTCCCAATCACTGGGAACAGCCGATCTCAGTGCTGTCCCCTGTCAGAATGGGGATCCGCCTTGTTTACATAGGCCGATCCCCATTCTGCCTCTCTGTGGAGCGATCGCGGGAGGCCGGCTGACATCGAGTCCGCCGGAACCGCACGCTCGCTCGCTCTCCCAGCATGCAGTGTGCGCCCACAGTATCTCATGCACGAAACGACGTTCAGGTACGTCGTTACGCGCAGCCGGGCCGCCCTGGCGCATTATATGTGCAGTGGGCGGTCCGGAAGTGCTTAGATACAATCTGCTATACTCCAAGGCAGCCTTTCTCAACCTTTTCAACACAGGGGAACCCTAAAATAACGATCTGTTCTCAGGGAACCCCCTGCTAAAAATGACCATATCTACAACTCATGATACATTGGTGTGATGGTAAGTGGGAAGAATGGTCCTTACACTTGTGGTCATTGGGAAGAATTGCCCCCTTACAGAGAGCTAAAAAGATCAATGGTGTCAATGGGAACTTATCTGAGAGGCAGAAACTGCTCATTGCTGAAGGAACCTCTGGAGGAACCCTGGTTGAGAAACCCTGCTCTAAGGGTTGAGGAGCAGCCTACCGAATCCCACACTCTTCTGGGATTACTCAAGCTATCTTTCAAGCTAACCTTGTGTTTATCACACACCTCGAGCCAACGAGCATTGATACAGATTAAGGGCCCTTTCACACTGGGGCGGGGGCGGCGTCAGCGGTAAAACACCGCTATTATTAGCGATGTTTTACCGTCGGTATGCGGCCGCTAGTGGGGCGGCCTAGAAAGGGTTAAAAACCAACGTCTGCAGAGGCGCTTTGCCGGCGGTATGGCCGCGCCGTCCCATTGATTTCAATGGGCAGGAGCGGTATATACTCCGCTCCTTCACTGCTCCGAAGATGCTACTAGCAGGACTTTTTTTCCCGTCCTGCTAGCGCACCGCTCCAGTGTGAAAGCCCTCGGGGCTTTCACACTGGATACAAAGCACCGGCACTTTCGGGTCGGTTTGCAGGTGCTATTATTAGCGCAATAGCGCCTGCAAACCGCCCCAGTGTGAAAGGGCTCTAACAATGAACTAAAAACAAACAAAGGCGCCTCTAAGTGCAGAAGATAAACAATTTTAATTTTTATGTCATTTTAGACCCTGCTTCAAGTCTTTTAAAGTTGCAGCCCTTTTTGCTGAAGATGACCATCCTTTCATCCCTTTCAACCAACATTTCTCCCGTTCATTTTTGGACTGCCGACCCTTAATAGAGACATCATTTGGACTACGCTAGTCCTGTGCGCCCTATACCACTTTTTATTTCTAACAATGAACGTGTACCGATTGTGCAGACAATGGTATCTCACTGCATTAAATTCTTCCCCAACAGTACAGGCCTGGAAAATGACATGGGGACCCGAAAGTGACGTTTTACATGTTAATTCCGGGTCAGGAATGAGAGCAGATGCATGCCCACTGAACTCCCTCCCCTCTACCCTGCGGTAACCGCCATGCTGGCATGTGGCCCTCGGGATGCATGCCCGGGGCATGCGCAGAGGGGCAGCATTACTGGGGGTGTTTTGGAAGCGATCAGGTGTCTTCCCAGCCGCTGGATTGCTTCCATCTGACAGACAGCCAGCAGTTGGCTTGTCATCAATACACACGCAGCCATCCGGAATGTGTGTAACCCCCCACTGTCAGGTCTGTTCGATGTACAGACTGGTAGTAAAAGGATTAAATATTGGACTGATGTATGTAAGGGGCTATTTTACCGTGTGACATGTTTCCCCTGCATGTGTGTCACTTCCTGTGGTTATGGGATATATACAAGAGAACCGACTTTGTGGTGCAGAGTCCGGTGTAAACAAAGGAATAGCCGGCAATAAAAATTCAGAAGAAAATGGTGTGGAGTCCCCCCCCCCCCCCCATCCATACAAAACCCTTATCCAAGCATGCAGCCCAGCAAGCCAAGAAATGGGGGAGGGAGTGAGCACCCCCCCTCCTGAACCATACCAGGCCACATACTCTCAACATTGTCGGGGGCTTTAGGGCAGGAGGGCTCCCCCCCCCCCCCACCCCAAGTACCTTGTCCCCATGTTGATGGGGACAAGGACCTTTTCCCCACAACCCTGGGCAGTGGTTGTTGGGGTCTGCAGACGGGGGTCGTATAGGAATCTGGAAGCCTCCTTTAACAAGGTGGGGCCCCCAGATTCTGGCTTCCCCCTATGGGGATACGGCTGTTGTGCACATCGCTGGATCGCAATGGGGCTCAGGTAAGTTTAGGGGGGGGGCTGGAGGGACTGCTGCAAACAGAAGGTTTTTTTTTACCTTCATGCATAGAATGCATGAAGGTAAAAAACCTTGAGCCTTTAGAACCACTTTTAAGCCACATGCAAGAGGAGTCTTGAAAAGCAGCAGGAAGGAAGAGGCAGGTGTCTGTGAGGGAATGTGAAGGGGTTCACAGCTGTGAGGGAGTTATCTTTCTGGAGACTGAGACCCTGGTTTTGCTGAAATCCTGCAGCTTGTCTTGTACCCTAAAACAAGTGGGAACCCTGAACCCCAGTGTGGGACCAACAGACTGGCGGTGAGCCACGTTGTATGGTTTTTGTTATATCGGGATTGTGAACTGTTTGCTTTACTTTTTCTGAAGGAGGATCTTTTTGTTTCTGTTATGAAAGACCAATAATAACTATCTGCCTACAGAGAAAACTGCACAGATTACATGACCACATCAGTGAGGATGAAGGAGGACCAGAGTCACATGACTGAGAAGATACTAAACCTCACCCTGGAGATCATCTACCTGCTGACCGGAGAGGTGAGGAGGATTCTGGGAGGTCACATGACATCACTCTTATCTCTATTAATAAAACACAGACCTGACTAGAGGGGTGAGGAGGATTCTGGGAGGTCACATGACATCACTCTTATCTCTATTAGTAAAACACAGACCTGACTGGAGAGATGAGGAGGATTCTGGGATTTTAACATGATATTCCTATTGGTTCTCCAATACAGAGATTTCCTCTTGTGAAGTCAGGTGATCATATGACCATCACAGTGCCTCCATGTGACTCCCTAAAACCTGAGAGACACAACATGGAGAAGATTCTAGAAGTCACCAAGAAGATGATGGAGCTGCTGACAGGAGAGGTGAGCGGTGCTGGGAATTCTGGGACATTATCCATTAACAGACAAGGGATGTGTCTGGATGGTGACTGTATCATTGTGTGTGTCAGGTTCCTATAAGGTGTCAGGATGTCACTGTCTATTTCTCCATGGAGGAGTGGGAGTATTTAGAAGGACACAAGGATCTCTACAAGGACGTCATGATGGACAATCAGCCGCCCCTCACATCACCGGGTAAGAGGAGACTTTATTGTAAAGGAGAGAGCAGTACGGAGGGTCCACCTAGATCCCCCATCATCTGATAAACACCTAGAAACAATGTATTCAGTCAGTGTGTGTGTTTCCTACAGATGAATACAGTAATGGGAACCCACCAAAGAGAGGCCCCCTTCCTCTGTATCCCCGGGATTCCACACAGGAAGGTCACACCATCCCTCACCATCATCAGGTAGGTGGAGTTGGGGGTCTGGAACATAAAGTGATTGAACACTCTGACATGTGGAGACAATGTGTGGACTCTACAAGACGATATTTTCTATGTGATCTCACATCATAAATACTTCATGTTACAGATGTTATTTTCTGCCATTCTGTTGGTTTAGGGTGAAGATCTGATGAACATGAAAGTTGAGGGTGAAGTAGAAGAGACGTATATGAGGGATAATCAGCAATATACGAAGGAGGATGGAATGACGTGGACATTCAAAGAGGAGGACACTCCTACAGAGATCAGCACAGGTGAGCCATAATATATTCTTGTCATGGTATTGCGACATAAAAAATGAAAAATACATGACCCACGGAACATTTTACAAAACTTCTCACGCTTTCAAGATACAGGAAGAGTCTTTGACAATAGCTACATCAACCAAGATACTCTAATTAGACCTTTTAACCCCTTCCCACCCACCATATAGCAAAATGACGACCGGAAAGTGGTTCTGTTATCCTGACTGGGCGTCATATAACGTCCAGCAGGATAAGCCGCGATCGTGGGGGTTCACAGCATGGTGATCGGTGGTGTATCAGTCTGACGAGATAAAGAGCCTATGACGTTGGCTCTTTACCATGTGATCAGCTGTGTCCAATCACAGCTGGTCACGGTCTAAACAGGAAAAGCGGTGTATCGGCTTTTCCTCAACTGACAGGCGCGAATAGAGGAGAGCCGATCAGCTGCTCTCCTGACAGGGGGGTCTGCACTGATTGATTATAAGTGCAGCCCACCCAGGACCACCAGGGATGCCCACCCAGGACCATCAGGGATGACCACCAGGGATGCTCACCCATGACCACCAGGTAAGCACACTAGAGCCCACCAGGGATGCCAATCAATGTCCATTAGGGATGGCACTCTGTGTCGATCAGTGATGCCTGCCAGTGCCTCCTGATGAGTGCCGCCTATGAGTGCCCATTAGTGCTGCTTATCAGTGCCGCCTATCAGTTCTACATGTAAGTGCCACCTCACCAGTGCAGCCTCATCAGTGCCCATCAGTGAAGGAGAAAACTTTCCTATGTACAAAGTTATGTAACAGAAACAAAGAAAAACTTTTTTTATATTTTTACATTTTCGGGTCTTTTTCTATTTTTAGCGTAAAAGTTAAAAACCCCAGTGGTGATCAAATACCACCAAAAAACAGCTCTATTTGTGGGAAGAAAATGATAAAAATGTCATTTGGGTACAGCGTCGCATGACCGCGCAATTGTCATTCAAAATGCGACAGCGCTGAAAGCTGAAAATTGGTCTGGGCAGGAAGGTGTATAAGTGCTTTGTATTGAAGTGGTTAAAATACACAGGACAGGCTTTGAACATCGGCACCTGTGTTGACCAAACTTAAGTAGTGCTAATGTAGTCTCAGGCTCATTCAACCCCAGTTGACAATGCTGAAAGGTCCTCACCTTCGAGGTCCATAAATAAAAGTATTTGATAGAAAAGATTTAGGATTGAGGAAAAGATGATACTTCCGACGAAAAATAAAAAGACAATAGACCGCCCTCTAGGCATGTGGATGACGAAAAATTTAGCTTTGTTAATCTATTTATTTAGTTTCATTAAATTTGGATGATTCCTTCAATTCGTATTCGAAATTTACAGATTTTTTTTCAATTCGAAGCATTCGAATTGATACACTTTGAATCGATTCGAATGTGGCAAAGTAAACAAACAAAATTAAAAATCTTCATGAAATGATTACAATGACTCTTTAAATCACCTTTTGGCTTAACTAAACCAGCATTTTTTTGAATTGGTAATCTAATAACACACACAGTCTTTGATTTCCCCAATATGTGTACAGTTAGAATTTGACGAATTTAGTTTCGTTATTCGGAGGATTCGGTAAAATTTGTTTATATTGTGATTCGGCTATACGGATTTATCCGAATAATGAAAAATTTGTCTGATTTATTAATTTGGAGCGAAATGAACCGCACATGTCTACCACCCTCAAGGCTGAAGTTACCTGTCCCAAAGACCTCCATTATTTATTCAGCTGTGTCTCCAAACAATAGTGGAGCTACCATTTAATTATAAACCAAACAAAACCCAGTTTCAAGCTCAAAGCCGAAACTGCAGACTATATGTGAGCAATATATACAGTAAAGTGAGTACACCCCTCACGTTTTTGGAAATATTTTATTCTATCTTTTCATGTGACAACACTGAAGAAATGACACTTGTCTACAATGTAAAGTAGTGAGTGTACAGCTTGTATAACAGTGTAAATTTGCTGTCCCCTCAAAATAACTCAGCACACAGCCATTATGTCTAAACCGCTGGCAACAAAAGTGAGTACACCCCTAAGTGAAAATGTCCAAATTGGGCCCAAAGTGTCAATATTTTGTGTGGCCACCATTATTTTCCAGCACTGCC
This sequence comes from Lithobates septentrionalis, assembly GCA_037952835.1. NCBI lineage: Eukaryota > Metazoa > Chordata > Amphibia > Anura > Ranidae > Lithobates > Lithobates septentrionalis. Next base: position 328,198 of record JBBDGP010003839.1, read on the forward strand.
TTAACCCTCCTGGGCATGGAGTTTAGGTGGAGTTCAGGTGGATGTTAGAGACCTTGCGGTCCTAAACCTTCTGTTAGAGGATGCCCCACAGATGCACAATAGGGTTTAGGTCTGGAGACATGCTTGACCAGTCCATCACCTTTACCCTCAGCTTCTTTAGCAAGGCAGTGGTCGTCTTGGAGGTGTGTTTGGGGTCGTTATCATGTTGGAATACTGCCCTGCGGCCCACTCTCCAAAGGGAGGGGATCATGCTCTGCTTCAGTATGTCACAGTACATGTTGGCATTCATGGTTCCCTCAATGAACTGTAGCTCTCCAGTGTCGGCAGCACTCATGCAGCCCCAGACCATGACACTCCCACCACAATGCTTGACTGTAGGCAAGACACACTTGTCTTTGTGCTCCTCACCTGGTTGCCGCCACACACGCTTGACACCATCTGAATCAAATACGTTTATCTTGGTCTCATCAGACCACAGGACATGGTTCCAGTAATCCATGTCCTTAGTCTGCTTGTCTTCAGCAAACTGTTTGTGGGCTTTCTTGTGCATCATCTTTAGAAGAGGCTTCCTTCTGGGATGACAGCCATACGGACCAATTTGATGCAGTGTGCGGCGTATGGTCTGAGCACTGACAGGCTGACCCCCCCCCCACCCCTTCAACCTCTGCAGCAATGCTGGTAGCACTCATACGTCTATTTCCCAAAGACAACCTCTTGATGTGACGCTGAGCACGTGCACTCAACTTCTGTAATTGCAGTGAAAGGTGGTTCTACAAAGTATTGACTCGGGGTGCTGAATACAAATGCACGCCACACTTTTCACATATTTAGTTGTAAAAAAAAATTGAAAACCGTTTATCATTTTGTTTCCGCTTCACAATTGTTGCGACTTTGTGTTGGACTATCACAAAAAATCCCAATAAAATATATTTGTTTTTGGCTGTAACATGACAAAATGTGGAAAATTTCAAGGGGTATGAATACTTTTTCAGGGCACTGTAACACAGATTTTCTTCTTCTTCTTTGCTTCTTCTTCTTCTTGTCCTTGTCCTTGTTCTTGTTCTTGTCCTTCTCCTTCTTCTTCTCCCTTTTCTTAGAGTATACTTTTAGCCAGGGCTTTTTAATATAAAACTCCATTTACAGTTTCCCTGGGATGAAATTTAAGGAGTAACATAAAGCAACCTCCAGTTCTGCCTACCACCAGCAGCCTAGGCATATTGTTCATAAAAAGAAAAAATATCTGGTGCACTGCAAGTGGATGGTTTGTGATATAATGATAAAAATAACAGAAGTCCTTAGTATAAGCACACAGTCCCCATTAGTATAAGCACACGGTGTCCATTAGTCCAGCATAAGTGGAATAATAAAAGTTATCAGTAGGTGACAGCTGTCTCAAGAGCATGTCTGTAAGAAATGACGGAAAAAAAGGGGAGTGGGTGGTGCACCTAAGTGTAGTATTAAAACATGGTATTTAATTCATAAGATTAAGAACACTTACAGGATGTAAGGTAATTCACGTTTGTAAAAGAATGTCATCATACTTGGTGGCTGCTGCCATCCTGGAGGTCCATCAGAGCGTCTGGATGGTTGCTGGAGGAAGAGCTGGACACCTAGAATGTCTAGGAAGTCTATGCAATCCGGCGTGGACTTTACAGGAGGAAATGACGTCGCAGGAAGAGGCGGGGACCCGGATCATGAGAAGGATGTGATGACTGTGCAGGCTACGTGCTCGGAGCACACAGCTCCTTCTACTGGCCTGCTGTACCGAGGAGATTACCAGCAGCTTAAATGCACATAAGAGAAGCAAAATGATACCCCAGCTCCACTGCCAATATGATGATCTATGAACTGTGATCCGGTGCTCTAGCCAGGACGTTCAGGCCCCAAAATACAATACTTGAATCAGAAAAGGGCTGGGGACTCGGATGCTCTTGAATAAAAGTCCTTTATTGGGTTACATGGGTACACGGGTACAGGCTACCTGACGCGTTTCGGCTAAGCCTTCATCAAAGCATGCTTTGAAGGCTTCTTAGCCGAAACGCGTCAGAGTAGCCTGTACCCGTGTACCCATGTAACCCAATAAAGGACTTTTATTCAAGAGCATCCGAGTCGTCATCCCTTTTCTGATTCAATTAGATGCACATAGGTGTGATTGCCTGCGGCCGTGGAACTACAATGGCTAGCGGACTCTGGACATCATTTAAAGGCATTAGAAACAATACATATCACAATGAATGATAAAATATACATCAGTAGACAGCCAAATCATCATATTGAACAGAAATATAGAACCAGGATGAAGGAGAAAATGAGGGGGGTGGGGTGGGGGGAAAAACAGGGAGGGGGGGGGGAATAGTGCATAATTATCATAACCAGCCTAGAGGGCAATCCTGGAAGCGAAAACATGATTGAAATTAGTGAAAGTAACTTGTAAACAATTGAAAAATGAAGAATTGTGGAAATAATGTAAATATATGACATTCGGTCTTAAGACTATAATTACTAACTATCAGTAATCCACCACCCCCAAGACAAGGATATAGGACATGCGACATCCAGAGTAACGCAAGAGTTTACGAATATGTGGTGTAAAACAACTGAATATACAACTGGATATTACAATAAGGTATGGCCTTCAATTTCCTCATTTAACCCCCCAGGAGCAAGAGTATTTAAGGGATATATGCAGAAAGTCTCCTGCTGGCATAAACGTTTTTGAAACGTTCTGCTGCGGGCAAGCTTGCCTCAATCACTCATACCTTGAGACCAACTGTAGATTGCTGATGCTTCTCCAGAAAATGTCTGGGAACGCTATCTTTACCACAACCTTCTTCGATGAAGCATCTGTGCTCGCCGAATTGTTTGTGAAGGGTACGGATGGTTCTGCCAACATAGAATTGGCCACATGGACAAGTCAGACAGTAAACAATATATTCACTGGAACAATTGTGGAATTCTTTAATCGCATAGGTTTTGCCTTTGAGCGTAAAGCTCTTTTGGCCGTGCTGTACAAATTGACAAGTCAGACAAAGTTTTTTTACGGCATTGAAACAGGAGGAACTGAAGGGATGTAAATGCTGTCGGTTGGTGACTGACTCTTTTTTTTTTTTTATCTTACTAGGTGCAATTTTCCTTTTGATGTTTTTGGCTCTATGGTACGACATTTTGGGTTTCTCTGTAAGGGATGTCTGCAGGAAGGGGTCCTCGAGTAATATGGACCAATGCTTAGACAGAATACTCTCCATTCTTTTGTATGGGTCATGAAATTGGGTTCTGACACCAGAGAAGAGGGATACCCTTTATCAAGAAATTTTTGACTCCGTAACTCATCCTGTATTTAGAAATCGACATCCCTTGTACAATTGTTATGGCTTCTGTGGAATTGGCTTTTTGGAATATTATTAATCCATTTTGAATGGGGGCAACTACGGTAGTGGAGAAAGGAGTTGCCGGTAATTGGTTTTACAAAGTTTTTGGCATATATCATGGGGCCCGCATGACATAACTCAATATCCAAGAAAGCTAGTTGATCCGGATGAGTAACATAGGTAAAAAAATAGCCCTAAAGAGTTATTATTGCAGTGTTGTACCATCAGCTCAATACTTTCTGGGGTGCCGTTCCATATGACTGCTATATCATTAATATAGCAGCCATAATAAATATAATGGGATTGTTGCGGGTGATGTACTGCAATTCCCAAAAACCCTGGTTATATTGTCATAGCTGGGGGCAAAATTTGCCCCCATAGCTGTGCCGTTGGACTGTAAATAGTATTCACCGTCAATCTCAAAGTAGTTCTGCTTGAGGCAGAACTGTGTGGCTTCTAAAATGAAGTGGGCCTGTCTTGGGTTGACCAGGGGGTCCTCAGCTAAAAAGTGTTCTACGGCCCTGAGACCTACCTCATGGGGGTATAGAGGTGTAGAGGGACGTGACCTGTATGTGGGCTTCCAATCATAAGTTTGGAGCATCTCTAGAAGATGTATACTATCTCTGATATATGATGATAGGTTCTGGGCTAGAGGTTGGATTAACTTGTCAACATACATGGAAAAACCCCTAGTGACGCTCTCCATTGAGGCCACTATAGGTCATCCTGGTAGAGTTGTGATGGTCCTTGTGGACTTTGGGCAGATGGTAGAAATATGGCGTCCTATAAAAACCTCTCTTGAAGGATAGTTCAGCTTTGGAAATAACGCCCTCTGAAAAAGCCGCACTAACTAAAGAGGCCAGAGAATGTGGGTAATAGGTCGTGTGTAAGTCTCGTATAGGTTTTATGGTCAGATAATAGTCTGTTAGCTTCTTGATGTAAACTTGTCCTATATAACTATACCCCCCCCCCTGAAGATTTGATGACAATATTTTGGTTGTTGGCTAACTCATCTAGTGCTTTCTGCTCTAATGGGGTAAGATTAGTTGTTCTTTTGGGATTAGATTTACACATTTTGATGAGGTCAGAATACACAACCTGGTAAAATGTTTGTACATAGGGCCTGCAGGAGACCGTTTCAAACATTTATGCCAGTAGGATACTTTCTGGATATATTTCTTAACCACTTAAGCCCCGGAATGATTTGCCCCCTTAATGACCAGGCCATTTTTTGCCATATGGTACTGCGTCACTTTAAATGACAATTGCGCAGTCATGCGACGTTGTACCCAAACAAAATTGATGTCCTTTTTTTTCCCCAAAAATAGAGCTTTCTTTTGGTGGTATTTGATCACCTCTGCGGCTTTTATTTTTTGTGCTATAAAAAAATACCGACAATTTTGAAAAAAAAACAATATTTTTTGCTTTCTGCTATAATACATATCCAAAAAAAAACCAAATAAAAAAAAACAAATTTATTCATCAGTTTAGGCCGATCTATATTGTCGCAATAGCGATATATTGATTGGTTTGAGCAAAAGTTATCGCTTCTACAAACTGCGGGACCAGAAGTGACGTCAGTGATACCAGAAAAAGCGTCTATTTCTGGTTTTACTTCTGGGTACCTATTGTTTCTGGCTGAGAAACTCTATAAAGGAATTCTGGACCTGAAGACTTATCACCATATCCGCCATCCCAGGATTTCTTTACCAAGCTTTAAATGACCCACCAGACTGAAAAGCTGGGGGTTGTTCTGATCTGGTGAGTGGGGATACAGGAGGGGCACACCTGAATTTTTCTGAAGCACCTTGCATTTCCTTCACTTTGGGTTGGAGCATCTTTAGTCACTTTTATTTGGACTTTATTTTCACTTATTGTATTTGGACTTTGTTTCCTTTTTGATCAACAGATTTTCACCTATTGTGTTTGCAAGGGCTATATTTTATATTTATATGTTTTTCAAGTGATTAGCACTTTGTGTATAGCAGCTGCATTTTGAAGTATATTTCTTTGTTGTTTGATACACCATTAGCACGGGCTTATATATTTAGTATATATTTTCACAGTTTCCCGTTCTGCCTCTCCTCACCGCAATCACGGGCTGCCGGCGGACATTGCTCACGTGCCGCTATCCTCCTTGTACGGACTGACATTCAGGTATGTCAGTTCGCGCAGGAGAGCTGACCTGCCACAGTATATCTGCATGAGCAGGTTGGCAAGTGGTTAAATACTGGGGGGGATAAATGAGGAAATTGAGGTCCATACCTTATTGCAATACCCAGTTTTATATTTAGTTGTTTTACCCCTCATTTTTTACAGTGGACCCTTATGGTCTTACACTACTCCAGATGTCGCATGTCCTATATCCTTGTCTTGGGGGTGGTGGTTTACGGATAGTTAGTAATTATAGTCTTAGGACCGAACATGATGTATTTAATTTATTTCCACAATTCTTCATTTTTCAATATTTGTTTACAAGTTACTTTCACTAATTTCAATCATGTTTTTGATCCCAGCCGGATTGCACGCTAGGCTGGTTATTATAATTATGCACTATTTCCCCCATTCCCCTCCACCTCTCCCCCCCCACCTCCTCCCCCCTTTTCATCCTGGTTCAATATTGCTGTTCAATATGAAAATTTGGCTGTCTACTGATGTATATTTTATCATTCCATGTGATATGTATTGTTTTTAATATGTTTAAATGATGTCCATTGTAGTTCCACTGCCGTGGACAATCACGCATACAGTATGTGCAATTGAGCTGGTAACCTCCTTGGTACAGCAGGCCAGTAGAAGGAGCTGTGTGCTCTGAGTGTGTAGCCTGCACAGTCATCACATACTTCTCATGAACGGGTCCCCGCCTCTTCCTGTGATGTAATTTCTTTCCATGCGGTCCACGACGGTTTGCATAGACTTCCTTGACGTTCTAGGTGTCCCAGTTCTTCCTCCAGCAGCCATCCAGACCTTCTAATGGACCTCCAGGACGGCGGCCACCCCTCCCCTTTTTTTCTGTGATATTGTCCCTTTTTTTTCTGCAAGTCTGAATTTTGAACCTCTTGTTTATCAGAGATCACATGACCCAGTGCCTAGGCTTGTGGTTGTGTGAAGAGCATGTACCTCCCAGTCCTCATTGGTTCCTGCTCTTCTAACAAGGCTTTCTCAATTTAGAAGTTATCTAGGAGGAGGACCAAAGACCTGAAGAGGGGAAGTCGCAACTGATTAGGACAGCCACAAAGAAAATCTGCTCACTCACACTTGCCCGATCCAGATGGAATCTTGACCTAAAGAGCTAACCTTCTTGTACCTATTTATATTTTTCCAGGACATGCCATCAAGAAACCCTCAAAGGATCATCTCACTTTATCTCCAATTTGTGAAATGGAAGATGAGGACATTACAAGAGATTGTGCAGGAGAAAAGACAATGAGCTCAGCTATGGATGGTGAACTTCACAGTGTGGATAGACCATCAAATTCCTCTGACTCTGAGCAGCCTCGTACTGTGAGTGATGGTCCTGGAATTCATGGGGGGGAGACTTTTTCCTGTCCTGAATGTGGGGAAAGTTTTAGCTCTGAATTAAATCTTTCAGTACATCAGAGATCTCACAAGGGTGAGATGCCACATTCCTGTTCTAACTGCGAGAAATGCTTTATTCATAAATCAGAACTTTTCATACCTTGCAGATCTCACACGGGCAAGAAACCAAATTCCTGCCCTGAATGTGGGAAATGTTTTACAACAAAATCAAAACTTGTTAGACATCAAAGATTTCACACGGGGGAAAAGCCGTATTCCTGCCCTGAATGTGGGAAATGTTTTACAACAAAATCAAAACTTGTTAGACATCAAAGATTTCACACGGGGGAAAAGCCGTATTCCTGCCCTGAATGTGGGAAATGTTTTACAACAAAATCAAAACTTGTTGGACATCAAAGATTTCACACTGGGGAGAAGCCTTATTCCTGCCCTGAATGTGGGAAATGTTTTACAACAAAATCAAAACTTGTTAGACATCAAAGATTTCACATGGGGGAGAAGCCGTATTCCTGCCCTGAATGTGGGAAATGTTTTGCAACAAAATCAAAACTTGTTAGACATCAAAGATTTCACATGGGGGAGAAGCCGTATTCCTGCTCTGAATGTGGGAAAAGTTTTACAACTAAATCAAAACTTGTTATACATCAGAGATCTCACACGGGGGAGAAGCCGTATTCCTGTCCTGAATGTGGGAAATGTTTTGTAACAAAATTAAAACTTGTTAGACATCAGAGATCTCACACAGAGGAGAAGCCTTATTCCTGCCCTGAATGTGGGAAATGTTTTACAACTAATTCAAAACTTGTTATACATCAGAGATCTCACACGGGGGAGAAGCCATATTCCTGCCCTGAGTGCGGGAAATGTTTTTCACATAAATCAGCCCTTGTTTCACATCAGAGATTGCACACAGGCGAAAAGCCGTATTTTTGCTCTGAGTGTGGGAAGTGTTTTTCAGATAATTCAACCTTAGTTCAACATCAGAGATCTCACACTGGAGTGAAGCCGTATTCCTGTCCTGAGTGCAGAAAATGTTCCTCACAGAAATCACACCTTTGTAGACATCAGCGATTGCATGCTAGGGAGAAGCCAAATTCCTGCCCTGAGTGCGGGAAATGTTTTCTTCAAAAATCAGAACTTGTCATACATTGCTGGTCTCACACTGGCAAGAAGCCACATTCTTGCCCTGAATGTGGGAAATGTTTTACATCAAATTCACTACTTGTTATACATCAGAGATCTCACACAGGGGAGAAGCCATATTCATGTTCTGAATGTGGGAAATGTTTTACACAGAAAGCAGGTCTTCATAAACATCAGAGATCTCACACTGTGAAGAAGACATATTTTTGCTCTGTGTGTGGGAAATGTTTTTCGGACAAATCACTTCTGCGTAAACATCGGAGATCTCACAGGAAGGAGATGCGATATCTCTGTCCTGAATGTGGGAAATGTTTTGTGCAGGAATCAAACCTTATTAAACATCTGATGGTTCATACTGGGGAAAAGCCGTTCTCCTGTCCTGAGTGTGGGAAATGTTTTTCACAGAAAACTAACCTGGTTTCACATCAGATATTGCACACAGGGGAGATGCCACATTCCTGCACTGCATGTGGAAAAGGTTTTAGACGGAAGAAAAGCCTTCTTAAGCATCAAAAATCTCACAGAGTAAAAAAGTAATTTTTCTGTCCTGAGTGTGGGAAATATTTTTTTTTTTCTTTTTTTACAGAAATCAGACTTTGTTAGACATCAGAGAGCTTTCATAGGGAAGAAGCAAGAGGGAAATATTTTACTATTCACGAGAGGTTCACTATACTTGCTCATAAGCTCTGAATGTTGATCTGAGCCCAGTTCTTGTAATAATACTTAAAGTGAAATATTAAAAATGCATAATTCCTTTAAATCATTAGCTTGGGAGATGCCTTAAATCTGCCGTGAAGTGGCGCGTATATGATGTAAACAAGAAAAGTGACATTTTCAAAGAAAATATTTAAATTGCTGGCTGCTAAATGAAATTTCCTGGTCAGCTTCCCTATGTTTGTAAACAAAGGGTATTCCCTTTATCCATACCAGAAACTTATCCTAGGTGAGGGTCTGATATGGATTATAAACAGGACTAAAAAAAAAAAAATAATTAGCTGTACTTCGGTACTGTGACATAGAATACCAGGGTTATGACAGCAGATAGCTGCCATAACCCCGGTATTTTCGGCGGGCAGTCCTCTTTACAATTAAAAGTGGTCTCCGTGGCTGCAAGATCACTTTTATCGGAGGCGGGAGAGGGGCCCCCCCTCCCGCCGCGCTCCGGTCATCTCCACCACTTGCTGGAGTCGTCGGTAGCGGTGGAGACGATTTGCCTCCTTTCCCCTCACAGGCCTGGAGCCGAATGAGGGAAAGATGGCCCCCACTTTGCTCCATAACATTGAATGACAGAAGCGACGTCAAACACCACTTCCGCCCAATGGTCTAAAAGGGGAATTTTTTTTTAAACACATTTTATTTATTCTTATTGCATTTTAGTGTAAATATGAGACCTGAGGTCTTTTTGACCCCAGATCTCACAATAAAGAGGCCCTGTCATGCTTTTTTTTTTCTATTACAAGGGATGTAATAGGAATAAAAGTGACCCATTTTATATTTTTTTTTAAAGGACAGTGTAAAAAAAAATTAAAAATAAATAAGAAAATAAATAAAACATTTTTTAAAGCACCCGTCCCGCCGAGCTCGCACGTAGAAGCGAACACATACGTAAGTGGCGCCCGCATAATAAAACGGTGTTCAAACCACACATGTGAGGTATCGCCACGATCGTTACAGCAAGAGCAATAATTTGAGCAAAAGACCTCCTCTGTAACTCAAAAACGATAACCTGTAGAGATTTTTAAAAGTCGCCTATGGAGATTTTTAAGGGTCATTGTCGCCATTTCACGAGCGGGCGCAATTTTGAAGCGTGACATGTTGGGTATCAATTCACTCGATGTAACAATATCTTTCACAAAATTAGGCTAACTTTACTGTTGTCTTAATTCAAAAAAGTGTATTTTTCCCCAAAATAATGTGCTTGTAAGACCACTGCGCAAATACGGTGTGGCATAAAGTATTGCAACGACCGCCATTTTATTCTCTAGGGTGTCTGGAAAAAAATGTATATAATGTTTGGGGGTCCTAAGTAATTGTCTTTAAAAAAACTAATTTTTAACTTGTAAACAACAGATCTCAAAGATGACTTGGTCCTTAAGTGGTTAAAAAAGAAAAAGTAACCTGTACCCTAACAACCAAGGGTGCTGTGCAGAATGGTCATCCATATCCCAGCAACGGAGGACCACATGGTCATTGGTCGTGTTGATGTACAGTACCACCCAATTACTTTTTTAAAGAAATAAAAACCCAAAACAAACCTCATGCCCCACTCCCAAAATAAGTCAATACGTGACCCTTATCCTTGATAAGGGTCTTGTGTGGATTTTAAGATAAACCCCATAAAAAAATAAGTGTAAAGTCCAACCCAAAATCCACACCTGACCCTTATCTAAGCATGCAGCCTTGCTGGCCGAGAAAAGTGGGCAGTGAGTATGGCAAGGCATATTCCTCCTATGTTGAGGAGAACAAGGGGCCTTTTCCTGAAAACCCTGACCTTCTGGGTGTAGGGTCTGTGGGGGAGACAAAATCTGAATGTCCATTTAATTATAAGGGGGCCCCCCAGATACACGGTCCTCCCTATGTGAATAAATCAGTAGTTACATAGTATAAAAAAAAAGTAATAAAACACATTGACGCTGTGAGAAATATCTATATTGGAAAAAAACACACATGGGGAAAAAAAAAGTCCTATTAAAAACCACTTTAGACCCGGAACATTTGGCTGCTCAATGACGAGAGCATTTTTTGCGATTCGGCACTGCGTCGCTTTAACTGACAATTGCACGGTCGTGTGACGCTGTACCCAAACAGACGTCCTTTATTTCCCCACAAATAGAGCTTTCTTTTGGTGGTATTTGATCACCTCTGCGGTTTTTATTTTTTGCACTATAAACAAAAAAAGAGCGACAATTTTGAAAAAAATACAATATTTTGTACTCTTTGCTATAATAAATATCCCCATTTTTTTTTTTTTGTAAAAAAAACTAATTTTTTCCCAGTTTAGGCTGATATGTATTCTTCATATTTTTGGTAATAAAAATCGCAATACGCGTATATTGATTGGTTTGCGCAAAAGTTGTAGCATCTACAAAATAGGGGATAGATTTATGGCTTTTATTTTTTTTTACTAGTAATGGTGGCGGTTTGACCGATGATTTTTTTTTTTTTTTTTTTTTTTTTTTATCATGACTGCGACATTAAGGCGGACACATTTTTGGGACCATTGGCATTTATACAGAGATCAGTGCTATAAAAATGCATTGATTACTGTAAAAATGTCACTGGCAGGGAAGGGGATAACACTAGGGGGCGATCAAGGGGTTAACTGTGTTCCCTAGTGTGTGTTCTAACTGGAAGGGGGATGGGACTAGCTAGGGGAAGAGATCGGTGTTCATACTTTGTATGAACACATAATCTGTTTCTTCTCCCCTCAGAAAACCGGGATCTCTGTGTTTACACACAGAGATCCTGGTTCTTGCCGTGTCACGAGTGACCGCTGGGCACTCGCGTCGGCTCCGGGGGCGGGCGGCGCAAGCGCGCCCCTAGTGGCCACAAATAGTAGCAATGTAACATGATGGTGATTCGCGCAGCTGAGCCATGTTGCCGCAGTACAACTGCGGCGGCTGGTCGGCACGTTGTTAAAGGAAAAAAAACAACCATGATGTATGGTGCCAACTAAAGCCAATGCTGACACGTTCGCTCCAAATCACTGCTCACCATAAATGACAGTTCCCAACCCCTTAGCTGAATGTAAACAATGGGCACCACCAAATATGGACATGACCATATTTGGTCAAAAACATCAACCAACCCTCGCCCTGTGATGTCACCCTGAATATCCTGACGTATTCATTTTGCTACCGGCTGGGGAGCTGTCATTTACAGCAAGACTCCAGACATATCAACGTGGTTTTTTTTTTACGCTGGAAGGTCTCCATTGTAAATGTTATGGACCTGTTCCTTTTATTATTTATTTACATTGTTGGGGGGATTTTTTTCAATAAAGGACTTGTCAAAGATGTGTGTGTGTTTGTTTATGTGGCAGAGTGCCTGTTTTTTGTCTTCCCCATTTGGAGTAGCAGGGCCCTTTAACCCAAATACCCACAATTCCCTGGGCCCTTGGACCTGCTCATGGGATATACTTTGCAGCTCCTCTCACTTTCTTTGACCATACCTCGTGAAGCAGCTGTGTTATGTTAGCCAATATCCTGACAAGAAAGAGAGAGAGAGAGTGACTCTCTAACCCCCCCCCCCCCGCCCCCAGGGCCCTGCAGGTATTTTTACAGAATTACGTATTTATTTACTGGTAGACATGTGCAGAACAAAAAAATTTGTTCATTTAATTTACATCAATTTGTTTAGTTAAATTCCTTTAGTTCGTTTTTGAAATCTTGTTTCGTTTATTCGAATCGATTAGAATTTTCAGAATTCAGTTGAATTGAACTCGATTTGACCATATTACGAACGAAAAACAACGTTTTGAATTTAAATGTCACTCGAGTTGCATTCGAATTGAATTCCATTCGAAATCAAATGTATTCTTTTCCAAATTAAAATTTTAGAAGATGGTTATATTCTTTCAATTCCATTCTATTATATTGCTTTTTCTATTCTATCCGATTATTTTATTTTCTGGTCTATTCTTTTCTATTATATTCTATTCGATTTCATATTTATTCAATTTCAAATTAGAATTTCAGAAAACGGTTATATTGAATCTATTCTCTTCTATTATTTTCTATTGTTCTGTTCTATTCTAATTCAAATTTATTCTATTCGACATTTGAATTTCAGAAGATGGTTAAATACTTTCTATTCTATTGTTTTTTTTCTCTTCTATTCTTGTCTACACTGTTCTTTTATTTTCTATTCTACTCAAATTCAGATTTATTCTATTTGAATTTTGGGAAGTGGTTATATTTTTTCTATTCTATTTTTTTTTTTATTCTATTATTCTCAATGTGAATTTGAATTTATTCTATTCAAATTTCAGAAGAAGGTTATATTCTTTCTATTTTATTCTATTCTTTTTTTCTGTTCTTTTTTATTCTATTCTTCTCTATTGTATTCAAATTCATTCTATGTGAAATTCGAACATCAGACGATGGTTATATTCTTTCTTACTCTATTCTATTATTTTCTCTTTTATTTTGTTCTTTATTAAAAAAAAAAAAAATCTTTATTTTAGTTTTCAGAAATAACGGTATAATAATGGTATACAGAAAAAAGGGCAGTAAATAGGCATCACATCATAAATCACAATTTGTCAAGAATGTTATTAGTGGCCCAACGGTATATTCAGCTACGAACATCAAATAACATATCCAATTTATTCCCCAAACAAGACTAGGGATTACGTTTGGGAGACGCCGTACCAATCATGAGCTAAACATCCACATATGAAAACAGGAAAAAGAGCAGTGAGAATGGGAGTGGATATAAAGGGTGGGTGGGGGAGAGGGGAAGCAAAGGAAAAGGGGAATAGGTTTGTACATAATAGAAAAGAAGAATAACCTGTAGATAAAACAATCAGCACTATAACTGGATTCAGATAAATCGATATCAAAGATGGTCTAAAGATTCGCAGATCTGCAGCAAACCTGTCCCACTCTATGACAGCACCATACAACATTGCTTTAGTTCCTCGGTAATAAAGATAGAAGCAAAGAGGACCCAGAAGCATAGCTCCCAACTGTCCCTGATTTCGAGGGACTGTCCCTGATTTTGAACAATGTCCCTCTGTCCCTCATTCCTCCTCATTTGTGCCTCATTTTGGTCTGATCTATATAGTTGTGTATAAAATGCACCTTTTATCTTTCAAAAAGTGTTTCCCAGTGCAATCTGATTTCTAAATTGATGCATTTGTACATTTTAAAAGCCAATATAAAGGAATAGTAGTGGTAAAAAAAAGTCCTTGTGGATTTAATTAACTTTTTTTTTGGGTTAATTCTCCTAGAGGGGGTGTGGCAGGGGGCGTGTCCTATGCCTACATACGTTTGTTAGTAGGTGTCCCTCATTCCCATCTCAAAATTTCGGGAGGTATACAGAAGCACCAGGTTGGGGAGCCCGCAAACATATAGAGTATCCAGGTGGCCCAAATACCATAGAACTTCTCATCTCTGTCTTTACACGTCGCCACCCACTCCTCCGCTGCCATAATGGTATTGACCAGGCGGATCCAATCAGCTCTACTAGGAACATGAACCATCTTCCAATGGATGGCAATCAAACGTCAGGCAGCATTCAAAAGGTGAGACAGAACCAACGGTAGTGACTGAGAGTGATGAATGGCACGTGAAGCAAGAATTCCAAGGGAGAATCACTTAGTTCAACATCTAGTACCATCTTAAGCTGGGCTCGAATATCTAGCCAGAATGGCCGAAGTTTTGGGCGTTCCCACCAAATATGCAGATAAGTGCCCCGAAACCCACAGCCCCTCTAGCAGGCATCTGAAGTTGCCTGAAAAATCCTGGCCAAAGTGGCAGGGACCCTGTACCACTGGGTCAATAGCTTAAAGCCTTTCTCCTGCATCTTGGTGTCCACAGAACTCTTGTGAGTAAGGCTATACAGGTGGTTTAGTTGGTTCTCTGCGTACGTAAGCCGCAAGTCCCTCTCCTTTTCCCTTAAATACGTAGACCGGCCTGCTCCTAAATTCAGCTTTCGCCAACATCTCATAGAGGACCGAGATAGAGTGAGGGACAGGAGCAGCCAACATGCACAGTTTCTCAAATTGAGTCAAGGAGGACGGGGCTCTGATGGGGTGAGGTAAACTACGAACAAAATGATGTAACGATCTGTAACACCAATCATTCATTGAGAAACGGCCAAATTGATCACGGAGCCAATCCAGAGAGACTAGGCCCTGATCATGTATAAACCTTCCACACTGTATCTCCCCATCCCTCGCCCACAAGTGAAAGTAAGAGAGGTGTTTCCCAGGAATGAACCAGGGGAAGCCTCCCAAGGGTGCCAGTGGAGACACACGAGACAGCAAACCCTGTGCGTTCAAAGCAATTCCAAAACTTCAATGTATGGACAGTGAGCGGGGAGACCAGATCCGAAAGACCCTGATATTCCTGGGAGAGCCAAGGGGTATAAGACAAGTTACAGACGGTCAAAAATTTCTCAAGGGAAACCCAAGCTTTAGTACGAATGTGATGATGCCAATCCAATTTCCACTGTAGAGCCAACGTCCCCAACTGCTTAGGACATTGCAGGGTGCAGAGGGCCAGGCGGGGGTTCCGCCCATGCCAAATACATTTCAAACACAGACTGTTGAGGGCCAAGAAAAATGATCTGGGTAACGATATAGGCATCATCTGGAGGAAGAAAAGAACTCTTGGCAACACATTAATTTTCAATATACTGACTCCGCCCATCCAGGAGAAAGTGGTACGGTCCCATCTCAGCAAATCAGCTTTTATCATGGAGAGAAAAGGGGCATAATTGCTCATGTATAATTGTGAAAATTGGGCTGGGAGATGAATGCCTAGATATTTTAAAGAGGAGAGACACCAGGTAAAGGTAAAAAAGGGCCTTGCAGCTGGGCACGCAGACCAGAGGGAATAGCAAGGCAGAGTCTCCGACTTAATATAATCGATTTTAAAATTTGATAGTGAATGCAATCTCTGTTTGCTCAGCCATGATATTGGGGACGGAGATTAGCGGATCAGCTACATAAAATAAGACATCGTCCGCGTATGCCGACCGATTATGTTCTGTCATCCCCACACAAAATCCCCTAATGCTAAGGTTCAAGCAAATCATATATAACAAAGGTTCAAGTGTTAGGGCAAAAAAGGGTGGAGACATGGGACATCCCTGTCTCATCCCATTTCGTATAGGGAAGGCGTCAGAGAGAGTCCCATTCACCTTGACCCAAGCCTCCCAGGGCACTATACAAGGACCCTATCCAGCTAAGCATTGTATGGCCGAGACCCAACCTGGTCTGCATGGCTCAAAGATATGCCCAGTCCACTCTATCAAAGGCCTTCTCAGCGTCAGAGGACAGTAGAAGGCAGGGTGGACAGGCAGTCTGTGAGTTTGCCCAGTGGATCAACTGGGTTGCTCAGTTGGAATTGTCCCTAGACTTTCCTTGCTATAAAACCTGTTTGGAGAAAGTGTATGACCGTCGGTAGGATAGGCTTCAATCTATTTCCCAGTACCTTTGCTAAAATCTTAATATTAGTGTTTAGCAGCGACCATGGCCTTGTGTACCTCCCATACTGAAGCTATCCCCGTCTCTCCCACCAGGTTCTCCACAAAATATAAGGAGATGGTGTTAAAGATCTGCTTCAATTCCACTGCGTCATCTAGCAGGTTTTTATTCAATCGCCATGTCCCTCCAAGGCCCTGAAGAAGCCAACAAAACGAAACACACTGGGTTGTGTTTTTTTTTTATCTCCCTCATGTAATATATATCCTTGTGTATAGCATGATCTCATTTCTATACAGTATATGAGTGTCCGTAACTATGTTTGGGGGGCTTTTGGTATTACAAGGAGTTGTAATGAATTTTTCATGCTTGTAGCCTCCCTGGCGGTTTTCCCGAGTGTGACTCGGGGTTAAAATTCAGGACCATTAGCGGTAACCCCGAGCCACACTCGGGATTGCATTGCAGGATCCAGGTGCCTCCTTACTTACCTTGTCCCCGGGATCCTGCGATGTCCCCCGCAGTGTCCGCGGGCTGTGTCCTGTTCCGAAGCCTCTCTGTGCCAGGCTCCGTTTCCTGCGAGCGTCGCGACGCACGGGGGTGGAGGCTGGCGGCAAATTCAAAAAAATGTAAAAAGCATAACACATACAGTACTGTAATCTTACAGATTACAGTACTGTATGAAATCATTTCACATCCCATTTGTCCCCAGTGCTCTGGCCCATGCCCTGCATGCAGTTTTATATTGCATATACTGTTCTTTCTGCCTGGAAACTAGAGATTGTCCATAGCAACCAAAAAGTGTCCCTTTACGTCAAAAATGGCTTTAGACCAGCTAGAAAACAGCGATAGTAAATTAGAACACTTGCAGAATTGAGCGATAGTGAATCGTGTGGAAATTTATTTTATTACTATTTATTTTTATTTTTTTTAATTATTATTATTTTTTAATTATATTATAATTTATGTTTTTGTGTTTCATACTTTATCATTCCCGGGATATCTACTAGACTCTTGTTTGGACAGATTTAAGTGTGTTATTGTTAAGAATTGCAGGCCTACAATATAAAACGCCAAATTTCCATGCAAAATAATTGTACCGCTTTCAGCACCTAAAATCAGAAAGAATCATACCGCCAGGGAGGTTAAGGGATGTCTATTATCTATAATAGACACACTTTTTTATGAATCACAAAAAGAATCTATTTTTTAATTTATGATGTCATATGGACAATTATTCTAGGAGGAGGTTTCAGCACTTATAAAGTCCCAATCCTTTTCCCCCCCTTAACATATTATGTGCCCATCAGTGTGCCCCCACTAACATATTGTGTGCCTCCTAAACATAAAATGTGCATGTCAGCATGCCCCTTATTTTATGTTAAGGGACACTCTGATGGGTACATTTTATGTTAAGGGGCACTCTGATGAAGACATTTTGTTGTGCCCATCAGAGTGCCCCTTAACAGAAAATGTGCCCATCAGAGTGCCCCTTAACATAAAATAAGGGGCAGCAACCAATGACTGCGGAGCGGAGATGTGGCATGTAAGATAGAGATAAGAGATAAACAGCACTATAGCAAAATGACAAGGTTCTGATCCTTTTCAATGCCTCCTGTAGCCTTCAATCCCACACAGCAGACATAGCAGGTACCAGATCTAGGCTTTAGACAGCGATCTCCCATCAATCAGCAGCTTACTACCTCCTTCAGGGTGATCACTGCTCCTACAACTCTCCCCACTCGGGATGATCACTGTTTTCTTATGCTGTGAAGATAGTTAGTGACATATTTACACAATCCAGCTGGTTCTGCCACACTCCCTGTATCCTCCTACTCTCACCGCTCCTCTCCAGACACTCCAGTGTTGTAAAAAAAAGCTTGACCCATGCAAAACCTCGACCGCGTCACTTCCGGTGCGGCCACATCACGAAACAGCTGCTCGCGTGGCTCCACTGCGCATGCGCGGCTTCAATGCGGCTTTACCGTGCATGCACGGGAAGTGACGCAGTCGAGGTCAAGCTTTTTTTTTCAACACTGGGCTCCAGACACACCACACGCCGCTCGTCACTTGATGTTTAGAAGAAGGACTGAGCACAGCATCAGAACTCCACTAGATCAAAGGAGAAGGCTTAACACAGCTCCAGCACTCGGAACTCCACTGTGCATGTCTCACTGTCACAGGCTGCAGGTTCAGGCTTGCCTCGCTCACAACTTTGGTTCTTCGGTACTCCGACTCTCACAGCCTCACACACACTCATTGGAGAAGCCACACAAAACGCTTCGTCTCTGCGTGCCACCAAACAGAGAAGACTTTACACTGACGACCCGGACAGGAGTGTTGCTCGGTCCATGTTCAGACTGCGGACCGCCATTTAATGATGGCTGGTCTATACTTCTCATGTCCATATCAGTGGCGACCCATCCATTAGGGGCGCACGGGCACCACCCCCCCCATCCATGCATCCGGCCCCCTAATCTACATACAGTGCGCATGGATTCCAATGGTTTTTTTTTAAGCACGTGATTAGAGCCAGGGGCTCTAATAGGCTTCAAAAAAGGGTGGGCTCGGGGCACAGAGCCCTTAGCTCACCCAGTTGTGTGACAATAGCGAATGAATATTCACTATTGTCACAATGATCCTCCTGGCCAATCAGGAAGTGGGTCCTGAGACCCGTTACCCGATTGGAGAGGCAATCCTATTGGACCCCTAGGAGAAGGAGGAAGGAGACCCACGGCAGAAGCCACCGTAATGCAGAGGAGGAGACGCAATGGAAACCGACACCCGTAGGAGCACTGCCCGCCTGCGACCTAGACGGGGTAGGTGCAGGGCTGGATGACCGACCGCCAGGAGGGGGGGGTGGAATGCGGGAGACCCGACTGACAGACAAATTTTGGGGGGGATGTGCCGCCGTCATTAACAGTATGTCTACAGTGCTATATAAAGTGGACTTCTATGTATTCAGTATCCAACAACTTAATCATTTGCAAAGATGCAAAATTAATAATCCAAAAGTGACCTGTGAACCAGCAAATAGCAATAGGAAGAAGTGCAAAAAGCATACACAATGTGCAAATAAGTGCTATTTTGAGAAACTGTCCAGTGCACACAATCACTTTTGCCTAAAAAAAAAGAAAACAAATACAGCATCACATCTAACAAACGGTAAGCTACGATATAATAAATGTTTGCATTTAAGAACGCTTTAAGGATCCCTAACCACAGTTAGAACAGATCCACCCAGACTCTCTGGATCTAGAGCCATGTGTGAAGGAGGTCCTGCACCAGAGCTCCCTCCGGGACAGTGGGGTTGACCTGGTCTGTCAAAACCTAGAAGAGACAGACCATGCCATCACAACATTTGTATCAGCAGTTAAGCATTTGACAGTCTAATGAGGATGGCAGTGAGCCAACAACACAGTCCTGCCCCGCAGGAGGTAGTACCATTAGAGTTGGCCCCTTCAAGTCCCAGGAAAGAGGACTTTTCTCCAGTATAAAAGAGGATGCAAATGGAGTAACCAGAGGCACGTGAGCTTTAACTCCCCACATTTATCAGACTCACAGTCTGAATTATCGGACACTATGGATTGGAGATCCTCTACAGCCTCCAGAAATTCAGCCTCTTCAGTTTTTGAGAAGGACACCCCTACACATGCACCCCAAAAAATCCAGATGGGCGCATTAAACAAAAAACATGTAAAAAACAAAACAAGGAGGACAAGGAGAGGAGGACAGAGTAACAAGAAGAACCACATACCCGTGACGAGAGAGGAACAGGAAAGTTTCACACAGGTGAATAATGTCATTGATCTCTCTGATATTTCTTTCACACCCTCTGAGATCTCACTCCTCTCCAAGGGACTATCGTTTATTAAGGAAATTCCAATACCTGTATTTTAATAGTTTGTTATTATTAGATAGTTAGTTATTATTTCAGATTTTCGCATTTCCAAATACTGCATCTAAACGAATGGAACATAACGATTTGAATTCTTCTGAAGTTACGATTTCATTCCAAATAATGAATGTTGATCATAACAAGTGACCCGAAAAACTAAAAAAAAATACGATCAAATTTTTTTGCAGTGCACATATCTAGTAGTAAGGTCAAACCAGGTCAGCAACAAAACGTCCATTCAGTAGTCTAGTATACCTGTAAGTGTGGCGCAGAGGCAACAATACCCACAAGCAGGTGAACTAGAAGGCTTGAAGTATGTATATCAGCAGAGCAGTGGATGGTGTCAGTAGAGCAAAGATTGGTGTCAGTAGGGCAGTTGACGGTATTCGTAGTTTTTTATTTGTATTACTTTTTTACAATATTTCTTTTATTATAAATAATTTTTTACAATATTATTTTTCATTACTTTTTTACAATTTTTTTATGGGGCTTTGGTGAAATATCAAGAGTCTAAACAGACCCCGGATGTCTCCCATTTGAGACAAAGAAAGAAACTAAGGACAGAGATTCCCCAGTCCCTGTCTCTGCAGCCTGCAGTAAACATAGTTTACTGTGTTTCAGAATGAAAACAGAAGCGATCGGTACAGATCACACACTGTGTTCATTCAGAAAAGGAAGAGGCCAGTTAATTAAATATTTACCAGCCCCTTCCCTGCTCGTGAGAGGAGAGGAGGGAAGCTGGCAGCACTGCAGGCGGGGAGACAGCACCGCACGGGGTGATTAGGGTATGCCCAGGCACACCCTGTGCTTACACCTATGGCAGTAACAGTTCTTAACAAATCCAGTGGAAAGGCCACCGAGCTGTGTGCAATCACAGTTCCCAGCCACATGGAAGAAGCAAATTCCAACCGGACTGACAGCATCTGTTGAAAGGGGCAGAATAAGGCCTCTAGACTAGTGCCCAATCAGTAAGGTGTCCAGAAGAGGTGCAACCCTACACTTTCCATCCTCAATGGGAAGCTTTTCCATAATGCTAGTACTGTCCCTAACAGACGGGATACCTTTCCCTACTCTACCCACTTACAAAACTTTCTTGAGGCTGCAGTTCCTCTGAGCTCCACAAGGTGGTGATCTTGCATATTCCAAGACAAGACATCTCTATGGAAAGTAGAGAGGAAGTGATGTCAGGTACAGACAGGAAGTGATGTCAGGTATAAATAGGAAGTTCCGAGTGAGAGGTGAGTTGGGAGGAAGTAGAGAGGAGACATTGCTGGAAGTGGCAGGAGAGGAGGTAATAAGATCTTATTTTCTATTTACACCCAGTAACCCCCGTCATGTCCGTCCTCTTCCTCCATAGTCACTGTGATGTCTTTTATCTCCAGCAGATGATGATACACACATATATAGTGTGGAAACCTACATTAGCCCCTTCAGGGTCAGAACATTTCCCCACTTATGTTCATAACATTCTCTTCGTTTTGAAGATGTCTCACCTTAGCAGTAATGATGGGCCGGGCTGCCCGGCCCGGGCGTGTGTGGCATTTTTTGGGGTAAAATATAAAAGATGAGGTTGCACCAAATAAATGATACCATACATGTCACCTTAACCGCTTTCCGAACATATACAGTACATATAAGGCAGCCTTCCTGTGAAAGATCACGTACAGGTACGTGATTTTGACCGTCTGGGGCACACACAGCGGGAGCCAATCAGCAAGTCCGCCAGGACCTGCCGATCGTTCCCGAGAGAGGCAGAACGGCAATCTGTCTATTGTTATTCAATGTAAACAAGGCAGATCACTGTTCTATGACAAGGGAAGATAGTGATCTTGTGTTACTGCTAAGCAGGAACACGGATCTCTGCCTTCCCACAGTTAAAGCACCTCCTCTACAGTGCGTAGGAACACTTTTAACCTTTTAATCGCCCGTGATGTTAACCCCTTCCCTGCCAGTGTCACTAGTACAGTGCATATTTTTTTAGCACTGATCACTGTATTGGTGTCACTGGTCCCCAAAAAAGTGTCACTTAGTGTCCGAATGTCCGCCGTAATTTCGCAGTCCTGCTATAAGTCACAGATTGCCGCCATTAGTATTAAAAAACAATAAATAAAAACTCCATAGATCTATCCCATAGTTTGTAGTTGTGATAACTTTTGCACAAACCAATCAATATATGCTTATTGGTATTTTTTTTAACAAAAATATATAGCAGAATACATATTGATCTAAATTGATGAAGAAATTTAGATTTTTTTTTTGTTTTATAGCAGAAAGTAAAAAATATAGTTTTTTTTCAAAATTGTCGGTATTTTTTTGTTTATAGCGCAAAAAAAACCCCCCAAAAAAACGCAGAGATGATCAAATACCACCAAAAGAAAGCTCTATTTGTGGGGGAAAAAAGGACGTCAATTTTTATTTGGGTACAGCGTCCCGCGACCGCTCAATTGTCAGTTAAAGTAACCCAGTGCTGTATCGCAAACAAAATGGCCTGGAAGGGGGTAAATCTTCCGGAGCTAAATTGGTTAAATTGCATGCAGCCGTGCGATGGCCACAAACTTCAATAACCTATATTTTTTTATAGACGACTCTTTAAAAGCCCCTCCCAGGTCATCAGTTTGACTGTGGGTAATGGTCGTAGAATTATTGCTCCTGACGCGTGTCTTTACGTTTGTATGTGGACGGGCTCAAATGGTTTGGGAGGGGTTAAGTGTTTGGGTATAACTTGTCATCATGTTTCATGTTTTACACTTTTTTTTTTCCCACAAAACTTTATTTCTTATCACATAGAGGACGAAAAGTCCCCATATATCAGGGATCCTCAAACTACGGCCCTCCAGCTGTTGTGGAACTACACATCCCGCGAGGCATTGTAAAACTCTGACATTCACAGACACGACTAAGCATGATGGGACTTGCAGTTCCTAAACAACTGGAGGGCCATAGACCCCTGCCATATATGATACTTTCATTGGTGTCAGATTCTCCATTTCCCTACAGGGCACTTTTACCCCCTTCTTACTCAGGCCAAATTTCAGCACTGTCTCACTTTGAATGGCAATTGCGCGGTCTTGCAACACTGTACCCATATGAAATTTTTTTTAGCATATTTTTTTTCTCACACAAATAGAGCTTTCTTTTCATGGTATTTAATCGCCGCTGGGGGTTTTATTTTTTGCTAAAAATTTGTTGCAAAATTTTGCAAACAGGTCATTTTTTCCTCCTTTACTGTGCGCTGACGAGACTGCAGTGATAGGCACTGATAGGCGGCACTGATAGGCTGCACTGACAGGTGGCACTGATGAGGCTGCACTGATTGGCACTGATAGGCTGCACTCATGGGCACTGATGCGACTGCACTGACAGGTGGCACTGATGGGCACTGATTGGCAACACTGGTGGGCACTGTTGGGGCTGCACTAATGATCAGGACACTGATATAGATGTCCCCTTTCTCCTTCCCTCACGAGCGCGAGCCGTGTGCGCCCTCAACAGATGCCCTCCCAGAACTGGACAGCCACACTCTAGCCTTCATTCGGCAAGCGCTTAATAAGATATTGAGTGCCTTTTAGACCCCTGATGTCTCATCTTCCCTCTTCTGGAGCTAATCGAGTGTAGATTGGGTAAAAAGTTGCAGTTGGGCCTGGAGATGACATTTTTACACATTGCTTATGGATTCTCAGTTGGGAGAGGATGTACACTGATCTCCCTCCACGCAGTGGCACCTGCCATGCTAGTCTTGGGTCCAATGATGGTAGCCCAAGAAACATGAGAGTGGCATGTGTGGTAGTGGGGAAACCGAGTGTTGCTGAGGTGTGTGGAAGCGATTGGTTGACTGTCAGCTTCAGCTGTGTCTCTGGGTATTTCTGTGCACTCTTGCTATTCCTCCTGTGTACCCTGCTGTCTTGTGAGACCTGTGCTCCAGCTCTGCAAGGGGGGGTTTCACTGGTGCACTTGCATCCTGCTTGTCTAAATCAGAGAACCGCAACCTAAAACATATTATCTCCACCTCTAGGAGGCCTGTAGAAGACCAGATGGTAGCTTTGATTTTGCACATCAGCCCTTTTCAGGGTGTAGGCCTGTGTTAGGTACCATGCATTGGGAGCAAATATGTCCACACAGTATATATTATATATAACACAGTCTAAGCCGGCAGAAGTGCCAAACATACAGAAACCCCTGTGGATGGGTGGAGGTGCACAGAAGGTCATGAGAAGCAGGTTGCGGGCAAGGATGCATGTGATCGCTGGAGCAGGATGGGGACAAGGAGTACATGGGTGTAGCAACAAGTAGCTGTCAGGGAATCACACAGACCCTGGCAGGATACAGAGGACACACTGGAAGCATGCAGGAAACAAACAAGTTCCTTGCAGCACTGGGGATCTGGATACACAAGGCAGCCGGTAACACAGTGGGTATGTTTGGGAACACATAAAGGAGAAACCTAACGAGGGGCTGTGGCTGGACATTACCGGGGAGCATACTGGTGCAAGGAAGCAGGAACTAACTGTGCAGAGAGACATGAACGAACTGTACCATGCTGTAAAATACTATTGTGTTCCAAAAATTATCAATGTGCCGAATAATCGACGGTGGTAACAAAGATTTACCAACAGTCTGTGAATCCAGTGATTTTGTAAATGCAGCGCCGAGTAATTTGCAGTTGTAATAAATGAAGGATAATTATAGGCAAACAAATTAGCAATGTGCTGAGCAATCAGCAGTGGTAACAAAGATCAACTAACAATCTGTGACTCCAGTGATTTTGTAAATGTAGCGGCGAGCAATCGGCAGTGGTATTAAATGAAGGATAATTATTGGCAAACAAATTAGCAATGTGCAGCGTAATCAGAGGTGGTAACAAAGATTATCTAACAATTCAATCCAATGATTTTGTAAATGCAGGAAATGTAAATTCAGTGCTGAGTATTCTGCAATGGTAATAAATGAAGGATAATATTAGGCAAACCAGTTAGCAATGTGCCGAGTAATCAGCAGTGGTAACAAAGATTTAACAAACAATCTGCAAATTCAGTGATTTTGTAAATGCAGTAAATGTAAAGGCAGTACCGAGTAATCTGCAGTGGAAATTATTGAAGGCTAATAATTGGCAAACAAATTAGCAATGTGCCGAGTAATCAGCAGTGGTAACAAAGATCAACTAAAAATCTGTGAATCCAGGGATTTTGTAAAAGCAGCGCCGAGTAATTTGCAGTGGTAATAAATGAAGGATAATTATTGGCAAGCATATTAAAAATGTGCCGAGTAATCAGGGGTGGTAACAAAGAGTTTGTAAATGTAAAGGCAGTACTGAGTAACCTGCAGTGGAAATAAATGAAGGATAATTATTGGCAAACAAATTAAGCTTAATATGAACTTTTAACTATTTACGGACTACATTTAAATAAGCGCTGCACCTCTCTACTTAATCAGAGGTGGTAACAAAGATTATACAACAACCTGTGAATTCAATCGTTTTGTAAATGCAGTGAATGTAAAGGCAGTAGTGAGTAATCTGCAGTGGACATACAGTAAATGAAGGATAATAATTGGCAAACCAATTAGCAATCTGCTTAGTAATCAGCGGTGGCAAGAACAATTTAACAAATCTGTGAATCCAGTGATTTTATAAATGCAGTAAATGTAAAGGCAGTACCGAGTAATCTGCAGTGGAAATAAATGAAGGATAATTATTGGCAAACCAAACAGCAACGAGTCGAGTAATCACTGAGTAATCAGAGGTGGTAGCAAAGATTACCAACAATCTGTGGATCCAGTGATTTTGTAAATGCAGTAAATGTAAATGCAGTGCTGAGAAATTTGCAGTGGAAATAAATGAGGGAAAATTATTGGCAAACAAATTAGTAATGTGCCGAGCAATCAACAGTGGTAGCAAAGATCAACTAACAATCTGATTCCAGTGATTTTTATAAATGCAGTAAATTTAAAGGCAGTATTGAGTAATTTGCAGTGGAAATAAATGAAGGATAATTATTGGCAAACCAAATAGTAATGTACCGAGCAATCAACAGTGGTAACAAAGATCAGCTAACAATCTGTGAATCCAGCGGTTTTGAAAATGCAGTAAAGGTAGTAGCGAGTAAGTCGAGTAATCAGTGGTGGTAAAGATTTATACAACAATCTGTGGATCCAGTGATTTTGTAAATGCAGTAAATGTGAATGCAGTACCAAGAAATATACAGTGGTAATAAATGAAGGATAATTATAGGCAAACAAATTAGTAATGTGCGGAGCAATCAACGGTAATAACAAAGATCTGCTAACAATCTGTGAATCCAGCGGTTTTGTAAATGCAGTAAATGTAAAGGTAGTAGCGAGTAATCTGCAGTGGAAAAACAGTAAATGAAGGCTAATAATTGGAAAACCAATTAGCAATGTGCTGAATAATCAGCGGTGGAAAGAACGATTTAACAACCAATCTGTGAATCCAGTGATTTTTGTAAATGCAGAACCGAGAAATTTGCAGTGGTAATAAATGAAGGATAATTATTGGCAAATTAGCAATGCGCCGAGTAATCAACGGTGGTAACAAAGATTTCACAAACAGTCTGTGAATCCAGTTGTTTTGTAAATGCAGTGTTTTGGTAATAAATGAAGGATAATTATTAATAAACAAATCTGTGAACCAATGGTGATCAAAAGTCAATGAAAAATAAACCAAAATAAAGTCTATAAAATGAATCTTCTATAATAGTTCATAATAAATCCACCAAACGGAAATGAACCAAAAAGAAAAAAAAGTTGCAGAATCCAAAACTGTTTGTCTTTTGGACCACTGATGTCTCATTAAAGAGAGCCTGTCAACAAAAAATGCAACATGTCATGCAGAAGTCCCCATCCCCCACACTGCGGAGTGGTGGCGGTCCGTGGCTTGTTGGGGGGCTGGTCCGTGCGGCAGGGGGGGAGTGGCAAGGGAAACTCCATCTTCGTTGGCTGCCACTCATTATGCCCCCTGGGCTCCACCTCTTGTCAGCGGAAGGAACCTACTGTGGGCTGCACATGCAGGGAATCTGAGTCCTTGAGTCGAATGCACTGCCACCCTCCCGCCACCAGAGGGTGCCCGCTCCCCTTCTCCCAGTGTGTATTAATAAAAAATTATATATAAAATATTTTTTTCAATAATAAAAATTTTTAATATTAATATTTTTTTCTACAATAATAAAACAGTTTTCGCTCATGTGGTCAGCCAAACAGATACAAATAATGATAGAGATAAAAGTTCATTGATAAAAACGGCATGGGATTCCCCCACAGGGGAACCCTGAACCAAAATTTAAAAAAAAAATGCGTGAGGGTCCCCCCAAATTCCATACCAGGCCCTTCAGGTCTGGTATGGATATTAAGGGGAACCCCGCGCCAAAATTTTTTAAAAAATGGCGTGGGAGTCCGGTATGGATTTTAAGGGGAACCCCGCGCCAAAATTAACCACCGGGCAAGGGTTGTGGGGATGAGGCCCTTCTCCCCATCAACATGGGAACAAGGTGCTTTTATCAATTAAATTTTATGTGTATTGCCGGACTGACAATTCATTATACCTGCGAGTAGTTTTAAATGACTTTTTTTTCTTTAGAAATGTCATTTTGCTGTCAGACTGTTCTAAACACGGGAAACATGCACCACTTTACAGGCATACTATAGACACCCCCCAGGTACAAAATTTAAAGGAATATTACACTTTTATTGTTTCACTTTAAGCATCATTAAAATCACTGCTTCCGAAAAAACGGCTGTTTTTAAAACTTTTTTTTGCATTGATACATGTCCCCTGGGGCAGGACCCAGGTCCCCAAACACTTTTTAAGACAAAACCATGCATATAAGCCTTTAAAATTAGCAACTAACTAATAAAATAACTTTTGATTTTTCATGTTCGTGTCCCATAGACTTTAATGGTATTCGCGTGTTCAAAAAAATTTTTGCCTGTTCGCATGTTCTGGTGCGAACCAAACGGGGAGGTGTTCGGCCCATCCCCTAGTCAGGACTCTGTGCAGGCCAGTCAAGGTTCTCCACCCCAAACTCACTCATCCATGTCTTTATGGACCTTGCTTTGTGCACTGGTCCACATATTTTGGTGGAGGGGAAACTATGGTGTGGGGTTTTTTCAGTGGTTGGGCTTGGCCCCTTAGTTCCAGTGAAGGGAACTCTTAAGGCGTCAGCATACCAAGACATTTTGGACAATTTCATGCTCCCAACTTTGTGGGAACAGTTTGAGGATGGCCCCTTTCTGTTCCAACATGACTGCGCACCAGTGCACAAAGCAGGGTCCATAAAGACATGGATGAGCGAGTTTGGGGTGGAGGAACCTGACTGTTCTGCACAACCCTGACCTCAGACCTGACCTCAACCCGAAAGAAAACCTTTGGGATGAATCAGAGCGGAGACTGTGAGGCCAGGCCTTTTCATCCAACATCCGTGCCTGACCTCACAAATGCACTTCTGGAAGAATGGTCAAACATTCCCATAGACACACTCCTAAACCTTGTGGACAGCCTTTCCAGAAGAATTGAATGCTGTTATAGCTGCAAAGGGTGGGCCAACGTAATATTGAACCCTACGGACTAAGACTAGGATGCCATTAAAGTGTGTGTATAGATATAGATAGGCAGGTGTCCCAATACTTTTGGTAATATAAAGCTATGGGGGTTTTATGTAATATCCAGGCCTACGTTTTTTTGGAGCGTGTATTCTCTGACAGCGAATGGGTTAAGGAATGGCGGAAGCCGTTATTTTTTTTTTTTCAGCGGGAGCACAGTTTCGGCACCTCCAGCACTGAATGTTTGTAATGGCAAGGGGTTGTGCTACAGTGTCTATTTATGCTGGCAGCTGGGGGATCTATTTTTGCTGGGGAGGGGGTGATATTGTTCCTGGGGAGGTCTATTGTTGCTGCTAGGGGACCTTCAGTATTGTCTCTGGATGGGATGTATTTTTCCAGGGGGAGGGGTCTAATTTTGCTGGCGAGGTCTATTGTCGCTGATGGGGGACCTACTGTTGCTGGGGTGGGTCTTATGCTGCTGGGAGGGATCTACTTTTGAGGGGAACAGTCTATTTAAGCTGGCTGCTGGAGGGTCTATAGATGCGGTCTGTGGGGAGATCTATTGTTGCTGCTGGGGTCATTTATAGGATTTGTGTATTCCCCAAGTTCCCCTCAAAGCTGTATGAGAAGGACTCTTCTAATGCTAAGTAAACACAGTTCAGACTTGAGAAGTAGTTTCTGATCGGGCAGGTAGGACAGGATATAACAGGTGTGCAGGGTGCAAGAAACCCAACAAATACAAAGTAACCCAAATTACATGCACCCCATCCTAACACTGTACAACCAATCATTCTCAACTATCCATCTACAGGGAAACCCACATAGATCACATGAAACATCAATGAGGATGGAGGAGGACCGGAGTCACATGACTGAGAGGATACTAAACCTCACCCTGGAGATCATCTACCTGCTGACCGGAGAGGTGAGGATTCTGGGAGGTCACATGACATCACTCTTATCTCTATTAATAAAACACAGACCTGACCGGAGAGAGGTGAGGAGGATTCTGGGAGGTCACATGACATCTCTCTTATCTCTATTAATAAAACACAGATCTGACTGGAGAGGTGGGGAGGATTCTGGGATTGTAACATGATATTCCTATTGGTTCTCCAATACAGAGCTTTCCTCTTGTGAAGTCAGGTGATCATATGACCATCACAGTGCCTCCATGTGACTCCCTAAAACCTGAGAGACACAACATGGAGAAGATTCTAGAAGTCACCAAGAAGATGATGGAGCTGCTGACAGGAGAGGTGAGCGGTGCTGGGAATTCTGGGACATTATCCAGTAACAGACAAGGGATGTCTCTGGATGGTGACTGTATCATTGTGTGTGTCAGAATCTGTATATCGTCTGCATTTTTACAATTTATTAAGTTTTTATTTATTTTTTATTCTATCTTCAGTGTGGAAACCTGAGAGATTCTAAAGCTGATGTTAAAGAAAAAAAGGAGGATGAGGATGGGGTGATTGTCGAGTTAGAGTTGCTAAATGGACACAAAGATCTGTACCAGGACACCATGGTGGAGTCATCCAGCTACAGAAACCCACCAGAGAGATGTCCCCGTCCTCTGTATTCCCGGGATTCCACACAGGAAGGTCACACCATCCATCACCATCATCAGGTAGATGATTGACAATTATTGGTAGTTCTGATTTATACACAGCATGTTGTTACAAGGAATGTTTATTATATATTCAGAGCGGAAACCTCGGGAATTATAATATTGTTGTTAAAGAAGAGTATAAGGATGATGAGTATGAAGTGATGGAGAGGTTTTCTGAAGGACACAAGGATCTATTCAAGGACATTATGATGGAGTCACCTAATAACAGGAACCCACCAGAGAGATGTCCCCATTCTCTGTATTCCTGGGATTCCACACAGGAAGGTCACACCATCCCTCACCATCATCAGGTAGGTGGAGTTGAGGGTCTGGAACATAAAGTAATTTAACACTCTGACATGTGGAGACGATGTGTGGACTCTACAAGATGATTCTATTTTACAGATGTTGTTTTCTGCCATTCTGTTGGTTTAGGGTGAAGATCTGATGGACATGAAAGTTGAGGGTGAAGTAGAAGAGATGTATGTGAGGGATGATCAGCAATATGCAGAGGAGGCTGGAATGACGAGGACATTCGAAGAGGAGGACACTCCTACAGAGATCAGCACAGGTGATGTATAATATATTCTTTTGTTAGCTCTGCTACCTCTTCATTATCAGAGATCACATGACCCAGTGCTTAGACTTGTGGTTGTGTAAAGAGCATGCACCTCACAGTCCCCATTGGTTCCTGCTCTTCTGACAAGGCTGTATAAATTCAGAAGTGATCTGGGAGGAGGAACAAAGGCCCTTTGGCTGAAGAGGGGAAGTCACAGCTGGTTAGGGCATCCACAGAGAACATCTGCTCACTAAAATCTACTTGAGCAAGATAGAATCTTGATTTAAGTGAACTAACTTACATAGGTTGGACTTGATGGACTTGTGTCTTTTTTCAACCTCACCTACTATGTAAACCTCTCATATCTATTGATCATGTTTTCTCCCTTCGCCTTTCAGGACAGCACCTTGGAGAGAGCGTAGCTCCACCTCTTAGACAGGAAACACTGCGTGACAACGCCCCTTTAAAAAGCAGCTGCTTCCACCATGCCGTCAGTTTTAGTGTTTCCTCCGCCATGGTGGAAGCACTGCTTGGGGAACCAGAGGGGCTGCGCTCTCTCCAAGGAGAGGGTTTTGGCAGGACCTCCACGTTTGGGTACTCAGACCAGCCCAGCTCCTTCCCGCACGTGAGGGGGGTGCTCCGGTGTCCCTTCCCTCTCCGGCTCACAGAGGTAATGGTCTGCCGGAAGTTTTCCACCCGGGGTGTTCGGGGGGCCGCGGTTGTGCTCAGTAAGAGTGTCCATGCCAGGCCTCTGCATGGCGGCGCCGAATCCCGGACAGCAGGTGATGTCAGTTCCGGTGGGAGGATACTTCCGGCGGGGCGTAGCAGCGATTGGTTCCTGCTGCTGGAACGCAGGAGGAAGGGGCGGGTCCTCTGGCCGGGACTTCCTTTTGTTTGGCACATGGAGCCTAGTACACAGTGCAGCAGCTGCGGATTGCACTATGGAGACAGCGGAATCGTCAGCAGCAATGGCGGATGCAGGCGCCCAGGTTCCCGGCCAGGCCCAGGTAGGAGAGGTGCGGTGGCACCTCTTTCCTTTTATATCACTGGGTGTTTTTACCTTGATGTGGTTATTCAAAACCTGCTGCTGTCTGCTATGGGGTAACAGTTTCCATTAGCAGTTCAGCAAAGGAGTGAGACTCTGGGCACTTAGGGTGTTGGCTGGAGGTACTACTTTTCTCTGAAGCCTTAGTTCTAAAGGACCTGGGTTTTTCTTGTTTCTCTGTTTCAGAAAGCTACTGCCAAATCAGAGAGAACAGGGAGAAAGTGCCCCTCATGCAAAAATCCTTTAAGGGACTCTTGGCCCAAACCACTGTGCAAATCCTGCATTGTGGATTTAGTAAAAGAAGAATCCTCACAAGAGTGCAAAGAACTCTTATCTTCTGTGAGGAAGGAATTAGCAGAGGCCCTAGGGACAGTGCGTTCCCTTGTAAAGCACGGCCAGAGTTCCAGCCAAGAGTAGAGTTCTCACTCCAGTTTCCCTCAGTCCACTTCCAGACAGGTGGAAAGTGAGTCGGAGGAGGAAAGGGAAAGCATTCCACCCTCAACCATTGATTCAGAGGAGGAGGAGGTGGACGAAGAGTCAAGATCATCTAGATATAAGCTGTCACTTGAGGAGGTGGATGAATTACTCAAGGCAATTTATACTACCCTGGAGATCCAGGAAGAAAAAGCTCAGCTGTCCGTGCATGACAAGATGTACCTGGGGCTGGAGGAAATTAAACACAGGGTGTTCCCTGTGCATAAAGTGTTAACAGACACTATTAAAAAGGAATGGAAGAATCCAGAGAGAGGACAGTTTTTTTCTAAAGCCCTCAAAAGGAGGTTTCCTTTTGAGGAGAATGAGGAACTATTGTGGAATAAAAAACCAAAGATAGACGCTGCCTTTTCTCAAGTATCTAGGAAGACTGATTTAGCTTTTGAGGACATGGGATGACCATCTAGTAGGGGGGGGAGACTACAGGACTTCTTACCAATCTGGGAAAAAACAACAAAGAGTCCTTTTGTTCTGGGGTTAATCAAAAAGGGTTATCAATTGGAATTCTCACAAAGCCCCCCAAGTCGGTTTTACATCACAAACCTGCCAAAGGATCGGGAAAAGGCTTTGGCCATGAAGTCTCTGTTACAGGAACTGATGCAACAGAAGGTCATTTCCCAGGTTCCGAAAGATCAAGAGGGGAAGGGGTTTTACTCCCACATTTTTCTGGTCAAAAAGCCATCAGGAAAGTTCTGCCTGATTCTCAATTTAAAGGTTCTAAATCGATCCATAAAATACAAAAAATTCAGGATGGATACGATTTTCTCAGTAAGGAACTTGCTAACCCCCAAATGTCATATGGCTTCCATCGATTTGAGAGATGCCATATACCAATAGCGCCCCCATCACAAAGGTTCCTGCGTCTTGCAGTCAATCTGGGGGGAGGGGAGATTTGGCACCTGCAGTTTCGGGCTCTGCCTTTCGGTCTTTCCTCTTCTCCCAGGGTATTCACAAAAGTGATGGCGGAAATCTTTGGAGCCCCTGAGACTGAAGGGGATTTCAATAGTACCCTATTTGGACGACCTGCTACTGTTTGCAGACCAAAGGGGTCAAGTAGAGGGCAACCTACAGACAGTTCAAACACATTTAAGAGGTTTGGGATGGCTTCTCAGTCTTCAGAAGTCAAACTTAATTCCATCTCAAAGGGTAAGGTTTCTGGGGTACGAAATAGACTCGATAGAACAGAGAATTTTTCTACCCCAGGAGAAAATAGAGAAGATGCAGTTGACCCTGATAACACTTCAATCCAACGCAGAGATCTCTGTAAGACAAGCCATGTCCGCTCTGGGACTGTTGACAGCAGCAATTCCTTCGGTACAGTGGGCCAGGTTGCATGCCCGTCCTCTGCAATCGGATATCCTGATGAATTGGTCATACCAGGAACCTCTGGAGAAGAAATTCAACTTGGGGGCAAGAGCAAAAAGGTCTCTCTGGTGGTGGAGGAACCTAGGAAACGTTTCAAAAGGGCTTCCTTGGGTCTTTCCGGTAACCAGAAGGCTGACTACAGATGCCAGCGCCTGGGGATGGGGAGCTCATCTGGAAGAAAAAACGATTCAGGGAGTTTGGACCAAACCAGAAGCAAGAAGATCTTCAAATTGGAGAGAGTTAAAGGCTGTTCACTTAAGCCTCCTCTCCCTCAGGAATTTCTAGTGAATCAACATGTCCAAATATTGTCAGACAATATGACGACAGTATTATATTTAACAAAGCAAGGGGGCACAAAAAGCAAAACCCTAATGGGTCTAGCGCATCAGATCCTAAGATGGGCAGAGAACAATGTGGCCTCTCTATCAGCAGTCCATCTGAAGGGGACGGAAAACACCTTAGCAGATCTCCTCAGCAGGAAAGAAATAAGGGAAGCAGAGTGGTCTCTCAATCAGGAATTATTCGAAACGATTTCCAAGAGTTGGGGTTATCCCCAAGTGGACCTCTTTGCAAAACAGGAAAATGCGAAAATACCAGTCTTCTTCTCTCTTCAGAGACAGGATCAAGCTCTCGGAGTAGATGCGTTAGCTCACAAATGGGACTTCCATCTGTCCTACGCTTTTCCCCCGTTCCAACTGATACCAAAGGTGTTAGCCAAATTCAGATTGGAGTCCACGGAGCTAATTTCTTTTCTCGGACATCACGGGACACAGAGCCACAGTAATTACTGATGGGTTATAGGGTATCACTAGGTATTGGACACTGGTCACACCCTAATCAGGAAGTTCAACCCCCTATATAACCCCTCCCCTTCCAGGGATACCTCAGTTTTTACACCAGTGTCTTAGGTGTTGGACGTGCAAAGATGTCCTGTGCTGAAGCTCCAAAAGGAATATCCCAAAGATCCTATACTGGGGCAAGCCAGGCAACCGGATCCATTCAAAGTGTCTTTTCATGGCCGAATTGAATGGTACCCGGGCCTCGTGTCCGAAGAAACGAGGTTTTACCTGTAACGCTTCTCTTTTTAGAGAGCTGGACCCGCGAATCAGAAAATGGCTTTAAACTTCCTAATTTCTGGCGAGGTGCTTTACAGGCCCAGAACTGAAGGATCCCCCTACTGATGGGGGCCCCAGTCTCTGACGGTTTTTCACAAACGGAGCCCACCGTGAGAGGCGAAGGCTGGGTCTGTGTAAACTGAACCCTGCGGCCTGGATAAGGTAAGAGGAGATTCCACAGAATTTTAAATTCTAGTGGCTCTTCTCCTTTAAAGTGTATGCAGGCTGTGCCTATTGTGACCACCGGGGGCGGCCAAGAGCACAAACCTTCTCATGCTTGATCTGTCTCAGCGTCCGCTGCATAGGCTCTTCCTCCAGCTCCAAAGGTAGATGGTGGGGGGTTTTCTCTGCTGGGATGGTCCCCCCAGGCTAGGGAAAGGCTCAGGTAGGCTGTAAGGCGGGTGAGACCGCACTGTCACAGCCGCTACCACGCCGCCACCGAAGCCGCATTGCGATGCAGGGCCCATCACTGCCGGCCTCCTCCTTATTCCCCCAACCCCAGCCTCCCTTCAGGTTGTCAGAAAGGGTCGGCTCACGCGGGAAGCGCTCGTTTTTCAAAAAGGGGGGGGGGGGGGGCGGGGCGTCAGCACAGCGTCAGCGTGCCCAGACGCCCACATTGCCTGAAAGCATGGCTATTTAAAGCACACTGTATAGGTGCTCTGAGCTTTGGAGAGACACAGAGCTGACAGTCACATGTAAGGTGGGACACAGGCATTCCCCTAGGCTGCATTCACTAAAGAACACCGGATTGGGCATTTGGTAGCAAGGCTTTTAGCCAGACTACATCGCTCAGCAGTCAGTGTTCGTTTTTGATACCTCACACCTTGTTGCTTTGCACTATGGGTAGAAGAGGTTCAAGCACCCCTAGAACCAGAGGCACTAGGGGGTCTCGTTCAGGTTCTGAGGACCCCCCGTCTGCTACACCATCGCCTCCTGAGGGACCAGGGGCAGCTGGACAGGGAGAGCCTTTGGGGTTAGGGGCTACATCTGCTGCCGGCACTTCAGCCCCTGTGTACATTACACAAGAAGTTTTTTCCTCAACCATTTCTGGATTAGAGAAAAAACTAATGGCCGCGATTACATCTTCACTGAGTGGAAGAAAATGCACAAGGCCTTCCTCTGCTCCCCAAGACCCTCAGTCAGAGGAGCTCTGGGATAAAGGAGATGAATCCCTTTCAGAGGATCGGGATGGGACAGATGATTCCTCTTCGGAGGATTCAGGTGTAGAGGGACCCTCTGTGACTTCCCAAGAGGAGAAAGTCTTAGTGCAGATCCTCACTGGTTTGGTCCGCTCCACATTTAAGTTGCCCATACCTGATACTACTACAGAAACCTCTTCTGCTTTGGGGTCACTGAAACCTTTCCAAGCAGCACATGCTTTTCCTGTTCATAAATTACTTGAAAAGCTGCTTTACTCTGAGTGGGATCACCCAGATAAGCGATTTCTTCCGCCGAAAAAGTTTTCTACACTTTATCCTATGGAAGAAAAGTTTATTAAGAGGTGGGGAATACCGGCCATTGATGCGGCCATTTCCTCTGTAAATAGTAATCTGACTTGTCCTGTAGACAACGCTCAGATGCTCAAAGATCCTGTGGATAAAAAGATGGCCTTCTTATTGAAAGATGTGTTCTCTTTAGCAGGATCAGTGGCCCAACCTGCAGTAGCAGCGATTGGAGTCTGTCAATACTTAAGAGACCATGTTAAGTCTCCTGTGGGAAAAGCACTCTCTTACCTGATAAGAAGAAGAGTAAGCGTCCCTCTTTTAAACGGACTCTTTCCCCAGCGCCAGGGGCATCAGCCTCCAGGCAGTCACGACGGTCTCCTCCGTCTGGGGCAAGAAACAAGAGTCGCCCCCAGGGACACAAGAAATCCTGGGGGAAAAGGTCTTCTAAGCAAGACACTAAGACCTCTTCATGAAGGGGCGCCCCGCTCGCTCGAGTGGGGGGAAAGACTGCTGCAGCTCTCAGGGCCCTGGCAGAAGGACTTCCAGGACAGATGGGTAATCTCCATGGTAACCTTAGGGTACAGACTGGAGTTCCAAGAATGTCCCTCTCCTCGTTTCCTCAGGTCAGGTGTTCCCAGAAAACCAGAAGAGAAGCAGTCGCTCCTTCTAGCGATAAAGCGACTTTGGTCGCAAGAGGTCATTGTGGGGGCTCCCACAAAGGATCAAGGATTGAGACTCCGTTCCAATCTTTCTATGGTCCGAAAACCAAATGGGGACGACAGACCCACTTTGGATTTGAGAGATCTGAAACGATTCCCAAGGATGCAGTCCTTTTGTTTGGAATCAATTCAGACAGTAATCTCCGTCCTGCAGGGAGGAGAATTTCTGATATCAAGAGGCATCAGAGATACAGGCCTATATGTGCCCATTTTTCCTGCTTAACTGAAGTGTCTGCAGGCAAAGATCACTGCTCTAAGGGAGCTGATTCTGACAGTCAGGGCCAAGAAGGGTCTTTCTGTCCGCCTTTGTATGAGGCTGCAGGGGAAGATGATGGCTTCATTCGAAGCAGTTCCCTATGCGCAGTTCCAAGCAGAACTGTTGCAACACAGTATTCTGTTGACCTGGAACAGGAAGGTGCAGGCATTAAACTTTCCAATGCACCTATCGCATGCGATGCGTCAGAGCCTCAGCTGATGGCTCATACCCAAAAACCTACAGAAGGGGAAATCCTTCCTACCGGTTGCCTGGGATCCTCTTGCAGGTAGGACGGATGCGTTGGTGATTCCGTAGCATCGGCTCTCACCGATTTATGCATTCCCTCCCATTCTGCTACTGCCACGGCTCCTTCGCAGACTCAGGCAAGAAGGGAAGTCGGCACTTCTGGGTGCCCCCGTTTGGCCCAGAAGAACCTGATAAGCAGAAATAGCAGGGATGATGGTGGGTTCCCGGTGGACCCTACCGATACACCCAGACCTGTTAGCTCAAGGTCCGGTGTTCCAGCCTGCCTTACAAATGCTAGATTTGACGGATGGGCTATTGAATCCCACGTTCTGGAAAATCGTGGGCTTTCAGGTCCTGTCATATCTACCTTGATCAATGCAAGGAAGCCAGCTTCCAGAATGATTTATCATAGAGTCTGGAAAGCTTATGTATCCTGGTGTGAAACCAGGGGTTGGCATCCCAGGAAATATGTCATAAGTAGAATTCTGGATTTTCTACAATTAGGATTAGAGATGAAGCTGGCCTTGAGTACCATCAAGGGCCAGGTGTCGGCCTTATCAGTGTTGTTTCAACGGCCGCTTGCTTCGCATTCTCTGATCCGAAACTTTATACAGGGGGCGATACGTCTTAATCCTCCGGTTAGGGTGCCCCTAAACCCCTGGGACTTGAACTTGGTTCTATCGGTGTTACAAAAACAACCTTTTGAACCAATACGTCAGATTCCTTTGGTCTTACTGACGAGGAAACTAATTTTCCTGGTAGCTATCTCTTCTGCTAGAAGAGTATCAGAATTAGCAGCTCTTTCCTGTAAAGAGCCTTACTTGATTATACACAAGGATAGAGTGGTACATGCGCCCTCATCCTAGTTTTTTACCGAAGGTGGTTTCAGATTTTCATCTAAACCAAGACATTGTGCTACCTTCCTTTTTTCCAGAACCTTGTTCTTCGGAAGAAAGGTCATTACATTCTTTGGATGTAGTAAGAGCAGTCAAGACCTATATGGAGGCAACTGCTCAGATTTGCAAGACGGATGTCTTGTTCGTGCTGCCGGAGGGTACCAATAGAGGACAGGCAGCGTCAAAAGCGACCATTTCTAA
Organism: Lithobates septentrionalis; assembly: GCA_037952835.1. Classification (NCBI taxonomy): domain Eukaryota; kingdom Metazoa; phylum Chordata; class Amphibia; order Anura; family Ranidae; genus Lithobates; species Lithobates septentrionalis. The sequence continues at coordinate 366,797 of JBBDGP010003839.1, forward strand.
ATGGATTCGACAGTTGATTATTCAAGCTTACGGTTCGAAACAGAAGATTCCTCCGTTTCAGATCAAGGCACATTCCACAAGGGCTATTGGTGCTTCTTGGGCAGTGCATCACCGGGCCTCTATGGCTCAGATCTGCAAGGCCGCAACCTGGTCTTCAGTTCATACATTCACCAGATTCTATCAGGTGGATGTAGGAAGGCATGAGGATATCGCCTTTGGGCGTAGTGTGCTGCAGACAGCGGTACAGGGTCCTCAGGTCTGATAGCACCCTACTTGGTTGTGATTCCCCCCCCTCAGTTGGCATTGCTTTGGGACATCCCATCAGTAATTACTGTGGCTCTGTGTCCCGTGATGTCCGAGAAAAGAAAATAGGATTTTTTATTACAGCTTACCTGTAAAATCCTTTTCTTTCGACGGAAATCATGGGACACAGAGGTCCCGTACCTCTTCTAATACACCTATACTGCTTTGCTACAAAACTGAGGTATCCCTGGAAGGGGAGGGGTTATATAGGGGGTTGAACTTCCTGATTAGGGTGTGACCAGTGTCCAATACCTAGTGATACCCTATAACCCATCAGTAATTACTGTGGCTCTGTGTCCCGTGATGTCCGTCGAAAGAAAAGGATTTTACAGGTAAGCTGTAATAAAAAATCCTATTATTAATAGCTCCTTATTGGCCAAAAAGACCCTGGTTTTCAACCTTGATGAACCTCTCAGTGAAACCTGCTTGGAGATTACCAATCAGGACAGACCTGTTGAGTCAAGGCCAAATTCTCCATCCAGATCCAGCTTACCTCAAACTAACAGCTTGGTTTCTGAAGAAAAAATCTTAAGACGGAAGGGTTTATCAGAGAAGCTTATTTCTACCCTTTTTGCAAGTAGAAAAAAAGTGACGAGAGTCATTTACTTTAAAGTCTGGAAGATCTATAATTCTTGGTGTTCCAGTAAAAACTTTGATTTTCGTACCACTTTTTCAGTTTTGGAATTTCTTCAAGAGGGATTGGAGAAGGGGTTAGCAGCAAGTACGCTCAAGACGCAGGTAGCTGCTTTATCAGTTTTTTTGGAAAGAACCCTGTCAGGGGAACCTTTAATAATCAGATTTTTTAGGGCAATGGCAAAAGTAAAGCCTAGACCTGTTGTTAGTTTTCCCAAATGGGATTTATCTTTAGTTCTTCGGGGACTAACTATGGCACCGTTTGAACCCATAGAAGAAGCATCATTATGTTTCTTGACGTTAAAGACTATTTTACTGGTAGCAGTAACTTCCACACGTAGAATTAGTGAGTTACAAGCCCTTTCAATTAAGGAGCCCTTTATGAGATGTCTACAGGATAGGGTAGTCTTAAGGACGGATCCAGCATTTCTACCAAAGGTGGCTTCAGTTTTTCACCGTACACAGCAAATCATTCTCCCTACTTTTTGTCCTTTACCTTCGGGAGCAGGAGAAGAAGCTTTCCATACCCTTGATGTCAGGAGGTGTCTGCTTAAATATCTGGAAAGAACAAAGGAAATCAGAAAGTCATCTTCACTCTTTGTTTTAATGGAAGGTACTCACAAAGGAGGTAAAGCTTCCAAAAGCACCCTTGGAAGATGGTTAAAGCAGGCCATTAAAGAGGCATACAAATCTTTGGGTCTGGAACCTCCAGAAGGGGGATTACCTCATTCTACTCGAGCAGTGGCGGCATCATGGGCAGAAAGGGCTGAGGCATCTCCTGAGCAAATCTGCAAGGCTGCCACATGGTCCAGTTTTTCGACCCTCATAAGGCACTACCGCTTGGATCTACTATCAGCCTCGGACCAATCATTTGGTAGGAAGGTTTTGCAGGCAGTAGTCCCACCCTGAAGTAAGTTTCTCAGTTATCCTCTCCAAGGTGCTGTCCTGAAAGGCGAAGGGAGAAAACCTTAGTTAGACTTACCGGTGACGGTATTTCTACGAGCCTTTCAGGACAGCAGCCTACTTCCCTCCCTTGGTTATCATATGTAAAGTATAATTATAGGACCTGGTAATTGTCTGATTATATTTTCCAGCATGTCGGAGGATTTCTCGGTAACAACTGACGGCATGGTGGAAGCAGCTGCTTTTTAAAGGGGCGTTGTCACGCAGTGTTTCCTGTCTAAGAGGTGGAGCTACGCTCTCTCCAAGGTGCTGTCCTGAAAGGCTCATAGAAATACCGTCACTGGTAAGTCTAACTAAGGTTTTTTTTTTATATTTTCCAGGAGACGCCATCGAGGAACCCTCAAAGGATCATCTCACTTTATCTCCGGGTTGTAAAATGGAAGATGAGGACATCACCAGAGATTGTGTAGGAGAAAAGACAATGAGCTCAGCTATGGATGGAGGACTTCACAGTGTGGATAGACCATCAAATCCCTCTGACTCTGAACAACCTCGTACTGTGAGGGATGGTGCCGGAATTCAGGGGGAGGAGAAATTTTCCTGTTCTGAGTGTGGAAGATGTTTTCTTCATAAATCAGAACTTTTCATACATTATAGATCTCACACGGGGGAAAAGCCAAATTCCTGCCTTGAGTGCGGGAAATGTTTTTTACAGAAATCAGACCTTGTTCTGCATCAGCGATCGCACTTGGAGGAGAAGCCATTTTCTTGTAATGAGTGCGGGAAATGTTTTTCACAGAAATCAGACCTTGTTAGACATCAGAGATCTCACACAGGGGAGAAGCCTTTTCCCTGTGCCGAGTGCGGTAAATGTTTTTTACAGAAATCTGCCCTTGTTGTACATCTGAGGTCTCACACAGGGGAGAAGCCGTATTCCTGCCTTCAGTGCGGAAAATGTTTTTCACAGAAATCAGACCTTGATAAACATCAAAGATCTCACACAGGTGAAAAACCATATTCCTGTCCTGAGTGCGGAAAATGTTTTTCACGGGTCTCCTATCTTTACTTACATCAGAGGATTCACACAGGTGAGAAGCCGTTTTCCTGCTCTGAGTGTGGGAAATGTTATTCATGGAAATCAGACCTTGTTATGCACCAGAGATTGCACACGGGGGAGAAGCCGTATTCTTGCCCCGAATGTGGGAAATGTTTTTCAGAGAAGTCCAGTCTTTGCAGACATCAGAGAATCCACACAGGAGAGAAGCCGTTTTCCTGTCAAGAATGCGGGAAATGCTTTTCACAGAAATCAGACCTTGCTATACATCAGAGATTGCACACAGGGGAGAAGCCGTATTCCTGCCCCATATGTGGGAGATGTTTTCCATGGAAGGCAGACCTTGATAATCATCAAAGAACTCACACAGGAGAGAAGCCGTATTCCTGTCCTGAGTGTGGAAAATCATTTTCTTGGAGGTCCAGCCTTTCTGCACATCAAATATGTCACACAGGGGAAAAGCCGTATTCCTGCCTTGAGTGCGAGAAATGTTATCCACGGAAATCAGAACTTCTTAGACATCAGAGAACTCACAAAGGGGTGAGATCTGAGTTCAGTTCCAGGGAGGTTCACTAAACAGCTCTAAAGTTCCAAACTCCACTGAAGTCAATGGGAGCAGAATATTTATACTCCATTTTGAAGGCTAATAGGCAAGAGAATGCCAACTAAAGGGCGTGGCTAGCTGGACACTGCCCTGATGGACATGTAGAAATGCAATTTTTTTCTTTTTTTTTTGGCAAAATTTCTTGCGACACAGAAAAAAACTGGTCAGAAGACTCATAGGCACAACATTCCATCACTTGGAAATAAGACACAAAAAAAGGCTGCTCAAACCAGGAGCTGAGATTTTTAAGATGTCAATAAACCAATTTCATAAACATATGTTAAAATTCATAGATTTTATTGTATTGATTAAAAAGATTTGAATATATAAAAAAAAAAATAATAACATATATACATTTGAACGTAAACACATTAAAGTTACTGGATCAGTTCATTTTGTGTGTTTACAAATATGATTGATAGTTGATGGCAAGTATGGAATGATAACCCTGCCAATAGATTTGGCTTTCTCATGGGATATTTATTACCACACCTACAATAAGTGAATAAAGATATATAAATATTCCAAAAAGATAGATGGTGGATGTTAAATCATACATTACAACAATACTCATAAAAACAATATTCATAAAAATTGGTGTGGTGGGGGGGGGGGGGATCTTCCCAGTATGCAATGTTAATGCATGTAGTCATCCAAAAAGATTTGTATTGACAGCAAGGTCAGCAAAAAAAAAAGGAGAAACACACGGAATGGTTTCAGGATGAGGCACTCATGTGCTGGCCGCAGGGGGTGTAGATCAGGTCATTATCCACTAAAAAAAAAAAATATATATATATATAATATATACACAATTATAATATAATATAATTTTTAGTGGATAGTGACCTGATCTACCCCTCCGGCGGCCAGCACATGAGTGCCTCATCCTGTAACCATTCTGTGTGTTTCTCCTTTTTTTTGGGGTTTACAACCGCTTTAAGCCTGCCTGTGAAGTTGCACAACTGTACGATGTGAACAAGTGACATTTGCGTAGTAGAAATAAAAACATTTACATTGCTTTTAAATTACATTTCCCCACTAGCTTCTTTCTGTTTAAAAACAAAAGGGCATTCTGTTCATCCATACCAGACCCTATCCTGGATGAGGATCTGGTATAGATTCAAAGTGGGACCCCATAAAAAGTGAACACAAAAAAATGTCACCTGCACCCTAGCACCCAAGGATGCTGTACATGCAAGACACCTGCGTCCTAACGACCAATGATGTCATTAATTGCTAGGATGCTGTCTGCCATGCGATCATTGGTAGTTCTGGTGCACTGCAACAATGACTTTTATGACAAAAAAAAACAAAAACATGTGTTCCGCCGAGTCAATACCAGACTCCTATCCTTGATGAAGGTAAAAAAAAGTATGGGGTCCAAATTCCAAACCGTATTCTTATATAGTATAGATGTTAAGCATGAATCCCCTGTAAAAAACAAGGGGAAAAAAAGCGTAGGGTCCCCCCCAAAATCAAACCCTGACCCTTATTTAACCTCTTCCCACTGGTCGCATGCATACATGTAAACACAAATCTGCTGAGAGTGTGCACCCAGCACAGTCAATGGTAAGCACCGGAAAGCTCCTGTGATCGAGAGCTTTCCAATTATGTCACTGCTGTGGCAGCCAATCACAGTGGTTACATGACCTGAATGCTCCTGGCATCTACACAGTGCCTTGAAAAAGTATTCATACCGCTTGAAATTTTCCACATTTTGTCTTGTTACAACCAAAAATGTAAATGTATTTAATTGAGGTTTTATGTGATGGACCAACACAAAGTGGCACATAATTGTGAAGTGGAAGGAAAATGATAAATGGTTGTCAAATTTTTTTACAAATAAATATGTAAAAAGTGTGGCGTGCATTTGTATTCAGCCCCCTTTACTATGAAGCCCCGAAAATCTAGTGGAACCAATTGCCTTCAGAAGTCACCTACTTAGTAAATAGAGTCCACCTGTGTGTAATCTAATCTTAGTATAAATACAGCTGTTCTGTGAAGCCCTCAGATGTTTGTTATAGAACCTTAGTGAACAAACAGCATCTTGAAGGCCAAGGAACACACCAAAGCACTGTAGAAGTTCTTAAAGGGCTGAGGGAAGGGATTAAACATGTAGCCTGGCTGGACAGGAAAAGAGGGGAGGGGGGTGCGCACCAACTTCTGAACTATACCAGGCTACATGCCCTCCAAATAGGGAGGGTGCCTTACCAGGAGGGGAGTCTTCTCTGGCAAAGCACCTTGTCTAAGTAGACATAAAAATAGGAGGACCCCAAATACAGGCCCCTCCCCAAGAGTTACATGGTACTTATTAAAAAAAAAAAAATGAAAAGGTAAACTCACAATGACCTTATGAGGAACACTTATATTGGAAGAAAATACACACACAATGACAATGACAAAGTCCTTAGTTAAAAAAAATAAAATGATGTCCAATGTAAATCCATCGTCCTTCACATCATCCAGCAGTGTAAATCCACATCAAATATTAGAAGAAAGAAAAGCTGTAGGACTTTAATGGTTGCCATCCATAACCCCAAAGAAACGAGTACTTCAAAAATAAGAAAATATACATAGTTACATAGTAGGTGAGGTTGAAATAAGACACAAGTCCAACCTATGTGTGCGATTATATATCAGTATTACACGGTATATCCCTGTATGTTGTGGTCATTCAGGTGCTTATCTAATAGTTTCTTGAAACTATCGATGCTCCCCGCTGAGACCACCGCCTGTGGAAGGGAATTCCACATCCTTGCCTTTTCTTCTAATTTTAATGAGTGGCCACGAGTCTTGTTAAACTCTCTTTTGCGAAAAAGTTTTATCCCTATTGTGGGGTCACCAGTACGGTATTTGTATATTGAAATCATATTCCCTCTCAAGTGTCTCTTCTCCAGAGAGAATAAGTTCAGTGCTCGCAACCTTAAAAGTTTATTAACAACATCTGATGATCCATTAAAGTGAATTCCATAAAAACAAATGCAAAATGTATTCGACTGTAGGCCTCATGCACACTGAACGTTAAATTAACGTTATAAAAACGGCAGTAGCTTTGCAGTAAGTTTTTCAATGTTTTTGCAATAGCGTTTTTCCGTGTATTTTTTTTTTAATAGATCAAAAACCACTGGTGAGCCGTTATCAGCGTTTGATGTTAGAGCATTTTTACAGCTGAAAAACTCCTCTCCGAACCCACTAGTTTTGGGGTTTTTTTAAAGCCAAAAAAAATTTGAAGCCAAAAACAGCTGCTGTAAAAAGTCCCGTGTGCATGATGTTGCATTTTCCATCTGTGTACAAAATATCTGCATAAACTGAGACCTGTGTGAGTCAGCCCTGTATACTTATGTTACATAAGAAGATCATAACAGTAGAAGTCTTCCATCCAGGAATCAGTAGATAATCATTGGTAAGGATCTCTACGTGTTTCGCCAACTTGCTTCTTCAGGGGATCCTTTTAGTGCTGGAAAATGCATTGCAGTTATTTTCTACTACTTTACACAGTTGCAAAAGCCAAACAAAAAGAGAAAATATATTCATAACGCTATAGCAATGTTCAGTACTCACAACTATACAAACAAAAAGTAAGTACCAGAGTAACAAACTGCTTGGTTCAAGACGAGGGGAGAGAGGGGAAAACTATGGACTCACAAGGAGGTGCTGCATGCGGACCAAACCAGCTGAAACAGGAGCCCAATGGGGCATTCCATTCCCTATTTAATGTATTACACAGAGGGTATATTGAAGCTCTCTTCTAGGCATAACAATCTTAAGGGGGGTAGAGGTTAGGGGTTTTGGTGGTCAGAATTAGCTAAAAGTAATTGAAAAATAACATTAGAAAGAAGTTGTATAAAAATCTAATAATCAAAACAAATATAGAAAAAACAACCCACCTTAAATAGCTGGTGGAAATTATGTACGGTTGGTCACAGGGTCATATTGTGTGCCTACAAGGAAATGGAATTTACATAAAGAAGTCCAAAGACTAAAATGAAGTAGATTTATAAACAATTATTATGGGGACTTTAATCATGGGGGGTGCCCAGAAGTACGGGGACCCTCAACCCAAAAGTCAATAAAGTCTTCTGTTTTAGGTATATCAAAAACTGACCTTCAAGAGTATTCGTAGGAGCTAATCTGTCAGTAGACGGTCCACAACATGCCACCACAGCCCCCTTAAGTAGAAAAAAGTGCCTGCCTCAGACCTCGTAAGTCATCCCTATATATAAGGAATAAAATGGCTGCCACCACTACGACTCCTTCCCGTGCACACCACGTACACTCTCTTTGTAGGGGGAAGTACAGGCAGATAGGTCTCCGGGCACGTGCGAACCAAGGCCGAGCATGTCCAGGAATGGTGGGGCAGAGTTGAGAGTGTCCGCAGCGCGGCATCCAAGTCAGGCCAGAATGACACCGGACATGAGGCGCAAAGGCTGTGCACCACCATCCCCTCACCTGGCACGAAACATACAATAACACTGAGCAAGACCTATACTAGGGAAAAAGACCCCAGAAACTGAGGCGCTTATTTAAAAAAAAAAGGTCCTACTTTGTAAATACATCATCTGACAATGTGATGTATAAACCTGCTGACACATCCATTCCCAATGACCGCTCACCACAAATGACAGCTCCTGGCCTCATAGCTGAATGTATACAAAGGACAGGACCAAATACAGACAGAAATCAATTCCATCACCTGGGACTTCCCATGATGTCACTGACCAAACATGGTTATGTCCAGATTTGGTCAATAATATCACTCTGGATCATCGTCCCTTCATTTACATTCTATTACCGACTGGGGAGCTGTTATTCGTGGCGAGTCTTCATTGGGAGCAGGCGTATCAATGTCCTCATTAGGAATGAGGCAGTGGGCATCGTTCATGGATTACATCATTTATTTATTTTTGAAATAAAGTACTTGTCAAGGGTGTGTGTTTATGTAGCAGAGCGCCCTCTTACCCACCTTTCCTAGTGGCAGCCACATGGCCCTTTAACTCCAGTACAGCCATTCAAGTAGGCTGGCATTACTCAAAGCTGCTTGAACTGCTTTACTGGACATGGCCATACCTGTGTGGAGTTGTCAGAAACCATGAAATCAGGCCGAGACAGAAGTACAGTTAAATCACACTTGTTTATTAATAAAAGTAAAAAAAACAAACGTAGTCAAAACATAGCAAAAGTTCAGTAACCGGAACGGATAGTCAGCCAAGCCAGGATTCAGGGATCAATGTAGTGGAACAGCAAGTAGGATCTGGAGCCAGAAGGGATGTCAGCAAAGCAAGTCTTGAACAGGATCGCAGGTTTCTGTGATGTTGACCAAGGCGAAGGCAGAGATCCTATGAACTGGACAGCTTAAGTAGGCAGGACTGACGAGCAGGATATCATCAACAGCTGAGTAACTGTGGAGAGATAGGAGCTGGCAATTAGCCGACAGCTGGGCGGCCGGCTCAGAGAAGGAAGGGCTGAGCCCAGCCCTGACAGGAGTTTGCTGTGGGGTTCCACTCCTCAACTACCTGAGCTATTCACTGCAGCCAGTCCCCTGACAAAAAAGAGAAAGACTGTGTTCCCTCTCAGGGCGTCACAAGTATTTGCCTTAAAGTATAATTCCATGCTATACCCAACTAATCTCTATACCTAAAAATGCTCCCTCCCCACTCCCAACACTGATTCCAACTAACCTGAGTAAGAATAGATGTATATACTTGCCTATATTCAGCCTGCTCCAGTCCAATCACATGATCTCTGTGTCATCCAGAGGCAGCTAAAATGCAAGTGGGTACCTGTGTCTTTGTGACCTTTAGCCTGCTGCTTGCTACCTTGTAAACAGGCTGACAGGCACTCCTGGAGATATGATCTAGGATAAGGGTCTGGAACTGATTTGGGGGGGAAACCCTATGGGTTTTTTTTAGGAATAATTAAAAAAAGGAGTGTGCATCCTGCCAAAATCAGTATCCAATGCAAAAAAAAAAAGAAAACACAAAAATGTTCCCTAAAAATCCATACAAGAACCGTATCCTTTGAAACGCATCAGCCAGCAGTGGTTCGCACGTCCTCTCTTTAGGATCTGGAGACTGCTATCAGTAGACGGATTGCCACAAGCCAATGATTGTTACAGTGTGGTTTTCTTTCCATCTTTGTGAGTAGTTTTTAATATTTTTTCTTTTAATAAATATATCAAAGGATATTGCACAAGGCTGGTACGCCCTCTTTTTTCTATTCTCTTTTTTGACTGCTAGGATATCCCTATCCTGGAGGGCGGCAAGGCCTAAAGACACTATCCATTCTGAACCTTGGATTGCCTGGTTAACACATTAGTGCGCAAGAGTATTTGTTTTGCTGCCACGACGCTACCTGCCTGGAGTTTGCATGTTCTCCCTGTGCCTGCGTGGGTTTCCTCCTACACTCCAAAGACATGCTGGTCGGTTAATTGGCTTAATTGGTTAATTGGCTTCTGTCCAAAATAAATTGGCCCTAGTATATGAATGTGAGTTGGGGACCTTGGATTGTGGGCTCCTTGAGGGTAGGGACCAATGTAAGTGTGCGATGTGTGGAGCGGTGCGTAAATTGACGTAAATTTCCTTTTTTTTTCAAAGTTTTTGGTCTTTTTTTTGCAAAGTTTTTGGTCTTTTTTAGGAAAAAATAAAAAAAACCCAGGAGTGATTAAAAACCACCAAAAGAAAGCTCTATTTGTGTGAAAAAAATTATAAAAACTTCACATGGTTACTGTGTAGCATGACCGTGCAATTGTCATTCAAAGTGTGACAGCGCTGAAAGCTGAAAAATTACCTGGGAGGGTAAGTGCCCTGTATTGAGGTGGTTAAGGGGTGTGGCAAGGGGCATGTTATATGCCTACATACGTTTGTTAGTAGGTGTCCCTCATTCCCATCTCAAAATGTTGGGAGGTATGTTGTTGTCAGTGAGTACAAGGTGTAACCTTACCCAGTATTAGTGGTTAGTGGTGGTACTTACCTGATCCCACACTCCCGCTGCCTCTCTGCTGATGTCGGAGTTATACTTTCACTGTCAGAAAGGAGATCACTGATCCCAACAGTCTGATATAATTGCAGTACCTGGTGATGAAACTCAGAGAGTGTGTTCCAGCAATCATCACCTCACTGCCACTCTGCGCAGTGTCCTGGGGCCTGCAAGATAAGGACATAATGGGACAGTAGCAAAAAATCCTGGGACTGTCCTGCAATATCTAAGACAACGTTGGGCTCATAATATGACGTTTCTCAAAGCTGCAGTTCCTCTGAGCGCCATAAGATGGAGTTCTCACTTCTACCAAGATAAGACGTCTCTATGGAATGAAGACAGGAAGTGATGTCAGGAACAGATAGGAAGTTCCGGGTGAGAGGTGAGTCGGGAGGAAGTAGAGAGAAGACATTGTTGGAAGTGGCAGTAGAGGAGGTAATAAGATCTTATTTTCTATTTACACCCAGTAACCCCCCGTCATGTCCGTCCTCTTCCTCCATAGTCACTGTGATGTCTTTTATCTCCAGCAGATGATGATACACACATATATAGTGTGGAAACCTAGATTAACCCCTTCAGGGTCAAAACATTTCCCCACTTATGGGGCCCAGAACATTTCCTTAATTTTGGAGATGTGTCACCTTAGCAGTCTTGAGGGATGTAATTCAGATTTGTATTTGTACTGGTATTTGACCCTATTTTCTAGGATTTTAATTTGTGGCTGATTAATTTTGGTTCATCCATAATGCCCTGCGCAGACTTTGACGCTGGTCAACAGACTCACAGCAGCCAATAATGGGGGAAGGTAGTGTCAAGGATGGGTGTATGGGAAAAGAAACAGTGGGAAAATACTACATATATAAAGTAACAAAACTCTCCAGTGCATATAATATATCTGCTAGATTGATGCCTCCCCAGCACTATGGCCCCTCTACACCCCAGCTATACCCCCAGCTCTATGGCCCCTCCGAGTGCTGGGGGGATATCTGGGATGTAGAGGGGTCAGAGTGCTGGGGGAATATCTGGGGTGTAGAGGGGTCAGAGTGCTGGGGGAATATCTGGGGTGTAGAGAGGTCCGAGTGCTGGGGGGGGATATCTGGGGTGTAGAGAGGTCCGAGTGCTGGGGGGGGATATCTGGGGTGTAGAGGGGTCAGAGTGCTGGAGGGGATATCTGGGGTGTAGAGGGGTCAGAGTGCTGGAGGGGATATCTGGGGTGTAGAGAGGTCAGAGTGCTGGAGGGGATATCTGGGGTGTAGAGGGGTCAGAGTACTGCGGGGGATATCTGGGGTGTAGAGGGGTCAGAGTGCTGGGGGATATCTGGGGTGTAGAGAGGTCCGAGTGCTGGGGGGATAGCTGGGGTGTAGAGGGGCCATAGTGCTGGAGAGGCATCAATCTAGCAGATATATTATATGCACTGGACAGCTTTGTTACTTTATGTATGTAGTATTTTCCCACTGTTTCTTTGCTGTACAAAATGATTGTTCATGTAGTTAATGCAGAGCTCCATCCAAAAGGGGAAGCTCCGCTTGTCTGCCTCCTACCTACTTGATGTCTGTTTACCTGCGCTGTCTCCATTGTAGGGGCCCCAGAGCATTACTTTGCCCAGGAGCCCATGATGTTATTAAGACAGCCCTGTCGCCATCCGTTATGTGTTCTCGGAAATCAACCAGCACACTGCAGATTGTCCAGTCCTGACATGCTTAACAGCCGTATAACATTATACACAGTCCATTATCCCACAGCTGCCACTGAAATGTCAAGGATGCAAACTATTGGCAACTTCTGTAGATAACCAAGGTGCGGACCTTGTATAGTGTAGGAGGGAATGCGACCCACAAGTTAAACCAGCTGTAATACTGTTGCCACAACTTGCAATAATTTTGGCCACCACTAGAAAGAGCATCCACCCAAAATCTAGCTGGCTGGCCACACACAGGCAGATACAGATCTTGTATGCAATCTGCTGCACTCTAAGCACTCTTCCCACCTGCACATCAGACAATATAACAGAGACACTTCTGTCACCAGGATTCAGATACATATAGAAGCTGCAACAGTTAAACTATTAGAAAACAGGAACACTTACCGAATAGTCTCTGCTTCTGGTCTGGTTGAAATACAGCAGCAGCTCTTGTATGGAAGATCATGTGGTCCAATTTTGTGTCTACGTTCTGCAAACTCCCCTTTATGAGATATTCCAGTCCTCCAATCAGGGTTTCTGATCCAGATAGCAGGGACAATAAGTACCTGTCTATAACCAATTATCTCTGTGATATTTACCAAGCAACATCTATTTACAAATACAGACACTAGAGGGAAGGAGCTCCCTACACATGTGCCAATTTCCATTGGGAGCAGCTCACCTATTAACTCCTTACATCTCCATCCCAATATTATACAACCAATACAGTCCAGATAATTCTTTTTCTACAGAGAAACCTACAAAGATCACATGATCACATCAATGAGGATGGAGGAGGACTGGAGTCACATGACTGAGAGGTTATTAAACCTCACCCTGGAGATCATCTACCTGCTGACAAGAGAGGTGAGGAGGATTCTGGGAAGTCACATGACAACACTCTTATCTCTATTAACAAAACACAGGCCTGACCAGAGGGGCGAGGAGGATTTTGGGAATGTGGCATGATATTACTGTTTTTGCTTGAATAGAGTTTTCCTCCTGTGAAGTTTGGAGATCATATGACCATCACAGTGCCTCCACCTCACTCCCTAAATCCTGAGATAAATGGCAATAGGAAGATTCTAGAAGTCACCAAGAAGATGATGGAGCTGCTGACAGGAGAGGTGAGCGGTGCTGGGAATTCTGGGGCATTATCCAGTAACAGACAAGGGATGTGTCTGGATGGTGACTGTATCATTGTGTGTGTCAGGTTCCTATAAGGTGTCAGGATGTCACTGTCTATTTCTCCATGGAGGAGTGGGAGTATTTAGAAGGACACAAGGATCTCTACAAGGACGTCATGATGGATAATCAGCCGCCCTTCACATCATTGGGTAATTGTAAAGTGTAGAGCCGTACGGAGGTACCATCTAGATCCCCAGTCATCTGAAAAACACATAGAACTAATGTATATGTGTGTGTGTTTCCTATAGATGGATCCAGTAATAGGAACCCACCAGAGAGATGTCCCCGTCCTCTGTATTCCCGGGATTCCTCACAGGAAGGTCACACCATCCCTCACCATCATCAGGTAGGTGGAGTTGGGGGTCTGGAACATAAAGTGATTGAACACTCTGACATGTGGAGACAATGATTTTCTATGTGATCTTACACCATTCTGTTGGTTTAGAGTGAAGATCTGATGAACATGAATGTTGAGGGTGAAGTAAAAGAGATATATGTGAGGGATGATCAGCAGGAGGCTGGAATGACGAGGACATTCAAAAATAACACTCCTACAGAGATCAACACAGGTGAGCCATAATAAATAATAATAAATAAATATATATACACCTCTTTATTATTAGAGATTGCATGACCCAGTGCCTAGGTTTGTGGTTGTGTGAAGAGTATGTACCTCCCAGTCCTCAGTGGTTACTTTTCTTCTGATAAGACAGTGTAAAGGAAGAAGTGATCTGGGAGGAGGAACAAAGGCCCTTTTAATAAAGAGGGGAAGTCCCAGCTGGCTGGACCATCCACAGAGAACATCTACTCACTCAGATCTACCTGATCCAGGTGGAATCTTGATTTAGGTAATCTAACCAACTTGCATTAATTGATCATGTTTTTATATTTTTCAGGACACGTCATCAAGAAACCTTCAAAGTATCGTCTCACTTTATCTCCAAGTTGTAAAATGGAAGATGGGGACATCACAAGAGATTGTGCAGGAGAAAAGACAATGAGCTCAGCTATGGATGGTGGACTTCACAGTGTGGATAGACCATCCAATCCCTCTGACTCTGAGCAACCTCATACTGTGAGGGATGGTGCCGGAATTCAGGGGGAGGAGAAATTTTTCTGTCTTGAATGTGGGGAAAGTTTCAGCTCCGAATTAAGTCTTACTGTACATCAGAGATCTCACACGGGTGAGAAGCTTCATTCATGTTCTGAGTGCGGAAAATGCTTTCTTCATAAATCAGAACTTGTCATACATTGCAGATCTCACGTGAGCAAGAAGCCAAATTCCTGCCCCGAATGCAGGAAATGTTTTACAAGACAATCACAACTTCAAAGACATCAGAAATCTCACACAGAGAAGCCGCATTCCTGCCCTGAGTGTGGGAAAGGTTTTTCACAGAAATCAGACCTTGTTATACACCAGAGATCTCACACTGGTGAGAAGCCCTTTTCCTGCCCTGAGTGCAGGAAATGTTTTTCACATAAGTCAAATCTTGTTAAACATCAGAGAGTACACACAGGAGAGAAGCCGTACCCCTGCCCTGAGTGCGGGAAATGTTTTTCACAGGTGTCCACTCTGTACACACATCAGAGGATTCACACAGGTGAGAAGCCATATTTCTGCCCTGAGTGTGGAAAATGTTTTTCACAGAAATCAGCCCTTCTTCAACATCAGAGAATGCACACAGGTGAGAAGCCATATGTCTGCTCCGTGTGCGGGAATTGTTTTTCATGGAAAGCAGAACTTGACTATCACCAAAGATCCCATGCAGGGGAGAAGCTGCATTCCTGACCTAAGTGTGGAAAATGTTTTTCTCAGAAGTCCCATCTTTACATCAGATATGCCACATGCAGGACAAGCAGTTTTCCTGCCCCGAGTGTGGAAATTGTTTTACACAGAACTCAAACCTTGTTAAACATCAAAAATCTCACAGAGGGGTGTAGGGATGAGTCGAACATTTCTTGGTTCAGTTTGTGGGAGGTTCACTGAACTTCTCCAAAGTTTTTAATGTTAATCTGAACCCCATTGAAGTCAATGAGAGCAGAGTCTTTAAAATCCATCCAGGCCATTTTAATGGTTCAAAAACAATGGATTCTTAAACAAAGGGCACATGTACGATGTAAAATCACTGCAGCCTCATCCATGTCCACCAGTGCCGCCTATTAGTGCCTCATCATCAGTTCATCAGTGCCTATCAGTGAAGGAGAAAGATTACCTGTTTTATAACAAACTTTGAAATATGTGGGGTTTTGTTTCAAAATGTTCATTTTTTTTTTTGTTTGTTTAGCAAAAAATAAAAAAACCCAGTGGTGATTAAATAGCCCCAAAAGAAACATCTATTTGTGTGAAAAAAGAGTTAAAAAATTTCACATGGGTACAGTGTTGCATGACCACGCAATTGTCATTCAAATTGTGACAGCGCTGAAAATTGGCCTGGGCAGGAAGGGGGTAAAAGTGGCCAGTAGGCAAGTGGCTAAGGGGGACCAAAGAAAAAATAAAAAGGTGGGGGTCTCTACCAAATTCCATAGCACAAGAAAAAATGTGAAAGCCATCCCAAAATCCCCGCCTGGCCCTATTCAAATGTGTAGCCTAGTTGGCCAGGAAAAGGCCACATGCCCTCAAAATGTGGGGGGTATCCTGCCAGGAGGGGATACTCTGGCAAAGCACCTTGTCCCCATGAGAACAAGGGCCTCTTCCCCACAACCTTGACCTGTTTGTTGTGGGGGTGACAAAATCTGAAAGCCTTCTTGAAAAAAAAAAGGGGGGGGGGGGGGGGGCCAAATACAGACCTTTTCCTATCTGAATAAAGAGGGCTTTTTTTTCAGCAGGAACGCAGTTCCGGCACCCCCAGAACTAAATAGCAAGGTGTGCTGCCCTCCAGAATTCCATTGTTGCTGTAGGGGATCTATTGTTGCTGGGGGTACTATTGTTGCTGAGGGGGTCTTCTGTTGCTCGTAGGGGATCTATTGTTGCTGGGATTGGGTCTTATGTTGCTGGAGGGTCAATTGTTGCTGGCAGGGATCTACTGTTAAGGGAGGGGGTATTTGTTGCTGGCTGCTGGAGGGTCTATTGATGCTGGCTGCTCGGGAATCTATTGTTGCTGGATGGGATCTATTTTTGCAGGGGGTATATTGTTGCTGAGGTGGGTCTTATGTTACAGGGGGTCAATCATTGCTGGGAGGGATCTACTGTGGAGTAAAGGGTCTAATCTATCGGAGAAAAAGAGGGGGAGTGTGGGACTTTATATGAGGCACAGATACGTGCCTCCATCCCTATATTTGGATGCATAGAGAAGGAAATGGGACTTTAAAATGAAGCGGTTGAAATGCGGAGGTGATGGTATAAATATAAAGTTTTATTTATATCAAAGTAATTAATTTCGTATATTACATATATGCACAAGATATGGACATGGTAATACAAAGGTATAAACACATAAATAAATGAAAGTAAATTCAAGGGAATCAAGTGGATGGTATGTAACAGCAAAACGGCTTAAAAAAGCCAAACACAGTATGCCCGACACCTGTGTAGATAATCACATAATAGGAATCTAAGATAGCTGGGTTCATATTAGTAGCATCCTAGGCCATAGTATGTGTGTCTGTAGTCTGTAGCATCATGTAGCTCTACGCGTTTCGTGGATACGTTTCCACTCGTCAGGAGCAGATGCGACAGATTCCTGTAAATATGATAAATAGGGTAAACCACACTCTGAAGGTGAAAAATAATATTAAAATTAAAAGAGTTAACCCAGTACACTCACCAACCCTGGTAGTAAGTGCAGTAGGGGGCGGGCGAGACATGGCGAATCGGGAGCATAAACCACATCACGGGAGCTGAGGCGGCGTAGTAATACACAACCAGCTTGGGGAGATGTTGGGGTGCCTGTGAAGGTCTCCATGTGCAAAAGTGCTGGCATGTGAATCTGCAATTAGGGATATCTGTTGCTAAGGTGGGTCTTATGTTACAGGGGGTCAATCATTGCTGGGAGGGTTCTACTGTGGAGGTCTAATCTATCTGGCTGCTGAAGGGTCTATTGATGCTGGCTGTTGGGAACCCATTGTTGCTTTGGTGGATCTATTGTCACTGGGGTGTATTGTTGTTAGATCTATTTTACTGCCTTTCTTGTTATTAACAAATTCTATACAAAATAATTAGCACCACAAAATGATACTTGGTTCTGTATTCTCTAAAAGGGGTGGTACTGGGTGGTGGGTAAGGGGTGGACCTAAGGAATGGTGCTCAGAGGTGGGTAGAAGGCGGAGTCAAGGGGTGACTCGGAAGGAAGGAGTTCCTGCACCTATTCTTTGAGAAAAAAAGCACTGAATAAGTAAGGAGTATGTTGTACCCTTGTTTACTCATTCAAAAAGTAAATAAACACAATGGCACCACCAGAAAGTCCTATATTAAAAAAAAACACCCCAAGAAGGAGGGTGGCATTACTCAATGCTGCCTATACTGCTTAACAAGAGACTTCTGCAGCCATACCTATTTGGAGCCTGCTGTGGGTTCCAATCCTCAACTACTTGGGGTATCCTCTGCAGCCAGTCCCCTGACAAAACAGAGTGAGTATTTGTCTTAATTGTCAATACAGGATCTACATAGTTCATACTTGCCAACAGTCCCGATTTTTCCGGGACGATTCCGATTTTGGGACGCTTGTCCCGATTAAATTCCCGGGATTTTGCCTTTGTCCCAGGAAAATCAGGAATGTTTTAGGCAAAAACGGCCGGCAGGCTACAAAAAGATGGCTGCCCCCATGAGGACTAATCCCCAAGTGTTCAGTGGAGAGGGGAGGGGCAGCCAGTCGGCTTCTTTCTTCAGTGTACAAGTAGACAATTCTCTTGTACACTGAAGCTGATTGATTGCACAGCCCGGAGGTCCCTCCCCTCTCCACTGAACACATGAGAACTGTGTAGCTGCCGATGATGGGGACAAATGCATGAAGGAGGGCTCTGCTGCCAGGGATACAGATGTAAGGAGGGGCTCCGCTGCTGCGGACATTGATGTGAGGAGGGCTCCGCTGCCAGGGACACTGCTGTGAGGAGGGGCTCCGCTGCTGGGGACATTGATGTGAGGAAGGGCTCCGCTGCTGGGGACACTGATGTAAGGAGGGGCTCCGCTGCTGAGGACACTGATTTAAGGAGGGGCTCTGCTGCTGGGGACACTGATTCAAGGAGGGGCTCTGCTGCTGGGGGCACCTGATGTAAGCAGAGACTCCATTGGGGGGCACCTGATATAAGTAGGGACTCCCCCTGGGGGCACCTGATGTAAGCAGGAACTCCATTGGGGGCACCTGATGTAAGGAGGGACTCCGCTGGGGGCACCTGATGTAAGGAGGGACTCTGTTGGGGGCACCTAATGTAAGGAGGGACTCTGCTGGGGGCAGCTGATGTACGGAGGGACTCTACTGGGGGCACCTGGTGTAAGGAGGGACTCTGCTGGGGGCACCTGATGTAGGGATGGACTCTGCTGGGGGCACCTGGTGGCAAGTGGCAGGATCAGGGCTCCCACTGATTCTGCATTATGGTGAGTTGAATGATTTCCTTTTTATATTACGATTTAATCATAGAAATGCGCTTCAATCATCCTGACACCATAACAACCATGGTGCCGGGATGATTGAAGCGCTAATACCAGGTTTTTGGAGTATCTTTATCTGCTGATTGTTAAATGTTCTGGATTACACATTTCTATTGTGTACGATCTGGGCTCTCTCTCTCTATCTCTCTCTCTCTCTTTCTCTCTCTCTCTCTCTCCCCCTCTCCTCCTCCATCCCTCGTTCATCTCAGACTCCAAGCACACCCACTTTGAGCCACGCCCAATATTTTGCTAAACCACGACCATTTTTTCGCTTCGACGCACTCCGCTCCGCATTTTTTCCCGCTATGTCACATCTACAAATGAATGTCCCGCCCCTAATTATAATAAGACTCCGCCTACATGCAAAACAGCGTCAATATAAATCTTTTTACAATGCGTCCTTAACAATCAATGACTTATCAGCTGTCAGTGGGCTTTCCCGCTGATCACTGGAGTGTAAACAGAATTGCCAGCAAATGAAAATTCAGGAAAAAAATGCATGCAAAGATTTTAAAAAAAAAATGGTGTGCCCCCCCCCCCCCCCAATTATATACCAGACCCTTATCTGAGCATGCAGCCCAGCATTCCTGAATCATACCAGGCCACATGCAATCAACATGGGGGGGTGCTTTGGGGCAGGGGGGTAATATCCCCCAAAGCACCTTGTCCCAATGTAGATAGCAACAAGGGCCTCTTCTCCACAACCTTTATACTTCATATTCCGATCGCACACTTTCCTGGATGAGCTCATGAAATATGGGTGCTGCAGCAAGAACCAGCTGGATACTGGTTCAAGTCAAAGGAGAGTGCAACGTTTCGGAGTCACGCAGGACCCCTTCGTCATCACATGCCTGACGAAGGGGTCCTGCGTGACTCCGAAACGTTGCACTCTCCTTGTGTTATGATCATGCAATAAATTACACGTTTGGACGCTATCTACGCCGTTCCATGGTGTGCTGGCAAATATTTTCATTTCTCCACAACCCTGGCCCGGTGGTTGTGGGGGTGGCTTATTGGAATCTGGAAGCCCCCTTAAACAAGGAGACCCCCAGATCTTGGCCCCCCTATGTTATATTGGCTGCGATCTTCAGAAAACCAACTTCGAAGAGGAACCATGTGCTCAGGTGCAGCAGATGAAGCTGAGCCAGAAGGATGCGCAGCATTAAAATTAGGTAAAATGGAAAGTGATTGGATAAGAATCTCTAGTTGGAAAAATCTTCTTTAGCTCTGAGATCTGTTTGGAAGCTTAGCAAGAGGAGCATTGTCTCTGTTACCTGAATACATGGCTGTATCTTACTTTTATGGCGTCCCCTGGCAGGTAACTCTCCAGGTGTGGAGTCTAAGTCACAGTAAGTGACAGCTGACCTTACCCAGAGCTCCTGATGGTGGAGACAGCATAGGACCTTAGTGGTTTATGTTGATGCAAGCTGTCCCTAGGTCCTGACCCTCTTGATTGCCCCACCAAGGGGGTAGCTGAAACAGAATGGCTATGGTGTAAAGCCTTTACGCTAAAAATTAGGCAACAAAGTAGTCAGCCCTGGGCAGGGGACAGGAAAAAGAGTAGTCAGGACAATCCTGGTCAGCAAGGAAACAAGTAGCAATTAGTCTAGTTTAACTCTTTTGCACAAAGCTGGGTACTGCAACACTGGGTTTAATTGATGACTGAGCCTTGAGCTCAAATGATAAATGGACTAGACAAGTCAATGCTTAACAGCTGAGTGGGCTAAGTAGACCTGAGCTTGACAGCTGTGTTCCCTAATTCTTAATTAGGCTTCAATGTGGGGTGCGCTAGCTGGATTTGAACTCAACAACTTGCATGGGTTAGCTGAGCCTGGGCTAGACAACTGAGTGGGATAGCTTGTGCCTGGCTTGATGGATGGGTGGGCCAGCTGGCTGACTGGAAATCCTAGACTGAGAGGCTTGGAGTATGGGCCACTAATAAGTGACAATTGGCATCCTTCTCCACACCCAGGCTTGCCACGGACAGGAAAGGGACACACAAGAGGATGTAATAAACAGCCACCTGCTTCACAGAGGGGTTTTCATCTCTCGGAGCCACTGGCCCCCTCTGTCCTTCTTCTCACTCCCCAGCAATCTGCAGCCACTCCCAGGAAAGGTCCAGGGTGGAGTCTCTGTCCAGGCAATTTTGGGTAATTTATTGCGTTTATGTGAACTAAAATTGACTTTAGTGCATTTTTTACTGAAATTTTGCATTTCCAAGACCTTTGCGCTAATATGATGTAACAATAAAAATCCACCAATTGCAAGTAAGGGAAACCATAATTAAGGAAAAATATACCTTTTTACATAGAGGCAGTCTAGGGAGATTTGAAAAAATATGGAGAAGATGGTTTGATATTCTGGATATATGATGAGAGGGGACCAGATAGATGTGGGAGCAATAGGGAGAGAAGGGGGGGGTTTCTCTTTTTTTCTTTTTTTTTTTTATTCCCTCTCTATAAGTGCTGGGTTGTATGTTGTTCTCGTTGTTTATAATGTTTGTATATAAAAGAAATAAAAAGATTATTTGATTTAAAAAAAAAATAAATAATCCACCATTGTACTCTCTAGGGCAGGGTCGGCAACCCGTCGATCGCCGACAGGTGACAGGTAGACAGTGAAGATGTTCCACTGTTGCCCCAGAGAGGCGCATGCGCACACTCACTCAATCCCAAGCTGCAGAGGAAGCCCCCGCCTCTTGCATACGTGTGGCTGCAAGGCGGGGAGGGGAAAGTCTACGGAAGAGCTTGGGCGGGTTTATGTTCTTCTCCAAACATGCCCAAGCTCTTCTTATGGATATTGCGAACTCATCGCCACCGGCCTTCCTCCCCAATCCAAGGATACCATATGGGAAGGTGAGAGGATTGCCAGCAGGGATCAGTGCCACTACACCTTCCCTGCGCCACTCTGCATTGAAAACTTCTGTGCCCCCCTAACATTCCAGTCCTCCTGACACCACAGCCCTCCTGATGTCCCAGCACCATTCCCTCCTGGCAACACAGTACCATTTCCTTCTGACCCCCCCCTAATATCATACCCTTCTGACACCCCAGACCTCCTGACCCTCCAGTACCATGGCCTCCTGACCCCCCCAGTATTATGCTTTCCTGACACCCCAGCCCTCCTGACCCCGCCCTCAATACCGTACCCTCCTGCCCCCCCAGGGCCATGTCCTCTTGAGATCCCAGCCCTCCTAATTTTCCTGTACTTTGCCCTCCATATCCCCCAGTACCATACTTTCCTGACCCCCCTGTACTGTTCCCTCCTTACCTTCCTGTACCAGGCCCTCCTGACCCCTACCATACATACTAGTGACCTCTGTACACTGCCCTACATACTACTGACCTCTGTACACTGCTCTACATACTACTGACCTCTGTACACTGCTCTACATACTACTGACCTCTGTATACTGCCCTACATCCTACTGACCTCTGTACACTGCCCTACATCCTACTGACCTCTGTACACTGCCCTACATCCTACTGACCTCTGTACACCGCCCTACATACTACTGACCTCTGTACACTGCCCTACATCCTACTGACCTCTGTACACCGCCCTACATACTACTGACCTCTGTACACTGCCCTACATCCTACTGACCTCTGTATACTGCTCTACATACTACTGACCTCTGTACACCGCCCTACATCCTACTGACCTCTGTACACTGCTCTACATACTACTGACCTCTGTACACCGCCCTACATCCTACTGACCTCTGTACACTGCTCTACATACTACTGACCTCTGTACACTGCTCTACATACTACTGACCTCTGTACACTGCCCTACATACTACTGACCTCTGTACACTGCTCTACATCCTACTGACCTCTGCACACTGCCCTACATACTACTGAGCCCTGGACGCTGCCCTACATACTACTGACCTCTGTACACTGCCCTACATCCTACTGACCTCTGTACACTGACCTACATACTACTGACCTCTGTACACTGCCCTACATACTACTGACCTCTGTACACTGCTGTACATCCTACTGACCTCTGCACACTGCCCTACATACTACTGAGCCCTGGACGCTGCCCTACATCCTACTGACCTCTGTACACTGACCTACATACTACTGACCTCTGTACACTGACCTACATACTACTGACCTCTGTACACTTCCCTACATACTACTGACCTCTGTACACTGCTCTACATACTACTGAGCTCTGTACACTGCTCTACATACTACTGACCTCTGTACACTGCTCTACATACTACTGACCTCTGTACACTGCTCTACATACTACTGAGCTCTGTACACTGCCCTACATACTACTGACCTCTGTACACTGCCCGACATACTACTGAGCCCGGGACTCTGCCCTACCTACTACGTCCACTGGCCAGAAATCAGAGCTTATAGCCAGGCCTGAAGCTAGTCAAGAAAATCATCCTG
The DNA here is from genome assembly GCA_037952835.1 of Lithobates septentrionalis. Lineage (NCBI taxonomy): Eukaryota > Metazoa > Chordata > Amphibia > Anura > Ranidae > Lithobates > Lithobates septentrionalis. The sequence goes on from JBBDGP010003839.1 coordinate 390,140, forward strand.
CAGTACCAGATGTTCTGTTTTCATGATAAATTCATCAGACTTGTGGGGGTGACTAATTTACTCCCCAGACATGAAAAATAATGTGAATTAAAGTGAAAGCAGAGTTTCTCACTGAAGCTAACTTTTAAGGTAGGCTAAGTTGATATTTTTATAGTGACATTATTTTTAGATTTCTCTAGGTTTTTTCATGCTGTCTTTACTTTTTTTGGGGGGGCTAACTTCTTTAAAAAAAGGGGGGGGGGGCTGCACTTCGGTGATCTTGTTGTCCAGGTAGATCTCCATCTCTCAAAGGTTGCCTACCCCTGCTCTAGGGCCCCTCCTTTCAGAAAAAATATAATGTTTTAGGGACTTTATGTAATCTTTTCCAGCCTACATGTATGTAGCGCTGGTAGATTTTTCAGTCTACCGCTTATAGGTAAATTTAGTGGGTCATCTGTTCTGTACATAGTTCAGATTCAGTTTATTGTCAGATTTAGCCTCTGTTCCAGTTTGGCTGTGTTGCGTGTAGTTTCACATTGCGCCTGTGGGTGCGTTGTCACCATAGGTCGGTGTTGGAAAAGCAACAGGCTGAAGTGTATGAGTGCTCCTCTGTCCTGGAGATAACTCGGCGGAGGTGGTCCTCCGAGTTGCATGCTGGGAGAGGGTATTTTTGGAACAGATGCCATGTTTTGAGGGTTAATCTTTTTGCCTCGTGGCCCTCCTGGCCTAGAGGTATGTGTCAGTGAGTTCTACCTCGTAGCCCTCCGGCCTGGAGGGTTGCGTTGCTGCAGCCGTGAGGGTAGACCCAGAAGCCTGTCTGGGGCCTGCTATGGCTGGGATGGTCCTGTGCTGTCTGTCCTGCGGGAAGAAGCCGGACAATCGGGAAGATCCAGGGGAGGACCCATCTTGGAAGGGACCATGCAAGGCTGGTCTTAAGAAGGGCCTGGTGACCCGATTGGAGGACGTATTCTAAACGAATCTACCGCACAAGTACTGCCGGGTCAGCTTAAAGGTTCTGGTACTGTGTTTGCTGTTCATCGAAAACCACTACATCCTGTGGCAGAGGATCGTTCGGGTTTTGCTTCACTCAAGTCTGTGGCAGAGATTTTTTGTTCGTGCTGCGTACCGGCTGCTAGGTTGGTGAGAGAGACCTATCCGGGCAGGCAAAAGATATGACACTAAAAGGAAAATACATTCATCCCTGAAACTTCAATTCCTTAGTGCTACATCAAGAAAAGGTATTTGAGCTTCCCTGCAACTCTTCTTCTACCTCTCTCCTGCTACTTTTTCCAGTTATCTCCCATTAAAGCATTGGAAAAGTACTCAAGTGACTGGTGCCTACATTGTCTGATAATAAGCTCAGCGTGGACTCTAAGTTTGGTGTTGGTGAAATTACAGGTAAAAAGGCGACGATAACAGCCCGCTTTAAATCAGCAGCTCCACCGTGAGTTATTGCTACATGTATGTAAAAAAAACCCCACCAAAACAGTTCTGGAAGTGAAAGGGTTAAAGGTGTGAAGTACACACAGCACAAGGCTTTGTTCACTCTAATGTTTCTCTCCGAGCTCCAAAAGGTGCTGATCTCACTTATACTGAGACAGGGCGCCGCCTTGGAATACAGACAGGAAGTGATGTCAGGTACAGACAGGAAGTGATGCTATGAATGAACAGGAAGTTCCGGGTGAGAGGTGAGTGAGGAGGAAGTAGAGAGAAGACATTGCTGGAAGAGGCAGCAGAGGAGGTAATAAGATCTTATTTTCTATTTACACCCAGTAACCCCCCCCGTCATGTCCGTCCTCTTCCTCCATAGTCACTGTGATGTCTTTTATCTCCAGCAGATGATGATACACACATATATAGTGTGGAAACCTAGATTAACCCCTTCAGGGTCAGAACATTTCGGCATTTATGGGACCAGAACATTCTCTTCATTGTACAGGTATGGAGTGCAAGGCTTGGTCCAGACACAAGTCCAGGCTGAACATTGGCTGTTTGGGCATTCCGCTATTACACTTAACAGCTTCCAACTGTCAATGGCTGTACTATTCACATGGGTGGACAGTATCTGTGTGCCACCTTATTGTTAAAGGGGGCTTACAGATTCGATAAGCTTCAACCCGCCCCCGGACCCCCACAATCACAGGGCCAGGGTTGATGGTAAGAGGCCCTTGTCCTAATCAACATGGGGACAAGGTGCTTTGCCAGAGGGCTACCCTGGCAAAGTACCCCCCCCCCCCCCCCCGTGTTGAGGAAATGTGGCCTGACATGGTTCAGGAGGGGGGCGCACACTTGCCCTCTCTTCCTTGGCCAGCAAGGCTACATGCTTAGATTGGGGGTCCAGTATGGATTTTTTTTTTCGTTCAATCAAATGATTGTTTTTATTTCTTCCTTAAAGGTTTGTGTTTTTTCACCTTAATGCATCCTATACATTAAGGTGAAAAAACACCTCGCTGTCATGGGCCCGCCAGCCCTCCCGTTTTAATTACCTGAGCCCGTTCACCCAGCGTCCTCTTCTCCACTGAGTCTGGCTGTTGATTGGATAGATTCATAGCAGCACAGCCATTGTCTCGCGCTGCTGTTAATCACATCCAATGACACGGCCGCTGGGGGGGCGGGACCGAGTCATACACTTGGCATCTATGGACGCCAAGTGTATGACACGGGAGCGCGCCCGCAAGCTAACCCCCCTTGGGAAAGAGCTTCCCAGAGGGGATTAGCTTTAGCAGGGAGGAGCCAAGACAGCCGCCGTGGGACCCCAGAACAGCAGGATCGGGGCCACTCTGTGCAAAACCAACTGCACAGTGGAGGTAAGTATAACATGTTTGTTATTTAAAAAAAAAAAAAACGAACCTATACAACCACTTTAACCACTTGGCTTGGCGACCAGACTTTTACTTGCACTTTTGCTTACAAGTTTAGATCTGTATTTTTGCTAGTACAGTAGTTTGTCTCCATTCCACGAGCGTGCGCAATTTTAAAGCATGACATATTAGGTATCTATTTAATTGGTGTAACATCATCTTTCACATTATACAAAAACAGCCGTAAATATTGTGGGTTTTTGTTTTTTTTCATTGAAGTGTATTTTTTTGTACACAAAACGTCACAAAAGAGAGTACACCCCTCACATTTTTGTAAATCTTTTCTTCTATCTTTTCATGTGACAACACTGAAGAAATGACACTTTGCTACAATGTAAAGTAGTGAGTGTACAGCGTATATAACAGTGTAAATTTGCTGTCCCCTCAAAATAACTCAACACACAGTCATTAATGGCTAAACCGCTGGCAACAAAAGTGAGTACACCCCTAAGTGAAAATGTCCAAATTGGGCCCAAAGTGTCAATATTTTGTGTGGCCACCATTATTTTCCAGCACTGCCTTAACCCTCTTGGGAATGGAGCTTGAGTAGGGGTTGTCCAAATAAGTTAGAAAAAGTATGGCAGTGTTGGTTTTCAGACACTGACACTCTTGGTTGAACTGAATTGTTGTCTTTAGTACTACGGTAGTTCTCTCATGTGAGCATTGTAGGGTTTTAACCAAGGGATCCTTACTGCTTCATATGGTTACTATCCAATGATGAAGATGAATGTAGATGATAGGGCTATTAGTCCTTGTCTAGTTTTCCTCTGCACTTAAAGTGGAGTTCCACTCAAAAATGGAACTTCCACTTTTTGGACTCCTCCCCCCCTCTGGTGTCACATTTGGCACCTTTCAGGGGGGAGGAGGGAGCAGATACCTGTCTAACACAGGTATTTGCTCCCACTTCCTGGCATAGATCACCGCGGTGATTGCGGTGACCTACGCCACTTCCGCCGCATACTATGTCCTCCTCCGCTGTGTTCTGTGAGACACAAAATACAGCGGGGACCAGTGAGGACGCGCAGCGCAACTCGCGCATGCGCAGTAGGGAACCAGGAAGTGAAGCCACACGGCTTCACTTCCTTATTCCCTTACCAAGGATGGTGGCGGCAGCAGCCAAGAGCCGAAGGACGGATCGGCTTCGGCTGCCGACATCACGGGCTCCCTGGACAGGTAAGTGTCCATATATTAAGAGTCAGCAGCTGCAGTATTTGTAGCTGCTGGCTTTTAATAGTTTTTTTTCAGCGAACCTCCGCTTTAAGGAACGTTGCACATATGGGAAGGAAGGTGGGGGAGGGATTTTGTTATTTTATTGTATTTACACATATTTTTTCTATGTTAATGAGGTTACTAACTCGGTGAGATCTGATACCGGGTTGTAACTGTAATGTTGTATGTTTTTTATGTATTTTTCTTTTTGTTGGTAAGGAAAAAGGTAATATAAATACCATATTTATTGGCGTATAACACGCACCCCAAGTTTAGGAGGGAATTTTAAGGAAAAAAACTTTTAGAAGGGAAGTTTAAGGATAAAAACTTTTAGGAGGGAAGTTTAAGGATAAAAACTTTTAGAAGGGAAGTTCAAGGAAAAAAACTTTTAGGAGGGAAGTTTAAGGATAAAAACTTTTAGGAGGGAAGTTTAAGGAAAAAAACTTTTAGGAGGGAAGTTTAAGGAAAAAAACTTTTAGGAGGGAAGTTTAAGGAAAAAAACTTTTAGGAGGGAAGTTTTCAAGGGAAAATACTTTTAAATGCCCATCAATGCAGCCTTATCAGTGTCCATCTGCAGCCTTGTCCATCATTTCAGAATGATCAGTGTCATTTGCAGCCTTGCCCAGTGTCATTGTAGCCTTATCGTTTAAAATTAGCGCCACCGAGATGCACAGAGCCGGATGTCCTGTGTACTCGGCTCCTCTCGACTCTCGCAGCCCCGCCCCTTTAGCCCGGCTCCTGTCATGGACATAACACAGGTCCAATGGCGGGACTGGGCGTGACTGCGAGCGGAGCCGAGCCTAGCCGAGTACACAGGACACTCAGCTATGTGTATATCGGCCGCGCTCGCTCCTCCAGACAGCGGGGATCGGCGTATAACGCGCACCTACGATTTTCCCCTGATTTTAAGTGGAAAAAAGTGCATGTTATACGCCGATAAATACGGTAATTTTCCAAAAAAAGAAAAAAATACACTTCAATGAAAAAAAAAAAAAACCACAATATTTACGGCTGTTTTTGTATAATGTGAAAGATGATGTTACACCAATTAAATAGATACCTAATATGTCATGCTTTAAAATTGCGCACGCTCGTGGAATGGAGACAAACTACTGTACTTAAAAAATCTTCATAGGCGATGCTTTAAATGCCTTTACAGGTTACCTGTTTAGAGTTACAGAGGAAGTCTTGTGCTAGAATTATTGATCTCGCTCTAATGCCCCGTACACACGGTCGGATTTTCCGATGGAAAACGTGCGATCGGATTGTGTTGTCGGAAATTCCGACCGTGTGTGGGCTCCATCGGACTTTTTCCGTTGGAATTTCCGACACACAAAGTTTGAGAGCAGGATATAAAATTTTCCGACAACAAAATCTGATCCTTTAAATTCTGATCGTGTGTAGACAAATCCGACGCACAAAGTGCCACGCATGCTCAGAATAAATTAAGAGATGAAAGCTACTGGCTACTGCCCCGTTTATAGCCCCGACGTACGTGTTTTACGTCACCGCGTTCAGAACGATCGGATTTTCCGACAACTTTGTGCGTCCGTGTGTATGCAAGACAAGTTTGGCCCAAAATCCGTCGGGAAAAATCCTAGGATTTTGTTGTCGGAATGTCCGACCGTGTGTACAGGGCACTACATTTGCAGCGATACCTCACACGTGTTGCAAACTTTGTTTACATATGCGTGCGCGACTTACGTATGCGTTCACTTCTGCGCGCGAGCATGGAGGTATAGGGTGCTTTCATTTTTTTTCTTATTTATTTTACTTTTTATTTTTACACTGTCCCTTAAAAAAAAAAAATATCACTTTTATTCCCATACCAATAAATGGAATCATCCCTTGTAATAGAAATAAGGATGACAGGTCCTCTTTATGGAGAGATCTGGGGTCAAAAATACCCCAAATCTCTTCTTTACATTTTAAAAGCAAAAGATGATAAAAAAAAAAAAAACAAACATTTTTTTGATCATTTGCGTTAAAAATTTTTTTAATTATTTACTTCCAGCCTGGCCCGGAAGTGACGTCATGATGTCGCTCCGGTCCTCCAAGGCCATAGAGTCCATCAAAGAGTCATGCCGCTTTTGAAAGCATTTCAGCGGCTCATAAACCGCTGAGAATTATTTCATGAGAAAACATCAAAAAATGGTACAGAGGTTATGGCTGATATCGTCAACTATATCCCTGGTAAATAGGGTTGCCACCTGTCCGGGATTCACCCGGACAGTTGGGATTTGGAATCATGTGTCTGGGTTTCAGATTGCCTGTCTGGCAGGGTTGCTGGCTGTAGTTGGCTAAGCTGAGAATGTCTGTTGCACTCTCTTTCACACTGCCCAAAGTTATCACTTACAATCCGCCCCCCCCCCCCCCAAAAAAAAAAAACACACGAGAAGAGAGGGCTCGATCTGCACCTCTTCCCCCTACTCCTCTGTGTCTGCCCACACTCCAATCCCCAGTGCTGTGCCTCAGAAAAGGAACGTGGGGGCCGGAAATTGGGAGTCCAGCAGCCTCAGATACATCTGGATGAGAGGTGCTGACTGCCAAGGGGTTAGTGAGCTCACCATCCATCCCTATCTGTGACTGAAGTCTCCCCCCTTCTCTCTCCTGCCTCTGAGTGCGTACAGTAGGGTAATTCAGGGTTCTCAGAGCACCCCTTACATCAGAGTTCCCCTTTACATCAGAGGCCACAGTGTTCCCCCTTATATCAGAGTCTTCTCCGTACATCAGAGTTCTCAGTGTTCCCCCTTACATCAGGGTTCCCAGAGCATCCCTTATGTTAGAGTCCCCAGAGTTCTCCCTTACATCAGAGTCTGCAGAGTCCCCCCTTACAGTGAACTTTGTGGATTCAGATGTAAAATCGGAACTCTGTGGACTCTGATGTAAAGGGGGACGTTTGCTATTACCGTCATGTGATTAGAAATGTTATTTAATAGCAAAATATATGTATAGTTTATACTATTATTGCTGTGCGCTAAAGTGTTCGGGTTTGACTTGAAGAAAAGGTGGCAACCCTACTGGTAAACCACTTGCAAACCGCAACTTATATCTATGTATTGCGGTTGGCAAGTGGTTAAAATTCATATCAGACCTGAAGAGTCTTTTATGGATCTCCGGGGAGACCTCATGCATTTTTGTTTTTTTTGTGTGGGGTACTCTCTTAAAATCTATACCAGACTCAAGGGGTTTGGTATGTATTTTTTAGTGGGGTGAATTCTATGCTGAACGATGTGCTCCAGCAAAATGACATTTTCAAAGTGGAGTTGAAAATGCTGGCAAATGACATTTCATTGCCGGCTTCTTTTATTTATTTATTTATTAATTTTTTCCCAGCTTCTTTTAAAGGGGTTGTAAAGGTAAAAATGTTTTCAAAACATCTGACAATACCCCCAACAGCCCCCCCCCCCCCCCCCCCCCCCCCCGTTTTACTTACCTGAGCCCTCGAAAGTCCCGCGCTCGCCCCCGACATCCTCTTCGTTGGTCAGCCTGACCACTGATTGGCTAGAGTGGATGGATTGAAAGCAGCGCAGCCATTGGCTCGTGCTGCTGTCAATCACATCCAATGACGCGGCATGTCGGGGGACGGGGCCGAGTGAAACGGTGATGGCTATGGCCGCCGGCTGTATCACGGGAGCGCGCCCACAAGAACTCACCACCATGCGAGGGAGCTCGCATTAAGGTGGTTAGTTCTTGCGGGGAGGAGCTGAAACAGCCAATGAGGGACCCCAGAAGACCAGGATCGGGGCCACTCTGTGCAAAACGAGCTGCACAGTGGAGGTAAGTATAACATGTTTGTTATTTAAAAAAAAAAAAAAAATTATCTTTAGTGTTCCTTTAAGGGAAAAAAAAAAAAAAAAGCCCACACACATAGAGCCCTCCAAAAGTTCCCCAAAATACATAAGTTTGCTGTTATTTGCTGTCAGTGAAATGTCATTTGCCCACAATTGTAACCTTTTTCCTTGTCAGCGCTGCTGCAGCACTTTCTGTACATCACAGAGATGCCTCTTCACAGGCAGGATTAGGCCCCACCAGGCATGTTTGTAACATTAATGTGATTATAGATGTAGCATATATGTAGCAGTAGGGTCGTTTTGCCAATAGCGGAGGTGACGTGATCTGTAGAAGTAGTGTTATTGTTGATGTAGTTTAATTCTGTAGTATCAGTAATCAGTTGTAGACATAAGTTCTTCTATTAAAATTTGAAAGGACAGAGCAAGTGTCTAGGCTTGAGTTGACACCTAGATGCCAATAAGATTTTCCCTTCCATGTAGACATAGATTTCTCACCTTCCCAAAGCCTCAAAGACGCCTACTAGTTATGTTGGTTATAAGAACCAGCAGGGGACAGTCAGGAGGCCCCGAATGGTCTGCCAGCTTTGATTTATATCCACAGATCTGAGGAATCGATTTTATCTCTCATAAAAGCTAAAATATTAGTTGCAGAGAGATGAAAATAATTCCTTCTGGTTGTACACACGTTGGGCTACCTGTACATGTAAATCTGTATTTGTAACACATTTAGAATCCTGGAGAAACACACAAAACTGTTATATGGCGTCTGATTGTGACAGCTGAACAGTGATTGGTACTGTCTCAGTCGGATCCATCCCAGGGATCGGATTGTTTCTGCCGCTACCGACGGCTCCGGTAAGCGGCGGGAGGGGAAGGGCACCTCTCCAGCCACCCATAAAAGTAATCTCGCGTCGAATCCGCCAGTGAGACAACTTTTATGTCAAAGCGGACCACCCGCCGTTTAAAAAAAATACCGGGGTTATGGCAGCTGGTGTCGGAAAACCTCTTCCCGACCCAGTGGTCAGAGCCGTTCCGGGCCAATTTAACTCTGGTAATTTCAGAACACAGAACTGTCCTGTGATGGGAACGCCCCCCCCCCCAGGGTTGATTGACCAAGGGCTAAAGTCCAGCCCACATCCATATTCCAATAAATTGAGGAGACTGGGATATGGACGGGGTGATTCCTACGAAGCCGGTCCCTCTGACTGGGGAATTACGGGCTTTCCGACATGCTTCTGTCAAAGGATAAACATTGGTAAAATTCTATTTCAGTTTTTATCCCTTGTTATCTTCATAGTGAATAGCCAACTTTGTATGTCTTTTTGGATTTTTTGTAATGCTTTTTCTGTGTATATATTTTATGCACTGTCCGCTTTCAGGATATTAAATTATAAAATTAACCACTTCCGGACCTCCCACTGTGTATATATACGTCGCCACAGATAACTGCCATAACCCCGGTATTTTTTTAAATGGTGGGTGGTCCGCTTTAACATAAAACTGGTCTCAGCGGCGGATTCGCCACGAGATCAACATTTTTTTTTATGGGACAGTGTAAAAATATAAAGTGAAATAATAAAAAAATTAAAGCGCCCCATCCCTCTGAGCTCGCGTACAGAAGCGACCGCATACGCAAGTCGCGTCCACATATGTAAACAATGTTCAAACCACACATGTGAGGTATCATGATATACAGTGGTATAAAATAATCAATAAAATAGACTATAATATCACACTAAAAACAGCGCTATTGTTGAGCTAAAATAAACATGCATGTGGCCAACTTCACATGAAAGTCCTTTAAGAGTGGTGAGGAATTCAGAAAGTAGTTCAGACAGTTCAAAAGGTGATCATAGAACAGAATCTCAATGTGCACCTTCCACCGGTCAGTCCAATTCCACCATGTGAGAACACACTCCCCTCAGGGGGTTAAACTCACCAGAGCAAAGCAATAATAAGCCTCCAAGGAAAGAAACATCCAAGCCACAAGCCGCTGCCAACACCACTCCGGAGGATTCACAGATGATCAGGGCTTAGAAATGAATCAACAACAAAAGAAAAGCGCACATAGCGTAATCCTGTTTATTGGATATAAACCCATCACATCACACAGAGAACCCCCCCTCAATAAAAATACGTACATCAACACTGCACAACACTTGTTGTGGATCCAGCTGCTGTGGAGCGCAAACGTCACTTCCGGCGTCTTGTATGCCACGCCCTGACGCGTTTCGTAATATCCCGACTTCAACAGAGGGCTTGGCTACACGACAGACAGACAGGCTTAAATTATCCCACCCCGACCTCCTTGGCCAATCATAGTGCATTCGGCGTGACGGCAGGTGCGCGTCGTCAGCCAAAGTAAACACTGACGGCTTACTACAGGAGGGGGAGAGGGACAATCTGCCACACTGCACTTTTTATATACCGAATACAGAATATGCAGATATACACACCCACAGGCTGAACAAGCTAGTAAGCAGGTATATAAATTATCACTGCACATTGCGCTCTTCTCATCGGGGCTAAAACATATATAGATATGCAAAATAACACCTATTAAAATGATCAATATACAGATATGCAAAATAGCACATCATAAGCGGACTACTAAATACCAGCGCCCACTTAATTAACACATATTGAACGGACTATTAAATATAAAACCCTCATAATTTTTATAGTTCCGTCATCAGTACATCAATTGATTATAATCATAGTGTTTAACAAGAGAAATAATTCTTATTACAGTTCTATTCTCAATAAATCACCTATTGTAACCATAATGTTTTTAACGAGACAATTAATTCTCATCACAATAACAAATATAAATAATGATAATAATTAAAAGTTAAAATATTATGATGTGACCTATTATTAAAAATATAGACAAATCGACTGCAAGTAAATTATTTCTAAAAAGCTAAAAAAAGAGATAAAATAAATCTAAATGCATTTAAAAAGGAGCAAAAATAGAGCAAAGATAAAAAAACAAAAAGATAAAAAGGAGGCACTTAATCGGGAAACATAAGTAAAAAGCCCAATATACAGTAGTAGTGTATATAGTGTATAGAAAATTAATCGATACAAAAAATGATCGATAAAAACTGCTCCAAACAGTTACTTCAAAACTCAATAATCACTTATGAAGCAGTTAATATCTAGATCCACGTTCAACCCTTTTGGCGATAATGTATCCGCCAAAAAAATCCAATGGGTCTCTCTCCTAGACAGATTAAGTTAAACACTATGATTATAATCAATTGATGTACTGATGACGGAACTATAGAAATTATGAGGGTTTTATATTTAATAGTCCGTTCAATATGTGTTAATTAAGTGGTCGCTTATGATGTGCTATTTTGCTGTTTTGCATATCTGTATATTGATCATTTTAATATGTGTTATTTTGCATATCTATATATGTTTTAGCCCTGATGAGAAGAGCGCAATGTGCAGTGATAATTTATATACCTGCTTACTAGCTTGTTCAGCCTGTGGGTGTGTATATCTGCATATTCTGTATTCGGTATATAAAAAGTGCAGTGTGGCAGATTGTCCCTCTCCCCCTCCTGTAGTAAGCCGTCAGTGTTTACTTCGGCTGACGACGCGCACCTGCCGTCACGCCGAATGCACTATGATTGGCCAAGGAGGTCGGGGTGGGATAATTTAAGCCTGTCCGTCTGACGTGTAGCCACGAACTCTGTTGAGGTCAGGATATGACGAAACGCGTCAGGACGTGGCTTACACGACGCCGGAAGTGACGTTTGTGCTCCACCGCAGCTGGATCCACAACAAGGAAGTGGATATCGCTCCTTGGAAAGCTGAGCCGGCTGATGTCTGCTGCGGTGAAGTACACGCTTAAACGCTTCCTTTGATGTGCTTTGTTGATTGCAGTGTTGATGTACGTATTTTTATTGAGGGGGGGTTCTCTGTGTGATGTGATGGGTTTATATCCAATAAACAGGATTACGCTATGTGCGCTTTTCTTTTGTTGTTGATTCATTTCTGAGCCCTGATCATCTGTGAATCCTCCGGAGTGGTGTTGGCAGCGGCTTGTGGCTTGGATGTTTCTTTCCTTGGAGGCTTATTATTGCTTAGCTCTGGTGAGTTTAACCCCCTGAGGGGAGTGTGTTCTCACATGGTGGAATTGGACTGACTGGTGGAAGGTGCACACTGAGATTCTGTTCTATGATCACCTTTTGAACTGTCTGAACTACTTTCTGAATTCCTCACCACTCTTAAAGGACTTTCATGTGAAGTTGGCCACATGCATGTTTATTTTAGCTCAACATTAGCGCTGTTTTTAGTGTGATATTATAGTCTATTTTATTGATTATTTTATACCACTGTATATCATGATTTGTGTATAATTTTAAACAGCTGGTTTTTTACTACTTGGATTCCGTACCTTTTGTGTGTTAGCAAATTGGATGTTACTTTCATTTTTATCAATTATTTCTGCTTTGGAAACAGCATCTTTTCCTGGCGCCGAGTGGTGTACTCTAGGGCCCATAGGAACACCTTTTTTGTACATGTGAGGTATCGCCACGATCGTTAGAGTGAGTGCACTAATTCTAGCCCAAGATCTCCTCTGTAACTCCAAACTGGTAACCTTTAGAAATGTTTAAACGTTGCCTAAGGAGACTTAAGTACCAAAGTTTGTCACCGTTCCACGAGCGTGCCCAATTTGAAGCATGACATGTTAAGTACAGGCAGTCCCCGACTTACGAACATCCGACTTGCGAACGACTCCTACTTACGAACGTGAGGCAGCTGCCGTTCTGTGCATGCGCGGCCACTGTTCGCATTGGAAAACGACGTCTGCGCATGCGCGGCTACTCGACAGAACATCGGAAAACGACTTCTCTACCGTTCTGCGCATGCGCTCCTGACTTACGAACATTTTCGACATAAGGACAAACCTACAGTCCCTAACTCGTTCGTAACTTGGGGACTGCCTGTATCTATTTACTCGGCATAACATCTTTCGCATTCTAGAAAGAAATTGGGTTAACTTTACTGTTTTCTTATTTTTTTATTCAAAAAAGTGTATTTTTGTCCCAAAATATTGTTGGACAAAGACCGCCGTGCAAATACGCTGCGACATTAAGTATTGCAACAATCTCCATTTTATTCTCTAGGGCAGGGGTCTCAAACTGGCGGCCCTCCAGCTGTTGCGAAACTACAAGTCCCATGAGGCATTGCAAGGCTGACCGTTAAAAGCTTGACTCCCACAGGCATAGGCATGATGTGACGTCTTTGTGCTAAGCTAGGGCTCATATCTCTGGAGACATGTTGGATTGTAGTGTCTATGTGCTCGGTCTAAGTTAATTGCCAATCTGTATGTAATTGCACTGGCAGATTGGCAGATGATGGCAGATTTCATGCAGATCCTAAACTAGCAGATCATTTTCTGTGCATGTGTGGATGTGTGGACAGTGGGAAGAGTGGTTAACACCGGGGTTCTAGCTATGTGTGCTAATTGCTAGACTGCTCCCCAACCCTTAAGCCTCGTACACACAGTTCGATTGTTGACGGGATTGTCTGTTGACAGACTGTTGTCCTAAAATTTTACCGTTAGTACGCTCCTTTTGACAATTGTTGTCCAACTTTCGGCCAACAAATGTTGGATGGCAAGCTAGTAAATTTTCGGCGGACAACGGTTTGACGACATAAGGTCAGTACACAAATCCGTCACATAAAAGTCGAAAGTACAAACACGCATGCTGGGAATCAATGCTCACCAAACATTAGCAGAAGGGGCCCAAAGGGTGGCGCTCGAGAGCTGAAATTCCTCATAGTACGTCACTACGTTTGTGTTTGTGGCACGACAATTGTGTACCGTTAGTATGCAAGACAAGATCTCTGGCACACGCCCTTTTGACAAAAATCAGACGCTCGGTTGGCCAACAATCGTACCTTGTGTATGAGGCTTGAGGGTGCACCAGATTGTATGTAAGATTTGGATCTGCCTGTGTGTGGTCAGCCAGTTGGATCGGAGTGGCGTCTCCCTCTAGTGGTGGCCAGAGGTAGTGTGGGCTGTGAAACTGGATTTTTTAAAACTTTTTTTTGCATTGGTAATTGTTCCCTGGGGCAGTGCCCACCCCTCATGCTATTATTTTACCCCCTTGCTTATTAGCCCAGAAAATGGGCATTTTTAAATTGACAGATTCAGCTCCCAGTTTCAGTATCTAAACATGGAAGTTCACTGAACCCTGCTTGAACCAAACCCAGGGCAGTTTAGCTCATCACTAATGCTCACCCATTATGCCCTGCACAACCTTTCATCCCTGTCAGCAGACTCACACCAGCTAACAGTGGGGGGGGGAGGTGGATAACCCCACCCCTCACTACAAGTGGGGGTCTGGAATCAGCCAATTATATAGAGGGGATGGATAACCCTGTAGGCAGTGAAAGGAATTCTGGTTCTGGGCGGCCATCCTTGATTAATTTGGCAAGCCACTTGGACCCTCGGTACCGGGAGACACCCCAAAAATACAGGAAGCAAGCAAGATGTGTATTCATAGGGTCTCTGTCTTTAATGGGAGATCATCTAGCTTATATAGTAAACAGATGAAAAGAAAAGGGAAGGGGTGTGGTCTTAGTGACAGGAAGAGAGAGACTTTGAAATACAGATACCAAAAAACAGTAAACTGGACACCTGGTCATTTAGTCATAAAATGAAGGCGATTGCCTAAGGATAAACAGGATATTCAAACTTGAAAGGGCTTGACCATAAATACACACTATAGGGTGTATGCAATTATACAGACATTCCTACATAATCATATACAACCTGAAACCAGAAGCAACGAGAGACTATACTGAATATAGCAGGCACAAATCAAATGATGGGAATTATTAAATTGGAGTCCTTATGATTCATTCATATTATTATAGGCAACTGCAGTGTTGGTTTTTGCCCGTTGTCCTGAAGGGAGAGCTGCGTCACCTCACCAGGTTGGCAGGAGCCCATTAAGGACTGAATGGTTCCCTATCATGGGCTCCAGGCAGCATCTTGGGAAGGCTGTTTTCTCCTATTGAATGCTAAAACGGGTCATTTATGTGCATCCACAGTGTGGGAGTGGGATGGAGACAGAACCTTGCTTGTCAGGGATATAGTGATATAGTGCAAGGGAAAGGAACCAGATGAGGATGGGCCGTGCATGTTTCCCTAAAGAGCAGCACCATCAGTGAGTCCTCCAGAAATGACCCCTCTTGCTATGAAAGATCTCCTCATACACCCAGCAACCTGTAATCCTTCCATCATATTGTCATTAGAAGTCCCTTGTTGTCAGCCTGTGCCTCTCTGCCTGTACATGATTTATCTTAGACAGCACCCTTCCACTAATCGGTCATCTTCTTGTTTTGAACTTCACCACAAAGACCATAAAAGCTACGTACAACCATCAATGTGGTGTCATCTGCTCCAACTATTTGGTGTCACTTCATAAGCCCCACCGACAAACCTGCTTCTCACTGTAAGAGGGGTCTGAGATAAACCTATAATGGGGGAGGAAGTTGATAACCCCTCGGTATAAGGTTGGGTTTGAGATCAGCAAAAAATTGGGAAGGATGTAAATAACCCTGCACCTTTACATTGAACACCAGAATCATCAACAGTCATGTGGTGTCCATGATGTCTCCACTGCTAACAGTACTCTTGTGGCAGCAGCTTGGGCACCACCTTCAATTGTTTGGTGGGGGGGCAGATGGTGGAAAGAACCAACAACAGTCCCGCCCTCCTCCATCTTCAGTTCATGCATTATAAGCCCGTACATCATAGCAACAGTAGTAGCTAAAGTCACAGTAATAAGGACTGAAGAACCTCAAAACTGAGTACAAAAACGCAGTGTCTCCTTTCTTTTGCTTAAGCTAGCAAGTGTGTGGCAAACTATGGGATTTACAGTAAATGTTATATCCCGAGGCTCCATTCACACATGTACGACTCCAAAGTTGCAACTTTGAGGCAACTTTGGATCGGTGCAACTTGGATATGACTTTTTTTGACCAGCGATAATAAACAACTGTTGCATTGTATAACATTCAGGTACGACTTTCATGCAACTTTTGAGGGTTAACATTGAAGTCTATGGCCTTCAAGTTGCATGAAAGTCGGACCAAAGTAGTGCATGAACTACTTTGAAGTTGCTGCAACTTTAAGTCCCATATATATAAATAGTTATGATTGGAAAACATGGGGAACGACTCGTCAATGAACTTTGATGTCCAAAGTTGCATGACAAATCTCACAAGTGTGAATGGAGCCTCCTATGGGTTATACAGAAAACTGAT
This sequence comes from Lithobates septentrionalis, assembly GCA_037952835.1. NCBI lineage: Eukaryota > Metazoa > Chordata > Amphibia > Anura > Ranidae > Lithobates > Lithobates septentrionalis. The sequence continues at coordinate 406,281 of JBBDGP010003839.1, forward strand.
ACATGCCATGGACCCACAACTGTTCTCAAAGCTTGAGCATACACAAGATTCCAACACAGTGGCAATATGACTGCTGTGAACATATACTTTTATAGTAAGAGGGCGGGGTATTGTTATCTATAATTGGAGCTTGCAAATCAGCTAATCAGAGGCAAAGCAGTACATTCTCCACTATCTGTCTACAGATAAACCTGCATATGACCACATCAACGAGGATGGACAAACACCAGATTCTTGTGATTGAGAGCATATTAAACTTCACCCTGGAGATCATCTACCTGCTGACGGGAGAGGTGAGGAGGATTTTAGGAGGTCACATGACACCACTCTTATCTCTATTAATAAAACACAGACCTGACTGGAGAGGTGAGGAGGATTCTGGGAGGTCACATGACATCACTCTTATCTCTATTAATAAAACACAGACCTGACCGGAGAGGTGAGGAGGATTCTGGGAGGTCACATGACATCACTCTTATCTCTATTAATAAAACACAGACCTGACCGGAGAGGTGAGGAGGATTCTGGGAGGTCACATGACATCACTCTTATCTCTATTAATAAAACACAGACCTGACCGGAGAGGTGAGGAGGTATCTGGGATTCTAACATGATATTCCTATTGGTTTTCCAATACAGAGATTTCCTCTTCTGAAGTCAGGTGATAATATGACCATCACAGTGCCTCCATGTGACTCCCTAAAACCTAAGAGACACAACATGCAGAAGATTCTACAAGTGACCAAGAAGATGATGGAGGTGCTGACAGGAGAGGTGAGCGGTGCTGGGAATTCTGGGACATTATCCAGTAACAGACAAGGGATGTGTCTGGATGGTGACTGTATCATTGTGTGTGTCAGGTTCCTATAAGGTGTCAGGATGTCACTGTCTATTTCTCCATGGAGGAGTGGGAGTATTTAGAAGGACACAAGGATCTCTACAAGGACGTCATGATGGACAATCAGCCGCCCCTCACATCACCGGGTAAGAGGAGACTTTATTGTAAAGGAGAGAGCAGTACGGAGGGTCCACCTAGATCCCCCATCATCTGATAAACACATAGAAACAATGTATTCAGTCAGTGTGTGTGTTTCCTACAGATGGATCCAGTAATGGGAACCCACCAGAGAGATGTCCCCGTCCTCTGTATTCCCGGGACTCCACACCGGAAGATCACACCATCCCCCACCATCATCAGGTAGGTGGAGTTGAGGGTCTGGAACATAAAGTGATCGAACACTCTGACATGTGGAGACGATGTGTGGACTCTACAAGATGATATATATTTATGTGATCTCACATCATAAATACTTCTATTTTACAGATGTTATTTTATGACATTCTCTTGGATTAGGGTGAAGATCTGATAGACATGAAAGTTGAGGGTGAAGTAGAAGAAACGTATGTGAGGGATTCCACACAGGAAGGTCACAACATCCCTCACCATCATCAGGTAGGTGGGATGGAGCGTCTAAACCTTGGACTAGTAGAGACGATGTGTGGATTTTCTATGTGATATCACCATTTTAAAGCTTATATTTTACAGATATTAAATCAATAAAAGTGATATCACTTTTAAATACAGCACTGTAGTGATAAATCATACAAAAACTACAAATAAAAACATATACAGTATCTCACAAAAGTGAATACACCCCTCACATTTTTGTAACTATTATATTCTATCTTTTCATGTGACAACACTGAAGAAATTACACTTTTCTACAATGTAAAGTAGTGAGTGTACAGCTTGTATAACAGTGTAAATTTGCTGTCCCCTCCAAATAACTCAAAACGCAGTCATTAATGTCTAAACCGCTGGCAACAAAAGTGAGTACACCCCTAAGTGAAAATGTCCAAATTGGGCCCAAAGTGTCAATATTTTGTGTGGCCACCATTATTTTCCAGCACTGCCTTAACCCTCTTGAGAATGGAGTTCACTAGAGCTTCACAGGTTGCCACTGGAGTCCTCTTCCACTCCTCCATGATGACATCACAGAGCTGGTGGATGTTAGAGACCTTGCGCTCCTCACCTTCCATTTGAGAATGCCCCACAGATGCTCAATAGGGTTTAGGTCTGGAGACATGCTTGGCCAGTCCATCAACTTTACCCTTAGCTTCTTTAGCAAGGCAGTGGTCATCTTGGAGGTGTGTTTGGGTTCGTTATCACATTGGAATACTGCCCTGCGGCCCAGTCTCTGAAGGGAGGAGATCATGCTCTGCTTCAGTATGTCACAGTACATGTTGGCATTCATCTTTCCCTCAATGAACTGTAGCTCCCCAGTGCCGGAAGCACTCATGCAGCCCCAGACCATGATGCTCCCACCACCATGTTTGACTGTAGGCAAGACACACTTGTCTTTGTACTCCTCACCTGGTTGCCACCACACACTTGACACCATCTGAACCAAATAAGTTTATCTTGGTCTCATCAGACCACAGGACATGGTTCCGGTAATCCATGTCCTTAGTCTGCTTGTCTTCAGCAAACTGTTTGCAGGCTTTTTTGTGCATCTTCTTTAGAAGAGGCTTCCTTGTGGGACGACAGCCATGCAGACCAATTTGATGCAGTGTGCGGCTTATGGTCTGAGCACTGACAGGCTGACCACCCCTTCAACCTCTGCAGCAATTCTAGCAGCACTCATACGTCTTTTTCCCAAAGACAACCTCTGGGTATGACGCTGAGCACGTGCACTAAACTTCTTTGGTCGACCATGGTGAGGCCTGTTCTGAGTGGAACCTGTCCTGTTAAACCGCTGTATGGTCTGCCATGAGGTGCCATGTTGAACGTACAGTGAACAGTATGAGAGAGTGAGAGCGATAGCACCAAATTTAACACACCTGCTCCCTATTCACACCTGAGACCTTGTAATACTAACGAGTCACATGACAGGGAGGGGAAATGGCTAATTGGGCCCAATTTGGACATTTTCACTTAGGGGTGTACTCACTTTTGTTGCCAGCGGTTTAGACATTAATGGCTGTGTGTTGAGTTATTTTGAGGGGACAGAAAATTTACACTGTTATACAAGCTGTACACTCACTACTTTACATTGTAGCAAAGTGTCATTTCTTCAGTGTTGTCACATGAAAAGATAGAATAAAATATTTTTGTTAAATTTGGTGCTATAGCTCTCACTCTCTCATACTGGTCACTGGAAGTTCAACATGGCACCTCATGGCAGACCATACAGCGGTGTAACAGGACAGGTTCCACTCAGAACAGGCCTCGCCATGGTCGACCAAAGTAGTAGCGTTATACTTCTATAGAACTGTTATACCCAGTTGTGACACTACTTGTATATTAAGACATCGCTCGTTGATCAAGTCACAATTTATAAAAAAAGTTTTGCAAAACACTCTCAAACCAGGTTACTCTCAATCTAAAGTTTTACTGTATTTCATTGTTCTCTTGCTTTAGGGTGAAGATCTGATAGCTATAAAAGTTGTGGTTAAAGAAGAAGAGACTTATGTGAGGGATGATCAGCAGTCTATGGAGGAGGATGAAATGACGAGGACATTCAAAGAGGAGGACACTCCTACAGAGATCAGCAGAGGTGAGCCATAATATATTCTTCTGTTATCTCTGCTCTGTTACTGCACACTGATTGGTCCAGAGTAGGGCGGGAGATAAGTGATGTCATAGGTTGATAATAGTCACCTCCTTTTACTGATACCCATCCTGAACAAAAGGTAGTATGTAACAAATGAATTCTGACCTATAGAGTCAGGACATGAACTGGGGTACAATATACAGTAAAAAGTATAAAAAACACAGCGGACAGTGCCCGTAATCGGGAACAATGTGCAATACAATGTATTAGGACAACAGGAGAATATTAAATTTTAAAATCTGATGCGTTTCGACCCTGACTGGGTCTTCTTCAGAGGATAATTATCAACAGTCACAAAATTCCCGATAATGTTAGGTGTTCATGATTAAAAGGATATAGTCCCTCCTGAGTTTATGCCTCCCCAGTACTAGGTCAACTCCTCAAAGAGCGGGCGGTGGGCCAGACATGCCTTGCGAGGAATCATGCATTTATTACCCCCCACAAAGGGGAGGGAAAAAGGGAGAAGCGGGTAGCGTCCAGCACTCACTGCACCCAAGGTGGAGTGGCAGTGATACTAATACTGAAGACCGGGATCCTCTCTTTACCTTGTGAAAAGCCTGCATGCAACCACCGGTCTCATTGAATGAACCTGGGCTAATTAATCTAAGCTCTCCAGGTCTTCAGTATTAGTATCACCGCCACTCCACCTTGGGTGCAGTGAGTGCCGGACGCTACCCGCTTCTCCCTTTTTCCCTCCCCTTCGTGGGGGGTAATAAATGCATGATTTCTCGCAAGGCATGTCTGGCCCACTGCCCGCTCTTTGAGGAGTTGACCTAGTACTGGGGAGGCATAAACTCAGGAGGGACCATATCCTTTTCATCATGAACACCTAACATTATCGGGAATTTTGTGACTGTTGATAATTATCCTCTGAAGAAGACCCAGTCAGGGTCGAAACGCGTCAGTATTTTAATATTTAATATTCTCCTGTTGTCCTAATACATTGTATTGCACATTGTTCCCGATTACGGGCACTGTCCGCTGTGTTTTTTTATACTTTTTACTGTATATTGTACCCCAGTTCATGTCCTGAATCTATAGGTCAGAATTCATTTGTCACATACTACCCTTTGTACCAATAAAATTATGCTTTGATTATTCATCTTGTATCTACTGGCTGCTTTAAAGCCCCGCTAGGGGGTTCTTCATACAATTTTTATGCATCTTATGGGGTGCACAGCCTATTTGTCTGCACTCATGTGAGTGTCTTTTGTTGATTACCCATCCTGAACATTAGACATTCTTTCTCTCTGACAAACCCCCTGGGGCTCATCTAGCTGTATTAGGATTGTTAAGCCTCGTAAACACGATCGGATTTTCCAACGGGAATTGTGATGACAGGCTGTTGGTTTAAAATCCGATTGTTTGTGCGCTCCATAGGACAATTGTTGTCGGATTATACGCAGGCAAATGTTGGATGGCAGGTTTTAAAATTTTCCGTGGACAAATGTGTGTTAGCGGATTTTCCGAGCGTGTGTACACAAGTCCGTCGGAGAAAAGTCCAAAGTACAAACATGCTTTGCTCGGAAGCAAGGACGAGCTGGAAGCGGTCGGTCTTGTAAACTAGCGTTCATAATGGAGAATTGACATTCATGACGCGGCAAATTATGAAATCTGGAAATGCAGCGCACAATTCTCTTCTTCTTTAATGGGATAATAATGAAGCTGCTTTGCTGGTGATAATGATGGAGTTATTGCAAACACATTTTCAAAGGCTTTTTTTTTCTAGTGATATCAATAATAATATTATTATGCTTCTTTTTTTATTTGGGCAAGTTACCACAACACCATTATCCGTAGTTTTTAAGATCAAAGATACAACTATGCTGGTGTCCGGTGTTGATTTTACTTTGTATTTTTTTAAATGTAACTGCCGACTCCCAAACTGTCATTTGAAGTAAAACACAGAGCCAAGTATTATTCTCCTCAAATTTTTTATTGTGCATTAAGAAAAGAAAACAAATAAAATTAGACATGCTATCTGTCAATAGAACTTAACCAAAAAGTGCATTCTATGCATCCAAAAATATAGAAAATATACCAAATCAAATCATTATTATTCAACCAAAAATACAATAAAAGCCTCATGCATGTGTCCTGCTTCTTAATATAGAGGGGTCAACAATGCCAAGAGTTGGTGAAAGCAGGGGTCCATCATCCGGAGATAATTCCGAAAATCATCCAGATTATTCTCCTGGAGCTCCCGCAGCAAAGGCATATGACATAATTGGTCACGATTAATAGAGCAACCACTTTTTGGTCCAAGAAATCCTCCTCCTGTTCCTGGACTGGACTTGGGTTAAAGCAATAACTCCAAAAAAAAAAAAAACACAAAGTCCCAAACTCTTCCTTTTTCTCTTTGCTGCGCAAAAACCGGGATGGAGGTACCCCTGATTTTCAGAGGCCTCATATAAAGTCCCACTTCTCCCCATTAACAAAGCAATAACTCCAAGGCCAATAATAAGTAACACGTTATCTCCTCCGATTCCACAACATGGCTGGTTGACGAACGGCCGTTCAGAAACAAACTGAAAAGCATGAAATGAAAAGTGCGAACTGAAAAGCGCGAAATGAAAAGCGCAAATCAACACTCAATGAACCTCTACTAACATGAAATTAGCAGAAGGAGCCCAAAGGTTGGCGCTAAAGAACTGAAAAACCACCTAGTATGTCAGTAAGTTTGTGTTTGTTGGCCGACAATTCCTTGCTGTTTATATGAAAGACAAAATCCAGGCACACGCCTTTGGACAAAATTTAGAGGTTTTGTCTGCGGAAAATCCGATCATGTGTACGAGGCTTTAGAGTAGCACAAATATGATAACACAGATTGTTCCTTTCTTAGGTTGCGCCCTCTTCTTTGAGCAGACTTCTAATTATAGTAAAAGAAAGGAAGAATAGGGCGCTTCTGCCTACTTGGAAGCGCTGGTCAGAATGAGGAATGTTCTCACAGCTGGGGATGGCCTTAGGACAACTCTTCAAAGAGTAGAAGCAACTCTAGCATAAAGAGAAAAGGACAGAGAAGGTGCCTCTAAGTGTAGAATGCAGTCAAGATGGCCACCACCCTTCCACCGGAGCTGTCAGAAGTTCCCCATAAAAGTTTACTGTACAAAATAAGGGACCATAGGGTGAGTACATAGATTGAAAATTGGCTACAAGGGCAAGTTCAGAGGGTGGTGATAAATGGGGAGTACTCGAAATGGTCAGGGGTGGGTAGTGGGGTCCCCTAGGGTTCTGTGCTTGGACCAATCCTATTTATTTGAATGCAACCTATAGACTGGGGGGAGAACCTCTGGGGGAATCTAGGATGGAAAAGGACCTGGGGGTCCTAGTAGATAATAGGCTCAGCAATGGCATGCAATGCCAAGCTGCTGCTATCAAAGCAAACAAAATATTGGCATGCATTAAAAAGGGGATCAACTCCAGAGATAAAACGATAATAGTCCCACTCTACAAGGCTCTGGTCCGGCCGCACCTAGAGTATGCTGTCCAGTTCTGAGCACCAGTCCTCAGGAAGGATATACTGGAAATGGAGCGAGTACAAAGAAGGACAACAAAACTAATAAAGGGTCTGGAGGATATTAGTTATGAGGAAAGGTTGCGAGCACTGAACTTATTCTCTCTGGAGAAGAGACGCTTGAGAGGAGATATCATTTCAATATACAAATACTGTACTGGTGACCCTACAATAGGGATAAAACTTTTTCGTGGAAGGGAGTTTAACAGGACACGTGGCCATTCATTAAAATGAGAAGAAAAGAGGTTTAACCCTAAACTGTGTAGTGGGTACTTTACTGTTAGATGCTTTTCAGGCACTTTCACACTAAAAAAAGCGCCTGAAAAGCTCATGAAAACCTATTTTCATTAAAATCAATGAATGCTTTCACACTGGGGCAGTGCGCTGGCAGGGTGGTGAAAAAACAACCCTCTCCATTGAAATCAATGGAAAGCGCTTCAAAAGTGCCTGAAAAGCTCTTCAAAAGTGCTCAGTGTTTTACTGGCAGTTTACAAGCACCTCAGTGTGAAAGGGGCCTAAGAGCGGCAAGGTTGTGGAATTCCCTTCCACAAGCGGTGGTCTCAAGGGGGGGCATCGATAGTTTCAAGAAACCTATTAGATAAGCACCTGAACAACCACAACATACAGGGTTATAGAATGGAATACTGATACAGTTGCAATAAAAAATATGTGAACCCTTCTGGAATGATATGGATTTCTGCATAAATTGGTCATAAAATGTGATCTGATCTTCATCACAGCAATAGACAATCACAGTCTGCTTAAACTAATAACACACAAAGAATTAAATGTTACCATGTTTTTATTGAACACACCATGTAAACATTCACAGTGCAGGTGGAAAAGTATGTGAACCCTTGCATTTAATAACTGGTTGAACCTCCTTTGGCAGCAATAACTTCAACCAAACGTTTCTTGTAGTTGCAGATCAGACGTGCACAACGGTCTGGAGTAATTCTTGACCATTCCTCTTTACAGAACTGTTTCAGTTCAGCAATATTCTTGGGATGTCTGGTGTGAATCACTTTCTTGAGGTCATGCCACAGCATCTCAATCGGGTTGAGGTCAGGACTCTGACTGGGCCACTCCAGAAGGCGTATTTTCTTCTGTTGTTGATTTACTTCTATGCTTTGGGTCGTTGCCCTGTTGCAACACCCATCTTCTGTTAAGCTTCAGCTGGTGGACAGATGGCCTTGAGTTCTCCTGCAAAATGTCTTGATAAACTTTGGAATTAATTTTTCCTTTGATAGCAATCCGTCCAGGCCCTGACACAGCAAAGCAGCTCCAAACCATGATGCCCCCACCACCATACTTCACAGTTGAGATGAGGTTTTGATGTTGGTGTGCTGTGCCTCTTTTTCTCCACACATAGTGTTGTGTGTTTCTTCCAAACAACTCAACTTTGGTTTCATCTGTCCACAGAATATTTTACCAGTACTGCTGTGGAACATCCAGGTGCTCTTGTGCAAACTGTAAACGTGCAGCAATGTTTTTTTTTTGGACAGCAGTGGCTTCCTCTGTGGTATCCTCCCATGAAATCCATTCTTGTTTAATGTTTTATGTATTGTAGATTCGCTAACCGGGATGTTAGCATATGCCAGAGACTTTTGTAAGTCTTTAGCTGACACTCTAGGATTCTTCTTCACCTCATTGAGCAGTCTGCGCTGTGCTCTTGCAGTCATCTTTACAGGACGCCCACTCCTAGGGAGAGTAGCAGCAGTGCTGAACTTTCTCCATTCATAGACAATTTGTCTTACCATGGACTGATGAACAGCAAGGCTTTTGGATATACTTTTATAACCCCTTCCAGCTTTATGCAAGTCAACAATTCTTGATCGTAGGTCTTCTGAGAGCTCTTTTGTGCGAGGCATCATTGACATTAGGCAATGCTTCTTGTGAAAAGCAAACTCGGAACTGGTGTGTGTTTTTTATAGGGCAGGGCAGCTGTAACCAACACCTCCAATCTCATCTCATTGATTGGACTCCAGTTGGCTGACACCCCACTCCAATTAGCTCTTGGAGATCTCATTAGTCTATGGGGTTCACATACTTTTTCCACCTGCACTGTGAATGTTTACATGGTGTGTTCAATAAAAACATGGTAACATTTAATTCTTTGTGTGTTATTAGTTTAAGCAGACTGTGATTGTCTATTGTTGTGACTTAGATGAAGATCAGATCTCATTTTATGACCAATTTGTGCAGAAATCCATATCATTCCAAAATGGTTCACATACTTTTTATTGCAACTGTATATAATCACACACATAGGTTGGACTTGATGGACTTGTGTCTTTTTTCGACCTCACCTACTATGTAACTATGTAAGTGGATAAATAGTCATGGGGTGAGATCGGATTCTGCGGGTAATTTTCTTTCGGCAGGTGTTGGGCTTTGTGATTGATGTGGATCTATATTGCTGGATGATATGATGGATGTACTTGGTGGGACATTTTTTTTTAATTAAGGGACTTGATAAAAAATTGTGTATTTTTTTTTATAGCACTACTATCGATCATGTTTTTTTATATTTTTCCAGGACACGCCATGGAGAAACCCTCAAAGGATCATCTGACTTTATCTCCAAGTTATAAAATGGAAGATGAGGACATCACAAGAGATTGTGCAGGAGAAAAGACATTGAGCTCAGCTATGGATGGAGGACTTCACAGTGTGGATAGACCATCTAATCCCTCTGACTCTGAGCAACCTCGTACTGTGAGGGATGGTGCCGGAATTCAGGGGAAAAAGAGATTTTCCTGTCTCGAATGCGGGGAAAGTTTTAGCTCTGAATTAAGTCTGACTGTACATCGGAGATCTCACACGGGTGAGAAGCTTCATTCCTGCTCTGAGTGCTGGAAATGTTTTACACGGAAATCAGAACTTATAAGACATCAGAGATCTCACACAGGAGAGAAGCCGTATTCTTGTCCAGAGTGCGGAAACTGTTATGCGCGGAAATCAGACCTTGCGATACATCAAAGAACTCACACAGGCGAGAAGCCGTATTCCTGTCGTGAGTGCGGGAAATGTTTTACGCAGAAAGCCCATCTTACCACACATCAGAGGTCTCACACGGTGGAGAAACCATATGCCTGTGAGTGCGGGAAAAGTTTTTTACAGAAATCGGACCTTGCTGTGCATCAGAGATTGCACACGGGTGAGAAGCCGTACCCCTGTCCTGAGTGCGGGAAATGTTTTCCGTGGAAATCGGACCTTGTTACACATCAAAGAACCCACACAGGAGAGAAGCCGTATTCCTGTCCTGAGTGTGAAAAATCATTTTCACAGAAGTCTAGTCTTACTAGACATCAGGCATGCCACTCACAGGAGAAGCCATATTCCTGCCCTGAGTGTGGGAAATGTTTTACACGGAAGGCCTATCTTAGTGAACATCAAAGAACCCACAAAGAAGATTATTTCCTTCTCACTATAGTATAGACTAATCCTAATAATCCAGTATCTCTCATGTGGTCAGCCCATAGCAGTTAACTGTGGTCCCAGACAGAAAAAAAAATTAATGTCTTTGTGTTTGCGTTGTGCTTGGGAGAGATCTGTTGAAATGTTGTGTATGGAAGATTTTATATACTGCATTGCCATTCTATAAATAGAGTTGGATGTAACATACAGTATGGAATTTATTTTTTGTACTAAGGTTTTCACTCCTGAATGATGGAATGAAAGAGTCGTACTAAGTAGAACGCGTTACTGTTCCTCTAATAAATGTGATGATGCGTCTTTTTATTTGTAGACCAACCTGCATTAACCAAGCCCAAGATATTAAATGGTTTCAAGCTTCAAGAAGAACTATGTAAATCAATATTCTCTTAGCATTTTTATAAAATAAAGATCATTTAGGTGGAAAAATGTAATGTATTAAACGTGACGTCATCACTCCAATTAAAAAAAAATAGCAGCTTCTGGGGCGTGGCCAGCATCCGAGTAGCATGGACGTGCTTTTCTAAAGCTCTGTGGAGACCGGGATTCAGCAACATATTCCAGCGCACTCAGACCTCGTTTGCGGACAGAAACTGCACCCTGGGACTCTCCTCACCCCCCAGCAGTGTGGCATGACATCCTACAAGCGCAAGGGAGACAGGCACCCACAGAAAATAATGGCCTATATGAATCAGCCGGCCACCGGACGAATCCAAGATGGCGCCGCGGCAGCAGCACTTGCATCTCTCCCCTCTCGGCATATCTCCTCACAGGGCCGCATCTCTGGGGAGGAGCGAGAGGATTTTATGGAGCTTACTAACCCTGAAAAAGGCTTGCCTACCTCATATCCAGGCACTCCACAAACAGGCAGCCCAGCGAAGGCAAGGATGAGGCTCGACACAGACAGCACAGCAGCACCTGAGGTGAGCCTAAGCATTACACATGCTGTTAACCCCTGCAGTGCTTCTGATCATTTGCTAGTTTCCCTACAAATGATCAACCTATTCTTGACACTACACTTAAGGACATGCTGTCTACCCTCAGGAACTCTATGCAGTCAGACATGTTATCCATTATGCAGCGTCTACACGCTGATATATCCTCAGTCTCAGGCAGAGTGTCCCAAATTGAGAATCAACTAGGGGGTTTTGCATCGACTGTAAACGACCTCGTTGATGCACATGAGGAGAATCTCGAGGACCGCGCTTGGATCAAGCGCAAAATGGCGGACCTGGAGGACAGGTCACGTCGCAACAATATAAAAATTAGAGGAATAGCAGAATCAGTGCAGCCCCACGAGCTACCAAGCTATGCAAAAGGGCTTTTCAAAGCAGTTTTACCTGACCTTAAAAATATGGAAATGGTGATTGATCGCATCCACCGCCTGCCGAAACCACCTTCCCTACCTGATACCATACCACGGGATGTGATCTTACGTATACACTTTTACCATGTCAAGGAACAAGTTATGAGGGCATCCAGAAGCGAAAAATCTCTACCCGAGCCATACTCGCACCTCCAAATATTTGCAGACCTATCACAATATACCCTCCAACTGCGCAGAGAACCTAATACAGTCACCAAAGCCTTGAGAAACCACAATCTGCCATACAAATGGATAAACCCAGCTAAGCTTTTGATCACTTTCAAAGGAGCCAAATTCACAGCTACTAACCTGAATGAAGGGTTGCAGCACCTCCGCTCCTGGGGAATAAACCCTGACAATACAAATGCACCATCTGAAAACCGCATGGCCCCTATCCCGCAGCTTGACGCCCAACTACCGCAGCGTCCCCGCTACTCTTCCAGCCGCTAAACGGGGTCCTACTAAGCTAGCAGTTATGTCCCGGTCAGCTGCAGAGCTCTGACTAGGCCACTTGAACTTTTTCCCCACAAGTTAGCCAAGTAAGTGCACAGCACTTTCCTGCAAGGCCGTCTGCACGGTCACTTGGCTCACAGTCAACCATTTTCTCATCCAAAGATTTACATATTTTTCTCTTTTTGGTGTTCTTTTTTTTGTTTTGTTTAGGTTTTGTGTTATTGTTGTTGCCCACCATCTCTGGTCTTCCGCACTACACAACTTTCCTAGGGGCGTAGGTAACACAGTGCTAACACTTGTAGACAACTTCCCCAATACTCCCTCCAAGCTAACAACTCAGGTCTCTTTGGAATTTTCGTCTCATCCACATTCAGAATGTCTATCAAATTCCTGAAGATTAATGCTAAAGGACTCAACCATCCAGCAAAAAGATCGTCCCTCTGGAAACTGGCTAAAGAATCTCACTGCGACATTTTGTGTGTTCAGGAGACGCACTTCAAAGACACAGCTCCACCTAACTGCTCCAACAGCCAGTACCCGCACATTTTCACGGCAAGTTCAAACTCCAAGAAAAGAGGGGTCCTAACTGCAGTTAATTCCGCTATAAACTTTGAACTGCACAACAAGGTATTGGACCACAATGGCCGGTTCATCATACTAGTGTGTTCCCTCAACAACGCCTTGTTCACTTTAGTAAATGTATATGCGCCGAATGTCCACCAAATCAAGTTCCTAAGGAAACTCAAACATAAAATTGACACTGTTCAAAAAGGTGCTCTTCTTTGGTGTGGAGACTTTAACTTGACTCCGGATTTCGAATTGGACTCCTCAACCACATCCAGGCGTCGTAATCTCTCCTTAGGCCCTCTTCTGAAAGAATTTCAACTGCAGGATATCTGGAGATGCCAGCACGCGTCAGAACGCAACTTCACCTTCTTCTCACCGTGTCACAATTCATATTCCAGAATTGACTTATTCCTTACCGATCAGTGGACGCTCCAAAAAATCTCCGCCTCTCACATTCATTCGATAACTTGGTCAGACCATTCTCCAGTGAGCATCACCCTCACGGACTCGTCCCACCAGTCACCGACCTTCCTATGGCGTATGAACACTAACATCCTCCAAAAAGACCACTACTGTGCCATTCTAAAAGATCATTTGGAACAGTTCTTCAACATCAACAAGGACTCAGTTACAAACCCAGCTACAGTATGGGAGGCCCATAAGGCCTATATGCGGGGTATTTTTATTCATCTAAGCTCTAGGGCTAAGAGAAAGAGATCGCAGTGCATAGATGACCTCGTTAAAGAAATTAATGTTCTCGACTCTTTAAACAAACAAAAAGCAAACGATCATTTTAAAACTAAATTGGGCCAACTCCGTTTAGAACTCCGGTCCTTATTATTGGAGCAATTTGAATTCAACCACAGATGCCTTAAATCCACCCTATATGCCACTGGTAATAAAGCGGGCAAACTTTTGTCCAAGCAAATTAAAGGGCGACGCACTAAAACATCCATCCCCTTTTTGTACCACCCATTCACTAGGGAAAAATTGATTAACCCCCAAAATATAGCGGAAATGCGTTTAGCGCATATTACAGTTCCCTGTACAATCTGAAAGAAGACCCCAACACTAAACAACCCACACCTTCAGACATATCATCTTTTCTGCAATCTATTGAGTTACCCACTTTATCCGCTCCACAACTTGAAACTCTGAACTCCCCATTCACCACCCAAGAAATAGCAAAAGCTATCAAACTCCTTCCAAACAACAAAATACCAGGGCCTGATGGCTTTGTTGCCGAATACTATAAACAATTTACCCCTATTCTAATAGATCCTCTTACCTCGATATTCAATGTAGCTGCGATCTCTTCTTCTCTCCCTACGGATCTGCTTAAAGCTTTAATTATCACACTGCCTAAAACTGGTAAGGAAGCCTCTTCCCCTCAAAATTTCCACCCCATATCACTATTGAACCACGATCTGAAACTTTTTGCCAAAGTAATAGCAAGCAGGATTATTGACATCCTTCCTGCATTAATTCACCAGGACCAATCCGGGTTCACGAAAGGGAGACAAACGGTAGACGCCACAAGGCGTATAATCAATATCATACACCACACCAAACTTCGGAAAGTGCCTTCTCTGCTTCTGGCTCTAGATGCAGAGAAGGCATTTGACAGGATACACTGGCCATGCCTCCAACAGACATTACAGAAATTTGGATTCCAAGGTCACATATTATCTGCTATAATGGCTCTCTACTCCAAGCCCTCCGCTCAGGTTTACTGTATGGCAATGCTCTCCTCCACCTTCCCTATATCAAATGGCACACGCCAAGGTTGTCCCCTTTCTCCACTGATATTCAACCTCCTTATGGAACCGTTAGCCCACAAGATCCGCTCCCATTCAAACATAGTAGGAATAAAAATAGGCACTGAAGAACATAAAATCAACCTATTTGCGGATGACGTCATTCTTATGCTGTCAGACCCACAATCATCACTAGAAGCGGTGTACTCGACTCTACAGGAGTTTGGCTCCATCTCCTATTACAAGGTCAACGAGTCCAAATCCCACATTCTAGGACTTAATATTCCCCCTACCACCCAAGAGATCCTCACTGACCGTTTCCTATTCCTCTGGGCAGACAAATCTATTAAATATTTATGCCGCGTACACACGGTCGGACTTTCCGGCATACTTGGTCCGGCGGACCAGAGTGTGCCGGACAATCCGCCCGTGTGTGGGCGCCGGCGGACTTTTCCGGCGGACTTTTTCCCAAAAGCCCGCCGGACCTAGATTTGAAAAAAGTTTTAAATCTTTCCGCCGGACTCAGTTTCGGGCGGAAAGTCCGCTCGTGTGTGTGCTGGTCCGACGGAAAGCCCGCTCGTGTGTATGCTGGTCCGACGGACCAGATGCGGCACGAGGGCAGGGTATTGCATCTCGCGCTCGCTGCAAAAGGAAAAACAAATTTTCCTATTGCGGCGAGCGCGGTGCATACCAGGCCCTTAGGTCTGGTATGGATTATAAAGGGGAACCCCCTACGCCGAAAAAACGGCGTGGGGTCCCCCCTAAAATCCATACCAGACCCCGATCCGAGCACGCAGCCTGGCCGGTCAGGAAAGGGGGTGGGGACGACGAGCGAGCGCCCCCCCTCCTGAACCGTACCAGGCCGCATGCCCTCAACATGGGGGGTGGGTGCTTTGGGGGAGGGGGGTGCCCTGCGGGCCCCCCCCACCCCAAAGCACCTTGTCCCCATGTTGATGAGGACAAGGGCCTCTTCCCGACAACCCTGGCCGTTGGTTGTCGGGGTCTGCGGGCGGGGGCTTATCGGAATCTGGGAGCCCCCTTTAATAAGGGGGCCCCCAGATCCCGGCCCCCCACCCTATGTGGATGAGTATGGGGTACATGGTACCCCTACCCATTCACCTAGGAAAAAAGTGTAAGTAATAAAACACACTACACAGGTTTTTAAAATATTTTATTAAACAGCTCCGGGGGGGGATCTTCCTGCGGCTTCGGGGGTCTTCTTCCGGCTTCGGGGGTCCCTCCGCTTCATCTTCTCCCGGCGTCCGGTTGGTTCTTCTCCGCTCTCTTCTCTCCAGTTCTTCGGCCGGCTCCTCTGCTGTCTTCAGGTTGCTCTCTTGCCAGCAGAGGTCCGGACTTCTGGGCTTCTTCTCTTCCCCAGATGTTGACACGACGCTCTCTCCGGCTGGACTGCTCTCCGAGGGCTGCGTTGTGACTTATATAGGCGGAGACCCCGCCCCCTTTTGATGTCACAGTCCCTGGGCATGCTGGGACTGTGACGTTTAGGGGGCGTGGTCACTGGGTGATGTTGACCACGCCCCCTAAAACGTCACAGTCCCAGCATGCCCAGGGACTGTGACATCAAAAGGGGCGGGGTCTCCGCCTATATAAGTCACAACGCAGCCCTCGGAGAGCAGTCCAGCCGGAGAGAGCGTCGTGTCAACATCTGGAGAAGAGAAGAGAAGACAAGAAGCCCAGAAGTCCGGACCTCAGCTGGCCAGAGAGCTACCTGAAGACAGCAGAGGAGCCGGCCGAAGAACTGGAGAGAAGAGAGCGGAGAAGAACCAACCGGACGCCAGGAGAAGATGAAGCGGAGGGACCCCCGAAGCCAGAAGAAGACCCTCGAAGCCGGAGGAAGATCCCCCCTGGAGCTGTTTAATAAAATATTTTAAAAACCTGTGTAGTGTGTTTTATTTACACTTTTTCCCTAGGTGAATGAGTAGGGGTACCATGTACCCCATACTCATTCACATAGGGTGGGGGGCCGGGATCTGGGGGCCCCCTTATTAAAGGGGGCTCCCAGATTCCGATAAGCCCCCGCCCGCAGACCCCGACAACCAACGGCCAGGGTTGTCAGGAAGAGGCCCTTGTCCTCATCAACATGGGGACAAGGTGCTTTGGGGTGGGGGGGCCCTGCAGGGTGCCCCCCTCCCCCAAAGCACCCACCCCCCATGTTGAGGGCATGCGGCCTGGTACGGTTCAGGAGGGGGGGGGCGCTCGCTCGTCCCCACCCCCTTTCCTGACCGGCCAGGCTGCGTGCTCGGATCGGGGTCTGGTATGGATTTTAGGGGGGACCCCACGCCGTTTTTTCGGCGTAGGGGCTTCCCTTTATAATCCATACCAGGGGGCTCGCAAGGTGTCAATCTCGCCGATAAAAGCGGCAAGATTGACATCCTTTTCTAGTCCCGTCGCACCTGAGTCACGTTCAGGAACTCCGGCGAAAGTCCGTCGGAAAGACGGGCGGACTTAGCCCGCCGGAAAGTCCGGGCGTGTGTGGGCAAGTCCGTCCGTTTTAAAGTCCGGCGCACCTGGCGGACAAAGTCCGTCGGAAAGTGTGCCGGACCAAGTAGGATAGAAAGTCCGACCGTGTGTACGCGGCATTAGGAATACAACTCACAGCTAATCCTCAATTCCTATTCCAAGAAAACGTCATCCCCTTCCTCCACTCTACAATCCGAATTAGCACACCTTGCCAAATATACACTCTCATGGTTAGGAAGATTGGCATCCTTCAAGATGCTTAAGCTTCCACAGCTATTATACCTCTTTCGTAACCTACCTATTCCGATTCTCGCATCATATTTCCGTAAACTGCAAACAATTTTAAACCACTTTATCTGGCAGGGCAAAAAAGCGAGATGTTCACACTCTAAGCTCATTAAACCTAAATCAGCTGGAGGCATGGGTCTTCCTGACCTCAGGGACTACTACCTAGCAACAATATTAGCACAACTAAAAATATGGTTTACGCCCCACATACAAAATCCATGGAAGAACTTAGAAAGCCTACAAGTCCCAGGGGGAAACTTACATAGCTGGATCATTAGCACGCTTCACAAGCACAAGAAAGACATACTTTTATCCCCTACTGTAATAGCATCAAGGGCAGCCTTCCAACATCGAACGCTCAAATCACCACACAGGGGATCTCTGAACCCAATCCCCATCCCACTACATACGATCTCCCTTCTAACACCTGATAGCAACATCTCAGCATGGACAATGAGAGGCATCACCTTAGCGTCAGACCTTTATACATCCGGAAAACTTAAATCCTTCCCCACACTTCAGAAGGAATTCAACCTTCCTAATAAAGAATATTATCAATACCTTAGAATCACCCACTGCCTAATCCATTCACCTGCCATATTCAAATTTGTCCCTACTCAACTATTGAAATATTGGTTTGAGGAGAGTCCACATATTAAAGGTATATCACTTTTCTACCAAACATTAAAAAATAAAACATTCTTCACTAAAACCCAATCCCAAAATAAATGGAAATGTGAAGTGGGAACACAATTCTCAGAAGAGCAATGGAGAGAGGCCTTAAATGCACCATACAAGACAACTAAATCAGCCAATCTATGGGAACTATCATATAAGATTGCCTTCAGATGGTATCGAACTCCACATATTCTGCACATAATAGACCCCTCTAAATCACCACTGTGTTGGAGAGAATGCGGCTCCCACGGCTCACTTTTACATTTTCTATGGTCTTGTAGACTCCTAACCCAATACTGGGCCGAAGTTTTCAAACTCATTCAAAATGTCACCCACATTCACATGAATCCATCTCCAGAACTCGCAATATTAAACCTAGGCATTGAGAAATTCCCCTACGCACTCAGAGGTATAATTACACACATACTACTAGCAGCTAAACTGATCATCACACGCAACTGGCATTCTAAACTGAGCCCTTCTTGCTCAGAAGTCATAACTACTACTCAATTGCACTGTACTTATGAATGTTTATTTGCGTCAAGCAAAGGCCGTCTACGTAAAACACAAGCAGAATGGTCCCAATGGTCCATCTGGTATAAAGATACGCACGATAAGACAAATCAATAGATTAATGTAAGCTATATAATGACCACGATATTCTGACCACTTACTCTTTGCATTCCCGTGGCATCACCATAGGGAACACACTGATATATGTAGACTACCTATAGCGTTACAGAAATGGAGGCAACATCTGTTATCCTTGTCCTCAGTTTAATATTGTTAATGTTAACTCAGCACCTACATAAGGCATCAGACAATTAGCTCTCTGCCTATAGTCTTCCTAATCGGCTGTGATGTGAACAAGAAGCAGTCTATCTCTCCCTCCCCATCACAGCTTGAACCCACTTGGGGTGATGAGGGAATGGAGGATCACCTTCCATCTCTAGCTGGTTTTGAATTCAAGTCTGTTCATTTACATGCCTTTTACCTGTTAATTATCGCAGCATGAATTGTTAGAATTACGACCACTTCATATTGTCTAACATATGAAACATGTACATTAATGCTTTGTTCTATGTTTGTATAAAACCTCAATAAATATATTGAAATCAAAAAAAAAATAGCAGCTTCTGTCGACCTTAGGGGGAGGTGTAAAACCAGGGGCACGTTACTTCCTGCCTCACTCTACAGGTATGAGAAACTACAGTTCCCATCATGCAATGAGAATTGTATTGAACGGGCATGAATGTGGGTGAGTACATTGAGCATATAATTATTGCACTGAATGAGCTAATGTACCTATTCATATATTCCAAAACAGTGGTCTCCAAACTGTGGCCCTTCAATTGCCTTTATCTGGCTCTTGTATCCACAGATACCAACGATGGGGCACCATTCCTCTTACAGACACCAATGATGGGGCACCACTCCTCCCACAGACACCAATAATGGGCACCATTTCTCTCACAGACACCAATGATGGGGCACCATTCCTCCCACAGACACCAATGATGGGGCACCATTCCTCCCACAGACACCAATGATAGGGGCACCATTCCTCCCACAGACACCAATGATGGGGCACCATTTCTCTCACAGACATCAATGATGGTGCACCATTCCTCTCACAGACATCAATGATGGGGCACCATTCCTCCCACAGACACCAATGATGGGGCAGCATTTCTCCCGCAGACACCAATGATGCGGCACCATTCCTCTCATGGACACCACTCCTCCCACAGACACCAATGATGGGGCAGCAAACCTCCCGCAGACACCAATGATGGGGCACCATTCCTCTCACAGACACCAATGATGGGGCACCATTCCTCTCACAGACACCAATGATGGGGCTCCATTCCTCCCACAGACACCAATGATGGGGCTCCATTCCTCCCATTGACACCAATGATGGGGCACCATTCCTCTCACACACACCAATGATGGGGCTCTATTTCTCTCACACACACCAATGATGGGGCTCCATTCCTCTCACAGACACCAATGATGGGGCACCATTCCTCCCACAGACACCAATGATGGGGTGCCATTCCTTCCACAGACACCAATGATGGGGCACCATTCCTGCCACAGACACCAATGATGGGGCACCATTCCTGCCACAGACACCAATGATGGGGCACCACTTCCCCCACAGACACCAATGATGGGGCTCCATTCCTCCCACAGACACCAATGATGGGGCACTATTCCTCTCACAGACACCAATGATGGGGCTCCATTCCTTATACATACACCAATGATGGGGCACCGTTCCTCACGTAGACACCAATGATTGGGCACCATTACTCCCACAGACACCAATGATGGAGCACCATTTTTATCTTGAATACTAACAATTGGGCATCATTTCTCTCACTGATACCAACAATAGAGCACTATTCCTTTCAATGAAATCAATGATGTGACACCATTCTTCCCACAAACACTGATGGGGTACGATTCCTCCCACTGATACCAACAATAGGGCAATATTCCTTCCACTAAAACCAATGATGGGGCACTGTTTACTCTCACTGTGTCAGGGCTGGGCTCAGCCCTTCCTTCTCTGAGCTGGCCGCTCAGCTGTCGGCTAATTGCCAGCTCCTATCTCTCCACAGTTACTCACCTGTTGATGATATCCTGCTCGTCAGTCCTGCCTACTTAAGCCGTCCAGTTCAGAGGATCTCTGCCTTCGCCTTGGTCACATTACAGAGACTATCTCCTGCATTCCTGTTAAAAGACTTGCTTGGCTGACATGTCTTCTGGCTCCAGATCCTGCTTACTGGATTTTTCAAGTCCTTGGAGAGCCACCACGCAGATGTCTGTCGTGTGCTTCAGAAACTAAGAGAGAACAATCTCTATTGTAAATTGGAGAAGTGCAAGTTCCATCGTGAACAGGTTAAATGCCATTGTCATTTCCACTGCTGGTTTTTCGATGGACCCAGAGAAACTTTCTGCAGTCCTACAGTGGCCCTGAACCGTTGGGTTTACGTCCTCTGCAGCATTTCCTGGGCTTTGCCAACTATTATCGGAAGTTTATTCGTAACTTCTCGTCTCTGGTCAAGCCCCTGACTGATATGACCAGAAAGGACAGTAACCCACAGAGTTGGTCTCCGGAGTCCATTAAGGCATTTGAGAGTCTCAAGGCTGCCTTTGTTTTTATATGTCTTTTTCATGTCCTTTTTGGATTGTGTGTGTGTATATATATATATATATATATATATATATATATATATATATATATATATATATATGTATGTGTGTATATATATATATATGTGTGTGTATATGTATATATATATATATATATATATATATATATATATATATATATATATATATATATATATATATATATATATATATATATATATATATATATGTGTGTTTATATATGTGTGTGTATATGTATTTGTATTCCACTAAAAGCTGATATTTTTTGATATCTCTTTTGTTTGCTGTGCCCTCAAAGTCCGACCTGGGGGTTACCTTTTTTGGAACCCCTTTTCTTTTGTATTTTCTCAATGATTTATGGATGAGGCAATTGGAGTGTTCTTTTTCCCTTATTTTAAACTAAGTGTCAATTGCTCTTATTCTGCTGGCACCTAAATTCTGGTCCAGTGAGCTGGAAAATATTTGTGCAGGGTGAAGCAGCATTCATGACAGTGCAGTGTGAGTTGACACCTCAATCATCACATCTTAGTGGCAACTTGGTGGGATTAATATTGGTGAAATTGGCCGGGGTCTGGCACATTGTTTGTCACGCAGTTTACATTAACATTCGCAATTTGAAGATTTTTTTGGACGCGTATGCTAAACAACATGTGGATCAAACCCAAGCAGTGTCTCTGATCACTATTTGTCAGCTTTCATTATGTTTTCTTTTTAATTCAAAGACACTGTAGATCAGCCTTTCTCAACCTTTTCAACATTGAGGAACCCTTGAAATAGTTCTCTGGTCTCGGGGAACCCCTGCTAAAAATTAGAAATCTACTCATGATACATTAGTGTGATGGTCAGTGGGAAGAATGCTCCTTACACTTGTGGTCATTGGGAAGAATTACCTCCTTACAGGTAGCTCAAAAGATCAACGGTGTGAGTGGGAACTTATCTGAGAGGCAGAAATTACCCAATGCTGAAAGAACCCCTAGCTACCTCTGGAGGAGCCCTGGTTGAGAATCACTGCTGTAGATGTATGTGCCCCCCTCCCCCCATTTTATTGTGAGGGGGTTTGCTTATCCAAAAAAAATGATTTGCCATTTAGGGCCTGCAGGCCATAGCTGAAAGGCCACCAGTGCATCATTATTATCACGGGTGTTTTTTTTGGCTGCAGTTTTTCTGAGATCCACTAGGTGGTGATCTCACTTATACTGAGAAAGGTAGGCTCTATGGAATACAGACAGGAAGTGATGTCAGGTACAGACAGGAAGTTCCGGGTGAAAGGTGAGTCGGGAGGAAGTAGAGAGAAGACATTGCTGGAAGAGGCAGCAGAGGAGGTAATAAGATCTTATTTTCTATTTACACCCAGTAAACCCCCGTCATGTCCGTCCTCTTCCTCCATAGTCACTGTGATGTCTTTTATCTCCAGCAGATGATGATACATACTTATATAGTGTGGAAATGTAGATTAACCCCTTCAGGGGCAGAACATTTCCCCACTTACAGGCCCGGAACATTCTCCTCATTTTATTATTATTATACAGAATTTATATAGTGCCAACAGTTTGCGCAACGCTTTACGACATGAGGGCAGACAGTACAATTCAATACAGGAGGAATCTGCTCGTTAGAGCTTACAATCTTGGAATTTTAGAGATTATGGAGTGCAAGGCTCGGTCCGAACACAAGTCCAGACTGAACTTTTGCTGTTTGGGCATTCCACTATTACACACGACAGCTTCTCACTGTCAATGGTTGTACTATTCGGATGGGGAGGTTGGGCTGGGGTAGTATCGCTGTCATTCCTGATTGTTTAAGGGTGTTTCCTTGATTTTAGACTAAAATTCTAGTAATATGTTTCTCTAAACACACTGACAATAAATAGACAAGCAATGACTAGGGGTGCAACGGATCAAAAAACTCACGGTTCGGATCGTTCCTCGGATCAGGAGTCACGGTTCGGATCAACAAAAAAAAAAAATCTCCCCCCACTGTAATATCCACAATCTCCCTATTGGCAGGGTGTGGCAGAGTATTGCAGGGTATTGGCGGGTATATTGGCAGAGTATTGTCAGGGCATTGCAGAGTATTGTCAGGGCATTGCAGAGTATTGGCAGGGCACTGCTGCCATCCGCTCTCTCCCCTCCACTGTACAGATCAGTACACAGAGGGGAAAGAGGAACCGGCGTCATGACATGACGCGGGTTTGTTACAAGTGATCGCTCCGTCATTTGACGGAGCGATCACGTGCTAAACGGCCACCGGGTGTACCAAGATGGCCGCCGCTCCGGAGCTAGGCCAAAGCCGCGGCCTTTCCTATGGCCGAGGCCACAGGGCGCTGTACGGATCAACCTCCGCGGATCGGATCACGGATCGATGACGATCCGTTGCACCCCTAGCAATGACAAAACATGGCCTACAAAGGGCAATTATTATACTACACACTCACTTGTGAATGGGCAATCATTACAATATGCAGCCAACACAATGACGGGGTGCAGGGGTCAGGAGTATGGAGCATAGAGCCCCTTACAGTGCTGGTAAATAGGAAAAAAAACATTCTCCAGCCTGCCACGAAGAATATGTTCCATCATTGGTGTCAGAAGGAGGAAAATACTGAAGGTATTGAGGGAAGTAGAGGAGCTTAGGGGTCTCTGAGGGGGTACTGAGTCTGAACGACTTGGGTGCCCCTGAGAGGGTAGTGGGGTTCAATGTTTTTGAGTGGGTAGCATTTCTGAAGGACTCTGGGCCCTTGATAAGGTTAGTGGACAGCAGGGCTATGAGGGAAAAGGAGGTTGTAGGACTCAGGGTGACTCTAAAGTAGAGAGAGGGGCTCTTTGTCCATGATGGTCCTCCCATCTGCATTTTATTTACACAACTTCTTCCAGGAAATTAAGGCAACCTTCACCTTCTTACCATCGCACTGATCAAATAAAATTTTCCAGGATACCAAGTTGAATGAAGAAGGGCCGTCCTTTACCCCTCGGTAGACACTAGTTCTTGGAGGAGGTCTGTTTGCGCAGCATCACTTAACGGATGGTCGGGGCTCAGTGATGTGCATATGGGGGAGCCAGACTAATACCTTCCCATGATACAGGCTCTGGCAGTGCCCGGTGCTGAAATTCAGAACACTGGAAACCCACTGATACTTCATACAATGTCCTGGATACTAAAATATACTTCTCAACCAAGAAAACAAACCCCTCCTCCTACCCACACTGGGCCACCATTGGAGAACAGACTCCTCCCTCAGCTCTCTCAGCTCAGCTCACAGCTCTCTACTCCACCAGCAGTGTCCTCCTCCTGCTATCCAATCCAATCCCTTCTCTTACTGCAGAGAGTGACAGTGACATCACTTCTGTCAGTCAGCAGGCTGCCAGAGATTGGAATTCTGGCAATTATCCTGATTAGCTGGAAAATCTGTCCAAAATCAGTAAGTTTCCCTTCCTGGACATCATAATGGCCCGACGTTGACCTCACAGCACTGCCTCAACTGATAATAATAACAATAAAACAAAACAAAACCAGCTCAGAAACGAAACAAACCCAACAGAGAACAGGGGATTTCTGATCTGGCAGGAAAAGAGGGTTCATGAATATGTAGCAAAAACAATTCAGACTAAATGTGTCCCCATGGGGGCAGTAGTTCTAAAATGTACAGCAACCCTCCTATTACCCCCCTCACATCCACATCCTATTATTGTGTGACCAATACCATCTAAATAATTTTTACTTTTATTTCCCAAAGTTATCCATCTACAAGAAGACCTGTATAGATCAAATGACGGCACCATTGAGGATGGAAGAGGACCGGAGTCACATGACTGAGAAGATACTAAACATCACCCTGGAGATCATCTACCTGCTGACCGGAGAGGTGAGGAGGATTCTGGGAGGTCACATGACATCACTCTTATCTCTATTAATAAAACACAGACCTGACCGGAGAGGTGAGGAGGATTCTGGGATTCTAACATGATATTCCTATTGGTTTTCCAATACAGAGATTTCCACTTCTGAAGTCAGGTGATCATATGACCATCACAGTGCCTCCATCTGACTCCCTAAAACCTAAGAGACACAACATGCAGAAGATTCTAGAAGTCA
Organism: Lithobates septentrionalis; assembly: GCA_037952835.1. Classification (NCBI taxonomy): domain Eukaryota; kingdom Metazoa; phylum Chordata; class Amphibia; order Anura; family Ranidae; genus Lithobates; species Lithobates septentrionalis. Next base: position 431,712 of record JBBDGP010003839.1, read on the forward strand.
CCAAGAAGATGATGGAGCTGCTGACAGGAGAGGTGAGCGGTGCTGGGAATTCTGGGACATTATCCAGTAACAGACAAGGGATGTGTCTGGATGGTGACTGTATCATTGTGTGTGTCAGGTTCCTATAAGGTGTCAGGATGTCACTGTCTATTTCTCCATGGAGGAGTGGGAGTATTTAGAAGGACACAAGGATCTCTACAAGGACGTCATGATGGACAATCAGCCGCCCCTCACATCACCGGGTAAGAGGAGACTTTATTGTAAAGGAGAGAGCAGTACGGAGGGTCCACCTAGATCCCCCATCATCTGATAAATACATAGAAACAATGTATTCAGTCAGTGTGTGTGTTTCCTACAGATGGATCCAGTAATGGGAACCCACCAGAGAGATGTCCCCGTCCTCTGTATTCCCGGGATTCCACACAGGAAGATCACACCATCCCTCACCATCATCAGGTAGATGAGGAACAATCACTGATAGTATCATTAGGATCTGTACATTATCTGCATTGATGTCATTTTTATTATATATTCAGAGTGGAAACCGTACATGTGGAGATCGTAAAGTTGAGGTTAAAGAAGAGATAAAAGAGGAGGATGATGAGGATGGGGTGATGGAGGGTTCAGAGCTTCTAAAAGGACACAAAGATTTGTACCAGGACACCATGGTGGAGTCATCCAGTAACAGAAACCCACCAGAGAGATGTCCCCGTCCTCTTTATTCCCGGGATTCCACACAGGAAGATCACACCATCCCTCACTGTTATAAGGTTTGTGGGATGGAGTATGTGGATGTGATATCACAATACTAAAGCTTATTTTTTACACATGCTCTTTTCTCTAATTTTCTTGATTTAGAGCAGAGATCCAATTGATATAGAATTTGAAGTTAAATCAGAAGAAGAGGAGACGTATGTGAGTGATGATCAGGAGTCTATAGAGGAGGATGGAATAATCAGGCTAATTATAGAGGAGGACACTCCTACAGAGATCAGCACAGGTGGGTCATTAACACTAAATATATTCCTGCTCCCATACTGCTCACTGATTGGTCCAGAGTAGGGCAAGGACTGGGTGATATCAGCCTGGATTTCTCTGGTCACTTTCCTGAGCTGTGTTCCCTGTCCTGTATTCCTGTAATTCTCTTGGATAATCTTCCTTCTCTGTGCTGCAGACACAATTTATGTATCTAGACTGGATTTATGGAGATTCTGGGGTTCAGCTGGCAGCAGAATGTTGATTTTCAACATAGTCATACCTCAAACTAGCCACCTGGGACATGTGTCTTGGGTCTTCTGCCCCATGCCCGGGTCTAGTAAGATCTCTAACAGAACAATTCTCCCAGGGTTACATACTCTGTTGTCTGCTGGCTGTCCTGGGTGGAGGGATATGTCTGTATAGTCTCAGACCCAAGTCACTGAGTGCAGTCTCAGGAGATGGGAGGCAGCGGTGTGGGATCTCTGCAACTTGTCTCATGTAAACATTTAAGCTTCCACTGATTACTGAACACCAATATTATGAGTCCTGACCATTACACTATATCAATTGAATTGCACATTACATAATCCTGCCCCCTGCACTATATATGCTGTTATACATTACTGTACATATTTCTGATAGTATATAGTCCTAACTCTTGTATCCTGTACAATACATTACATAAGCCCGACTTCTGCAAAAGACAGTTCTCGTTGTTTCCTCACTCTCTGACTAAGGTCCATGAATAAAGAAATGATCTGGTAGTAGATCAGAGGACCCATTTACTAGTTACCTTGAGGGGGGAATTGTAAGATCCTCAGAGACAAAGCTGCCTGATGTGGGCGGAGTCCTGGTTTAGGGGAACCAATCTGCTCATGTCTAGTAATAATCTTTGTATTTCTATTTTAGTAGATGGACGGGAGATGAGGAGAACCTCAGAGGATTGTCTCACTTTGTCTCCAGACTGTAAAGTAGAAGATGAGGACATCACACAGTATAGTCCAGGAGAAAAACCCGTCCTTCCAACAGATAAGAGGGTTTCCTGTACTGAGTGCGGGAAGTGTTTTTCACAGAAGTCCAATCTTTACAGACATCAGAGGTCTCACTTGGGTGAGAAGCCGTATTCCTGTCCTGAGTGCGGAAAATGTTTTTTCCATAAATTCCAACTTGTGTCACATCAGAGATCTCACACAGGGCAGGAGCTGCATTCTTGTCCTGAGTGTGGGAAAAGTTTTTCACAGAAGTCCAATCTTTACAGACATCAGAGGTCTCATTCGGGTAAGAAGCCACATTCCTGTCCTGAGTGCGGGAAATATTTTTTCCATAAATCTAAACTTGTGTCACATCAGAGATCTCACACAAGGGTAAATCTGTATTCCTGTCCTGAGTGCGGGAAATGCTGTTTAAAACAATCAGAACTTGTCAGACATCAGAGATCTCACACAGGTGAGAAGCCATTTTCCTGTCCTGAGTGCGGTAAATGTTTTTCAGACAAGTCCAATCTTTACAGACATCAAAGAGCTCACACGGGGGAGAAGCCTTATTCTTGTTCTGAGTGCGGGAAATGTTTTTCCCAAAAAGCAGATCTTGTAACGCATCAAAGATTTCACACAGGGGAGAAGCCATATTCCTGTTCTGAGTGCAAGAAATGTTTTGTACTAAAATCAGAACTTCTCCAACATCAGAGGTCTCACACGGGGGAAAAACCATATTCCTGTCCTGAGTGCGGAAAATGTTTTTCAGATAGGTCACATTTTTACAGACATCAGAAATTGCACACAGGTGAGAAGTCCTATTTCTGTTCTGAGTGTGGGAAATGTTTTGTACAAAGATCTAAGCTGGTCACACACCAGAGGTCTCACACAGGGGAGAAGCCATACGCCTGTCCTGAGTGCGGGAAATGTTTTTCACAGAAGTCCAGTCTTAACACACATCAGAGATCTCACACAGGTGAGAAGCCGTATTCCTGTGCTGAGTGCGGGAAATGTTATTCAAAGAAGTCCAATCTTTACAAACATCAGAGATTTCACACGGAGATAAAGTCGTATTCCTGTCCTGTGTGTGGGAAAGGTTTTTTATTAAAGTCCAGTCTTAATCGACATCAGAGATCACACACGGTGGGGAGCTAATTTTCTGTCCTGAGTGAGGGAATTGTTCCTCACTGAAGTCCTGTCTTTCTGTACATCAGGGATCCCACACAACCCTCGGGGTGTATTAGTGCTTTGAGTGCGGGAAATGTCTTCTATATGAATGTTGCTGGACATCACAGCTCTCATGTGGGGAAGAAGCACACCCTGATATACACCTCAGATATACTCCATGGCTGATCTTCATCATGTAAGAAACAGTTCATAAGGAGATCAGAGATCACCAAAGACATGGATGAAGTGTTGTACCGTGTTGGCCATTGATAGCAGTAGAAAAATAAGAATGGAGTCATTACCTTTTGTTGGCTGAATACATTTTGTGATGTAACGCTTCACAAATACTTGGTGGTCTGTTTTTTTTTTTAAAAATCGCTCATCGAATGTAACAAGCATTCAACCAGCCATGATTAATATTGGCTGTATGTTATGTCATACAGTAATTTCCTATGATCATTGGCTCCATCTAGTGGTCATAATGCCGTATTGCAGTATTCCTGATGATTGAGGTATTTCAGAAAACACACCGCACCGTGGCCTCTAGATGGAGCTAACAATCATAGGAGATGTGTTAATTAAAATACAGCCAGAATTTGTAACAGTTGGGCAAATGCTTGTCACATTCATCCAACAAATTTTTTGAGTGGACCATTTAGTTTCCTTCGTCAGACATGGTTTCATACTAAAAACTGAGATCATACTCATGCACTTATGCTTACAGTTGAGCATAAGTCAACAGTATTAAAACAATCATTGATTTAAAATACCACATTTGGCCTTTAGATGGCGCTATGTATTACAGACATTTGCACCATCTAGTGGCTAAATAAAATATTTTACATTATGCATTAAATTAATATCTGTCACGAACACGTACTTACCGAGGCCGAGATGCCGAGAGCGGCTCGCCCTTACGACCACGCGCACCCAGACCCCCGAAATGGGTACAGGAGGCTGGGGGCACGCGGAGGCACGGGCTTCCGGACGGATAACAGGTTCAGAAGCTGGAAGCGGGTGCCCCGGGATCCGGGGGAAGCAAGGCTGCAAACACAAGCAAAAGTTAGGGAATAGGCAGGTATAATAAGGATAGTCCAGCAGAGAAGTGGTTAAACAGGCCAGGGGTTTGGTACACAGATCAGGCAGGTATTTGATAGGATTGTCCAGCAGAGTGGTGGTTAAACAAGCCAGGGTTCGGTACACAGATCAGGCAGAGGTTCAAGGGCAAATCCGGGAGGGTAGTGGTTAATCAGGCAGCAGAGGTTTGGTACACAGATCAAGCAAGGTACTTAGGGACAATCCAGGAGAGTAGTGGTTAATTCAGGCAGCAGAGTTCGGTACACAGATCAAGCAAGGTACTAGGGACAATCCAGGAGAGTAGTGGTTAATTCAGGCAGCAGGGTTCGGTACACAGATTCAGGCAAAGCACTAGGGAACACAGGCTCAAGGAACAGGGGATAGCTGACGACAAACCAGCAACCCGACTGGGTGCTGGAGCCGTCAGATATAGCCCCCGTGCCCGGCGAGCGCGTCAGTGTGACGCGCTACCGGGCACCCGCACGGGCTACGGCGCGCACACGGGGACCGCCGTGCACCCGCGCGCGCCACACCATCAGGCCGCGGACGGGTGTGCGGCGAAGCGCTCGTCCCGTGCGCATGCGCACCGGAGCCCGGCGAGCGGAGACGCTCCCTGGCTCCTGACAGTGCCCCCCTCCTAAGGGCGGACACTGGACGCCAAGGCTGGCCATTAGTTCTGGATGATCTTGATGAAATGCTCGAATTAACTGTGGAGCATGTAGATTCCTGGCGGGCTCCCAGGAATTATCTTCGGGGGGGTACCCCTTCCATTGAATCAGGTACTGTAACTGTCTGCCCCTCTTCCTGCAACCAAGAATGGATTCCACTTCGAATTCATTCTCGCCATCGATTCTGACTGGCGGAGGAGGAGGTTCTTTTCTTCCTGGAAAAGGGCTGGGCACCACAGGCTTCAATAGTGACACATGAAAAACGGGGTGAATCCGGTATGTCTTGGGAAGTGTCAATTCCACCGCCACAGGGTTGATAATCCTCTTGACTTGAAAAGGCCCAATAAACTTAGGCCCGAGCTTTCGAGATGGCAGTGGTAATTTTAGATTGATGGTGGACAGCCAGACCTCGTCTCCTACGTCAAATTTTGGGTTTGTCCTCCTGCCCCGGTCGTACTGCTTCTTATAGTCCTCCTGGGTCTTGCGTAATGTATCTTGAATTTTTTGAAAATTGGCCTGTAATGAGATTATCCTATCCTGGACTGCAGGAACTGCCGTTTCGGGAATGTTGTTAGCGAAGGATGTGGGATGGAACCCACAATTGGTCCAGAAAGGAGTCTGGTTGGTGGAGGCATGGATAGAATTATTGTACGCAAATTCAGCGTAGGAGAGGAGGCTCGCCCAATCATCCTGAGAACCCGAGCAGAAGCATCGGAGGTACTGCTCTAGCGTCTGGTTGGTCCTCTCTGTCTGACCATTGCTTTGGGGATGATAAGCTGAAGAGAGACAAATGTTGATACCCAAAGCCTTGCATAGTTCCCTCCAGAATTTGGACGTGAACTGAACGCCTCTGTCTGACACGATGCTTCTTGGTATTCCATGGAGCCTAACGATCTCCTTGAGAAAGATGTTGGCCGTGTCTACGGCAGAGGGAGTACCCCTCATGGGCAGAAAGTGGGCCATTTTGGAAAGGCGGTCGACAACAACTAGGATGGTGGAGAAACTCTCTGAGCTGGGTAGGTCAACGATGAAGTCCATGGACACGTCAGCCCATGGTCGTTCCGGAATGGGCAAAGGTCTGAGCAAACCCCAGGATTTGGTGTTCTGGCCCTTGTTTCTCTGACATAGGGGACAGGACGCCACATATTCCCTACAGTCCCTTCTCCATCCTGGCCACCAAAAAGAACGAGAAAGGAGTTCGGCCGTCTTCTTGTTCCCGAAATGTCCTGCCATCTTGTGATCATGACACATCTGAAGGGCTAAGGACCGAGTCACTTGAGGTACAAATATTTTTCCCTTAATCCAGAAAAGGTCTTCATATTTTTTTAGGGAATGCACAGCTGATTCCGTACAAGTGCCTGATGAAGATTTGATGGAGGATATTAAGTCTGCTTGAGTTAGTCCAAGAAAATTTTGAGGAGAGAGGATCGTACTGGGTGTTGGTGTTTGGGAGTCTGCGGAAAACATTCGTGAAAGGGCATCGGCCTTCCCGTTCTTTGCCCCAGGTCTGTATGCAATATGGAAATTAAAACGAGAGAAGAACAGGGCCCAACGGGCTTGGCGGGGTTTTAACCGTCTTGCTGTTCTGAGGTACTCGAGGTTTTTGTGATCCGTAAAGATCATCACCGGATGAACTGCCCCCTCCAGCAGATACCTCCATTCCTCCAAAGCAAACTTTATAGCCAACAGCTCTCTGTCACCCACGTCGTAATTGAGTTCCGGTGGGCTGAGTCTCCGAGAAGCGAAAGCTACTGGATGCAAGATGGCCTTTGGTCCCTGTCTCTGGGAAAGAATTGCTCCGGTTGCAATTTCTGATGCGTCTACCTCCAGTACGAAGGGTTGAGTCGGGTCAGGATGGCAAAGGATTGGAGCAGAACTGAATAGTTCTTTTAACTTAAGGAAAGCCTCTTGAGCGGCTGCGGACCACTGGAACGAATGATGCTGCCGAGTTAGTTGGGTAATAGGTGCCACGATGGCAGAGAATCCCACGATAAATTTCCGATAGAAATTGGCGAACCCTATAAACCTCTGTACTGCTTTTTTATTTGAGGGAGCTGGCCACTCCTGAATTGCCTGAATCTTCTGGGGGTCCATTGCAACCCCATTGGTGGAGAGTATGAATCCCAAGAATTGTATGGTTGATCTCTCAAACTCACACTTTTCGGCTTTTAGGTATAGCTTGTGTTGCAGAAGAATAGCAAGAACTGTTTTAACGTGCCTCCTGTGCATCTCTAGCGTAGGGGAGAAGATGAGGATGTCGTCCAGATACACCACCAGGAAGTCATCTAGATATTGTCGGAAAATGTCATTCACTAGATGTTGGAAGGTGGCTGGAGCGTTGCATAGGCCGAATGGCATCACTAAATATTCGAAGTGACCGAATCTGGATCTAAAGGCCGTCTTCCATTCGTCTCCAGCCCTGATCCTGACGAGGTTGTAGGCCCCCGGAGGTCAAGTTTGGAGAACACCTTGGCCGATCGGAACCTTTGGAATAGCTCAGGAATGAGCGGCAACGGGTACCGGTTCTTAATTGTGATGTTGTTGAGTTGTCGATAGTCTACGCAGGGTCTTAGGGTACCATCTTTTTTTCCCACGAAAAAGATACCTGCTCCGGCGGGTGAGGATGAAGGGCGGATGAAACCTTTCTCCAGATTTTCGTCTATGTACTGCTTTAGAGCCTCCAGTTCGGTTTCAGAAAGGGGAAATATCCGGCCAAATGGAATCTCGGAACCAGGAAGAAGGTCAATTGGACAGTCGTAGGCCCTGTGAGGTGGTAGGCGGTCAGCCATTTGTTTACTGAAGACCTCTTGAAACTCGAGATACTCAGAGGGGACGTGTTGGAGGTTGTTTGGCGGTACCGCCATTGTGGCACAAACTTTGGAATCCGGAGGCAGGCAGTGTTGGGAGCAATACTGAGAAGGGAAGGATACTGACTTGGTGCTCCATTTGATTAGCGGATCGTGGGCTTGCAACCATGGTAGGCCAAGTATGATGGGGAAGATTGGTGAGCGAATTAGGTCGAGCCGTAAGAACTCCCGGTGGCCGGAGTCTGTGACTACTGAAATAGGTTGGGTCTCCTGGGTGATGGGACCCGAGCAAGGAAGGGATCCGTCGGCTAGGTGTATTTGTAGATCCTGCTCTTTGGTTTGTAGAGGGATCTTCAATCTGTGTGCCAAGGCGGAATCTATGAAGCAGCTGCAGGCCCCAGAATCAACGATGGCCTGCAGGCGAGTCTCCTTTTCCGGAAGCTGCAGAGAAACAAACAACATCACATAAGCCTTAGGGATGTTATGGTTAGGAAAGTTCAATATGTTTGACTGAGGAAACTTACTGGGCCTGATCGGACAGCTGCGCAAGAAGTGCCCGGTTCCTCCGCAGTAGAGGCAAAGGTTAGACTGCCGCCTGCGCTGCTTCTCCTCAGAGGTCAATGGACCTCGGACCAACCCGAGCTGCATTGGTTCGACTTCAGGGACCGATGCAGTGGTAACTGAAGGTGAAGTTTGAGGTACTGTAGAGTGAGGTCGTGGCGACGCCCAGGCAGGGCGAGGCTGCTGAAACCGTTCTGAGCGCCGCTCCCGAAGGCGCCGATCGAGCTTTGTAGCTGCTTGGATGAGTTCCTCTAAGGAAGCAGGGGTCTCCATCCTAGCTAACTCATCTTTGAGTAACTCAGACAGGCCTTGGCGATACTGGTAACGTAGGGCCGGCTCGTTCCAGTTGGTGTCGGCCGCCCACTTACGGAACTCTACTGTATAGTCCTCAATAGGTCTTCTTCCTTGGGACAAATGGTGCAAGATAGCTTCGGCGGTGGCCATGCGTTGCGGATCATCGTAGAGCTGGGTCATACTCTCAAAGAATGCTTCGATAGTGTTCAGGGCAGGGCTGCTCTGTTCCATCAGGCTGTGGGCCCAAGCCTGGGGTTCCTCGGAAAGCAGGGAAATGACAAACCCCACCTTGACGATTTCTGAAGAGAAGGTTCTTGGTTGTAGGGCGAAGTAGAGGGAACATGCATTTTTAAAAGCCCTAAACTTCTTGCGATCTCCCGAGAACCGTTCAGGTGTAGGGACCCTGGGCTCAGGAAGGGCCATGACCACAGTGGGGTTGGCCGGAGCTTGGGGAAGCGGACCCCCACTGCTGGGTGCAGGAGCTGCGGCTGCGGAGGGTAGTAACCCGGTGATCTGCTGTAGGCGGTTATCAATTTGTGTATAACCTTCTTGTAGCTTCTGTACGGAGTCCGCCAGGGTAGACACTTGCTGGCACAGGATCTCCAGAGGAGAGCGCGCTCTGTCGGCCTCAGACATCTGGCTGGTTTGTACTGTCACGAACACGTACTTACCGAGGCCGAGATGCCGAGAGCGGCTCGCCCTTACGACCACGCGCACCCAGACCCCCGAAATGGGTACAGGAGGCTGGGGGCACGCGGAGGCACGGGCTTCCGGACGGATAACAGGTTCAGAAGCTGGAAGCGGGTGCCCCGGGATCCGGGGGAAGCAAGGCTGCAAACACAAGCAAAAGTTAGGGAATAGGCAGGTATAATAAGGATAGTCCAGCAGAGAAGTGGTTAAACAGGCCAGGGGTTTGGTACACAGATCAGGCAGGTATTTGATAGGATTGTCCAGCAGAGTGGTGGTTAAACAAGCCAGGGTTCGGTACACAGATCAGGCAGAGGTTCAAGGGCAAATCCGGGAGGGTAGTGGTTAATCAGGCAGCAGAGGTTTGGTACACAGATCAAGCAAGGTACTTAGGGACAATCCAGGAGAGTAGTGGTTAATTCAGGCAGCAGAGTTCGGTACACAGATCAAGCAAGGTACTAGGGACAATCCAGGAGAGTAGTGGTTAATTCAGGCAGCAGGGTTCGGTACACAGATTCAGGCAAAGCACTAGGGAACACAGGCTCAAGGAACAGGGGAGAGCTGACGACAAACCAGCAACCCGACTGGGTGCTGGAGCCATCAGATATAGCCCCCGTGCCCGGCGAGCGCGTCAGTGTGACGCGCTACCGGGCACCCGCACGGGCTACGGCGCGCACACGGGGACCGCCGTGCACCCGCGCGCGCCGCACCATCAGGCCGCGGACGGGTGTGCGGCGAAGCGCTCGTCCCGTGCGCATGCGCACCGGAGCCCGGCGAGCGGAGACGCTCCCTGGCTCCTGACAATATCAAACATTTGACCAGCACATCAAATAGCCTAAAAACATTCATTGTTTACCCCCATTTAGAGGGAAGGGATGTACATGCAAATTTGGTATGAATAGACCCCTAAATATCAGGAGATGTTTATATAAAAATGGGAAGTGGGTAGCAGATACATTAATAGACCTCCTAGCAATGTTATTACCAGGCTGCAGCTAGGGGGCGCTCTAATGTTTAGAGTGTAATCACAGCAGAGTGATCCCATCTAGCTCACATTAACCCTTTCATTGCCCGAGTTGGTTTTTGTTTTATTTTTGCACACATGGTAAAATGCAGATTTTGGGCCCGAAGATTAGGTAAAACCCCCAAACCTATATTTTCTGACAGCAGAGGCCCTGTAGAATAAAATGGTGGTAATTGTTAAGGTGTTCCTTATACACAAATCTTACCTTAATATCTGGGTTTATTTTCTACTTTTCCCCCATTTTTCTGGTGTGATCTTTTCTACAATACTTTGTTATAATAATGTAACACGTTGTGTATTGTACTGTACACAAATGAATAACTACTCCGCCTCCACATTCCAGACCAAGTCATTTTGCTGACCAAATTGGATTTCTACCTTTTACTATTTCCTGATTTTTTTTTTACTGCAATCTTGTTAAAAGATAAAATTGTAATAAAAAATGTCTTGAAAGAAAAAAATGATGTGTGCCGGTTCAATGACAACACATTTAGGCATTCAAAACTGACTCATAGGTGACACTATGAAAGCCTTTACAGGTCATCAGTTTAGATCGAGGTTCCTCAACCTTGGAGGAACCCTTGGCAAAAAGTTTGAGATCTTGGAGAACCCCTAAAATAACGTTCAGATCTACAGCTCACAGAACATTGGTGTGATCAGCGATAAAAACAGTTGATATAATAACAATTATTTGAAGAAATAACATTAAATAATAGAATACATATTAAAACCTACTTATGTTATGTGAAACTTATGCTGGCTTTTTTCTGCACAGGTAGTCAATTCTAGGCTAAACTTGAGATAAGCAATGTACAGAGGGTCAGGATGGCACATTATGTGGGGGGGGGGGGGGGGCAGCAGCAGGACACATTAACATAAGGGGCAGCAGGATACATTAACATGGGGACAGAGGGGCACATTAACATGGAGGGGGACTCATTACCATGGGGAGCATCAGGAACATGGGGGGCAGCAGGACACATTAACACGGAGGATACAGCAGGACACATTAGCATAGCTCCCAACCATCCCTGATTCAGCGGGACATTCCCGCAATTGGTAGCTCTGTCCCTGGCCAGAGTATAGAGGAGGTGGGTGGTGGTCATCTAGCGTGGTGGAGAGCACTAGGCGCGGAGGCGGAGAAAGTTATCCCCTCCTCCACTTTGAGAGCTGAGCAGGGAGTTTGCAGCCATGATGTCACTGGTTGCTAGATGCCAGGCGGCTCTAGCAACCAGTGGCCAGTAAAATATCAGGAGGCGGAGTGAGCATCAGCGGGGTTTACTCACTCTGTCAGTTTCATTCTGGGACACTGTATTGTCCCGGAATGAAGATGCCCGGGACCCAGGACAGACTTGCTAATTGCGGGACTATCCTGGACAACCCAGGACATGTCCTGCTACCCCATATTAACATGGGGTAGCAGGACATATTAACATTGGGGGGGAAGCAGGACACATTAATATAGGGGGGGGGGGGGTAGCAGGACATAATAACATAGGGGCAACAGGAATTCTTACCATGGGGTACAGCAGGACACATTCAAATGGGGGCAACAGGACACATTAAAATGGGGGGCAGCAGGATACATTAACACGGGGAGCAGCAGGATACATTAACACGGGGAGCAGCAGGATACATTAACATAGTGTGACATTATGAAAGGCAAGGTGATTGATGGATGTTATGTTTCACCTCACATGCGTTCATTTGCAGTGAACTAAGGTGGAATCCAGTCTGGGTTTTACCAGCCACCTTGGCAGGGTTTGTTCCAGGCCAGATTTTGCAGTCCACTTGTGTCCACCAACAGGTGGTATAAATAAAGCAGGATTGGAGCAAAGAATTGATCTTGGCCTGGGACTCAGGAAGCCATACCTGAGAGCTACTGATGTGATGTCTGCTTTGTGAGAGACAGAAAAAGGTTTGCATTATCTTTGTTTTGTTGCTAGACATATTGTTCTTGCTCTGATGTTTGCAACAATATGTTACACGTGTAATGCAACCGCGGTTTACATACGCATGCACACCCTGGGCTTGCATATGCGCATGCGTGTGGGGCAATGGAGCTTAGGACAATTATTAAAAAAAAAAAAACTATTATAATGTTATGTTTTATAACTTTTGTTTTTTTATTTATTTACTTCATTGTATCACAAGGGGTTAATAAACCACCATGTGATAGCAGGTGACTGATACTCTTTATGGAGAAATTAGGGATCTAATAGACCCCCAATGGAACAAGAAAAAATACCCCCTGAATGGGATTTTGACAGACCACCAACTCTATGATAAAAAATATCTTTTAATGATATAGAGTAAAAAGACGTGTACCGTCTACACTTTACATAGATACATCAAACAAAAAACCCTTAAAAATCTCCAAAAGCGACGTTTAAAAAATTCTGCAGGTTGCATGTTTTGAGTTACAGAGGAGGTCTAGGGCTAAAATTATTGCTCTCGCTCTGCCAATCGCGGCGATACCACACATGTGTGGTTTGAACAGCATTTTCATATGCGGGCGCTACTCACGTATGCGTTTCCTTCTGCACACAACCTCGTCGGGACGGGGCGCATTTAAAACATTTTTTTTCTTATTAATTTTACCTTTTTTATTTTTTATTTTTACACAGTTTAAAGAAAAAATTGCACTTTTATTCCTATTACAAGGAATGTAAATATCCCTTGTAATAGAAAAAAGCATGACAGGACCTCTTAAATATGAGATCTGGGGTCAAAAAGACCTCAGATTTCATATTTAGACTTAAATGCAATAAAAAATAAATAAAAAAACTGTAACTATGTACAGGGGGGTAACTATGCACAGGGTGGGGAACTATGCACAGGGGGTAACTATGCTCAGGGGGATAACTATGCACAGGGGGGTTACTATGTACAGGGTTGGTAACTATGTACAGGGGGTGACTAGGGGGAAAGGGGTAACTAGGGGGGCGAGGGGTAACTATATACAGGGGGAGGGGGGTAACTATGTACAGGGGGGTAACTATGGCTCTGCCTGGGACACTGATGTAAGGCCTGAGGCTGGGGACATTGGTGTAAGGACTGACTCTGCTGGGGGCAACTGATGTAAGGAGGGACTCTGCTGGGGGCACCTGATGCAAGGAGGGACTCTGCTGGGAGCACCTGATGCAAGTACGGACTCTGCTGGGGGCACCTGATGCAAGGACGGACTCTGCTGGGGGCACTTAATGCAAGGATGGACTCTGCTGGGGGCACCTGATGAAAGGACGGACTCTGCTGGGGGCACCTGATGCAAGGACGGTCTCTGCTGGGGGCACCTGATGCAAGGAAGGACTCTGCTGGGGACACCTTATGCAAGGATGGACTCTGCTGGTGGCAGGCGACGTGGCAGGTGACACGCTCAGGGGTCTCACTGATTCTGCATTATGGTGAGTTGAATGATTTAATTTTATAGTACAATGTAATAATAGAAATAATGCGCTTCATTCATCCTGACACCATAACAATCATGGTGCTGGGATGATTGAAGCGCTTACACCAGGTGTTTGGAGTTTCTTTATCTGCTGATTGTTAAACTCTGGAATACACATATTTCTATTGTGGTGTAGGATCTGGGGCTGCTGCCCCTCCATCCCTCTCCCCCCTTTCCCTCCCCATCCCTCATTCATCTCAGACTCTAACCACACCCCCTTTTAACCATGCCCATTGAAGCCACGCCCACTGTTTCACGTAAACAACACTGCATTTCCCCCCATGCCACACCTACAAATGCATGCCCCACCCCCTAATTATAATGCTACTCCTCCTACGGCCAAAAAAGTATCACTAAAATTTTTTTTACAATGTTGGCAACTATACACACACAGCACAAGGCCGTGTTCACACTACAAGACATTTCTCTGGGCTGCCGTTCCTCTGAGCTCCACAAGGTGGTGATCTCACTTCTACCCAGACAGAAAGTCTCTATGGAAGACAGGAAGTGATGTCAGTACAGACAGGAAGTTCCATATGATAATAAGTAGAGTAGAGATGTTGCTGGAACTGGAGGTAATAAGATACTCTTTATCTTCTGTTCATTGAAGGACACATCCAGACCTTCATGTCCTTCAAATAATTTATAGAAATGGACATTATGCTGAGTACAAAGATCCCATTTTGTATTTACACCCAGTAACCTGTAAGTTGCTGGAAGTGGCAGCAGAGGAGGTAATAAGATCTTATTTTCTATTTACACCCAGTAACCCCCCCCCGTCATGTCCGTCCTCTTCCTCCATAGTCACTGTGATGTCTTTTATCTCCAGCAGATGATGATACACACATATATAGTGTGGAAACCTAGATTAACCCCTTCAGGGGCAGAACATTTCTCATTTCAAGGGCTGAAACACAATTTAGTTAAATTCTAGTAATATGGTCCCCTAAACAAACAGCACTGAAAATAAATAGACAAGACAATGTCCATCCTGACCATACATGGCCTACAGAGGGCAATACTTACACTGCACAAGCAGCAAATGGGCAATCATTACAATATGCATCCAACACAATAATAGAGTGCAGGGGTCAGGAGTATGACGTATAGAGCCCCTTACATTGCTGGTCAGTAAGAAGAAAACATCCCCCAGCCTGACAAAAGAAATATGTTCTATCATTGGTGACAAAGGGAGGAAAATACTGAGGATTCTAAGGCTAAGTGGAGGAACTTATAGGCTGTGAGGGACAACTGATAGCTGATGGACTCTTGGAGCCCCTGAGGGGGTAGTGGGGTTGAAGGGCTTTGAGGGGGTAGTGTAGCTTAAGGACTTTAGGTTCTTGATAGGGTTAGTGGGCAACAGGACACAGAGGGAAAAGGGGGCTGTAGGGCTCAGGGGGACCTACTAAGGTAGGGAGAGGGACTGTTGGTCTATAATGGTCCTCCCATCTGCGCTTAACTTTTCAGACCTCCTTAGAGAACTTCTGTCAGGAAAGGTAGACAACATTCACCTTCTTACCATCTCACTTGTCAAATAAAATTTTCCAAAATACAAAGTGGAATGAAGAAGGACAGTCCTGCATCTCTTCATGGGCTAACAGGTGGCCAGGGATCAGCACTATGAATCTAGAGAGACCGCACCATACCCACCCAGGGCACAGGCTCTTGCAGTGCCCGACTCTGGAATTTAGAACAACAGGAACTCACTGCTACTCTGTACAATGTCCTGGATACTACAGTATACTTGGCAACCAAATGAACAATCCACACACCCCCCTGCTGTCCTCTACCTACCCATGCTGGGCTGTCATTGGGGGAAAGAGAACAGACTCCTCCCCCACAGCTCTCTATTCAACCAGTATAATCCGTCTGCTATCCAATCCAATCTCCTATCCTAATGCAGAGAGTGGCAGTGACATCACTCCTATCAGTCAGCAGGCTGCCGAAGATTGGAGCCTTGCACCCGGAGTTCAGATCTAAAACTAATCAAAACCAGATCAGAAGCTAAATAAACCCAACAGAGAAAAGGGAATTTCAGGTCTGTCAGGCAAGAGAATACTGGGTTCTTGAAAATGTAACAAAAAGAATTATGTTCCCATGGGGGCAGTAGTTCTTAAAAATACAATAACTTTTTTTGGGAACCTATAACCTCTTATGCTATTGCTATTTGGGGATATCATACTGTATATAATGATTGTACATTGTATATGTCCTCCCCTTCCCCCCTTTTTTTCCCCCTTTACTAGGGTTTAATATGGAAGGATTTCTGATGTCTGTTATTATTTGGTATGGGAGATGCATTGTACACTGGTGCTGGGAATTGTAGTGCTGAATGTTTATTATGTTCAATGTTTGTATGTATCTTTTTCTATGTTTAAAAAACTTTTAATAAAAAGAACTTACAAAAAAAAATAAAAAAATACAATGACTTTCATTTACCAAAGTTATCCGTCTACAAAGAGACCTGTCTAGATTAAATGATGGCACCAATGAGGATAAAGGAGGACTGGAGTCACATGACTGAGAAAATACTAAACCTCACCCTGGAGATCATCTACCTTCTGACCGGAGAGGTGAGGTGGATTCTGGGAGGTCACATGACATCACTCTTATCTCTATTAAAAAACACAGACCTGACCGGAGAGGTGAGGAGGATTCTGGTATTCTAACATGATATTCCTATTGGTTCCTCAATACAGAAATTTCCTCTTCTGAAGTCAGGTGATCATATCACCATCACAGTGCCTCCATGTGACTCCCTAAAACCTGAGAGACACAACATGGAGTAGATTCTAGAAGTCACCAAGAAGATGATGGAGCTGCTGACAGGAGAGGTGAGCGGTGCTGGGAATTCTGGGACATTATCCAGTAACAGACAAGGGATGTGTCTGGATGGTGACCGTACGTGGCTAACAAAGGGCAATTATTACACTACAAAGGCAGCGAATGGGCAATCATTACAATATGCAGCCAACACAATGATGGAGTGCAGGGGTCAGGAGTATGGAACATAGAGCCCCTTACATTGCTGGTCAGGGGGAAGAAAACATTCCCCAGCCTGCCATGAAGAATATGTTCCATCATTATTGTCAGAGGGAGGAAAATAGCAAGAAGGCAGGAGGATTGTATTTATCATTCCTTGTCCGCAGATCTAACACTAAACAAAACCAGTTCAAACACAAAACAACCCAACAGAGAAGAGGGGCAGGTCAGGAGGGTTCTGGGACCTTTAAAAGGTAACAAATACTAAACAGTCCAAACTAAATGTGTTCCCATGGAGGCAGTAGTCCCTAAATGTACAGCAACTTTCCTATTACCCCCCTCACATCCACATCCTATTATTGTGTGACCAATACCATCCAAATAATTCTTACTTTCATTTCCCAAACTTATCCGTCTACAAGGAGACCTGTATAGAACAAATGACGGCACCAATGAGGATGGAGGAGGACCGGAATCACATGACTGAGAAGATACTAAACCTCACCCTGGAGATCATCTACCTGCTGACCGGAGAGGTGAGGAGGATTCTGGGAGGTCACATGACATCACTCTTATTTCTAATAATAAAACACAGACCTGACTAGAGAGGTGAGGAGGATTCTGGGATTCTAACATGATATTACTATTGGTTTTCCAATACAGAGATTTCCTCTTCTGAAGTCAGGTGACCATATGACCATCACAGTGCCTCCATGTGACTCCCTAAAACCTGAGAGACACAACATGCAGAAGATTCTAGAAGTCACCAAGAAGATGATGGAGCTGCTGACAGGAGAGGTGAGCGGTGCTGGGAATTCTGGGACATTATCCAGTAACAGACAAGGGATGTGTCTGGATGGTGACTGTATCATTGTGTGTGTCAGGTTCCTATAAGGTGTCAGGATGTCACTGTCTATTTCTCCATGGAGGAGTGGGAGTATTTAGAAGGACACAAGGATCTCTACAAGGACGTCATGATGGACAATCAGCCGCCCCTCACATCTCCGGGTAAGAGGAGACTTTATTGTAAAGGTGAGAGCAGTACGGAGGGTCCACCTAGATACCCCATCATCTGATAAACACATAGAAACAATGTATTCAGTCAGTGTGTGTGTTTCCTACAGATGGATCCAGTAATGAGAACCCACCAGAGAGATGTCCCCGTCCTCTGTATTCCCGGGATTCCACACAGGAAGATCACACCATCCCTCATCATCACCAGGTAGATGAGGAACAATCACTGATAGTATCATTAGGATGATCTGTACATTATCTGCATTGTTACCATTGTTGTCATTTTTATTATATATTCAGAATGGAAACCTGAAAGATTCTAAAGTTGAGATTAAAGCAGAAGAAGAAGAGAGGTATGTGAGGGATGATCAGCAGTCTATGGAGGAGGATGGAATAACGGGGACATTTATAGAGGAGGACACTCCTACAGAGATTTGTACAGGTGGGTCATTAACACTAAATACATTCCTCCACCCATACTGCTCACTGATTGGTCCAGAGTAGGGCAAGGACTAGGTGATTTCAGCCTTCAGCCGTCACTTTCCTGAGCTGTGTTCCCCATCCTGTATTCCTCTCAAATAATCTTCCTTCCCTGTGCTGCAGACACAATTAATGTGTCTAGACTGGATTTATGGAGATTCCTGGGTTGAGCTGGAAGCAAAATGTTGATTTTCACCATAAGCCTTGTTCAATCTAGGCACCTGCAGTATGGGATTTGGGTCTTCTGCCCCATGCCCGGGTTTAGTAAGATCTCAGACACAACAATTCTCCCAGGGTTACTTGCTCTGTTGTCTGCTGGCTGTGCCGGGTGGAGGGATATGTCTGTATGATCTCAGACTCAAGTCACTGAGTGCAGTCTCAGGAGATGGGAGGCAGCAGTGTGGGATCTCTGCAACTTATTTCAGTTAAGGTTTAAGTAAACCTTTAAGCTTCCACTGATTACTGATCTCATTTATATTGCAACTTACATAGTCCTGACCAATACCCTATGTATACTGTTGTACTATTTCATTTATTCATAAACGACCTGGAGGATGGGGTAAACAGTTCAATCTCTGTATTTGCGGACGATACTAAGCTAAGCAGGGCAATAACTTCTCCGCAGGATGTGGAAACCTTGCAAAACGATATAAACAAATTAATGGGGTGGGCAACTACATGGAAAATGAGGTTCAATGTAGAAAAATGTAAAATAATGCATTTGGGTGGCAAAAATATGAATGCAATCTACTCACTGGGGGGAGAACCTCTGGGGGAATCTAGGATGGAAAAGGACCTGGGGGTCCTAGTAGATGATAGGCTCAGCAATGGCAGGCAATGCCAAGGTGCTGCAAGCAAAGCAAACAGAATATTGGCATGCATTAAAAAGGGGATTAACTCCAGAGCTAAAACAATAATTCTCCCGCTCTACAAGACTCTGGTCCGGCCGCACCTGGAGTATGCTGTGTAGTTCTGGGCACCAGTCATCAGGAAGGATGTGCTGGAACTGGAGCAACAAAACTAATAAAGGGTCTGGAGGATCTTAGTTATGAGGAAAGGTTACGAGCACTGAACTTATTCTCTCTGGAGAAGAGACGCTTGAGAGGGGATATGATTTCAATGTACAAATACCGTACTGGTGACCCCACAATAGGGATAAAACTTTTCCACAAAAGGGAATTTAATAAAACAAGCTGCCGTTCACTAAAACTACAAGAAAGGCAGTTTAACATTAAACTGCGTTAGAGCGTTCTTTACCGTAAGAGCGGCAAGGATGTGGTCTCAGCGGGGAGCATTGATAATTTCAAAAGGCTATTAGATAAGCACCTGAACGACCGCAACATACAGAGTTATACAATGTAATACTGGCATATAATCACACAGATAGGTTGGACTTGATGGTCTTTTTTCAACCTCACCTACTATGTAACATTTAATAGTCCTCACCCCTGCACTTTATACTCTATAGCAGGGGTCTCAAACTGGCGGCCCTCCAGCTGTTGGGAAACTACAAGTCCCATCATGCCTCTGCCTATGGGAGCCCTGCTTGTAACTGTCAGCCTTGCAATGCCTCATGGGAATTGTAGTTCTGCAACAGCTGGAGGGCCACCAGTTTGAGACCCCTGCTCTATAGTGTAAATTACTTAATTCTTATACTATATAGTCCTAACTGATGTATCTTAAATAGTCTTGAGTTCTGTTCTCTACCCACTGCTATATATAAATATATTATGTAATCTCTTTTATTACCCCCATTTTCTACCAGCTGGACATTTTATATCCAATGATTTGATTGGAGCACAGACTTTTACATGTTAATAAAAATGTGATAACATCCTCAAACTTAGGAACCTTAAACAGAAAGTGATAATGAGGGAGGAGTCAATAACCCAATGATGGTGGTCTTCAGGATCAGTCCAGTCTTCTTCTTGCTTGTTCTCCCCCCATCCTCACTCTCTGACCTCTGGTGGGGCTCAGCCCCGATGTTATTCATGACTAAATCATGGACTAAATAAGGAAGTGCAGGACTTCTTGTGTTGAGAAGATGGCAATGAGTGATAGAGGGGGTGGGGACACTCGTCCTATAATCCCCTCATCACTGTCACTCCTATAAAAGACAGTTCTCGTTGTTTCCTCAATCTCTGACTAAGGTCCATGAATAAAGAAATGAACTGGTAGGCGATCAGAGGACCCATTTACTAGTTACCTTGAGGGGGGAATTGTAAGACCCTCAGAGACAAAGCTGCCTGATGTGGGCGGAGTCCTGGTTTAGGGGAACCAATCTGCTCATGTCTAGTAATAATCTTTGTATTTCTATTTTAGTAGATGGACGGAAGATGAGGAAAACCTCAGAGGATTGTCTCACTTTGTCTCCAGACTGTAAAGTAGAAGATGAGGACATCACACAGTATAGTCCAGGAGAAAACCCGGCTACCTCAAATGTCCATCCGGCACCACACAGTGTAGATGGACCATCGTATTCCTCTTATCCTGAGGAACCTCAGACTGTGAGGGACGGTGCCGTCCTTCCAACAGAGAAGAGGTTTTCCTGTACTGAGTGCGGGAAGTGTTTCCATTTTAAATCCAGTAAAAAAAATGTGCATAAAAAATATCAGATGGGTGAGCAGCCATATTCCTATCCTGAGTGCGGGAAATGCTTCTCAAGGAAGTCCAATCTTTCCATACAGCAGAGATCTCACAAGGATAAAAAAAACACATTCCTGCCCTGAGTGTAGGAAATGCTTTGTAAAAAAATCAGAACTTGTTACACATCAGATGTCTCACATGAGGGAAAAGATATATTCCTGTGCTAAGTGCAAGAAATGTTTTTCACAGAAGTACAATCTTTACAGACATAAGAGATTGCACACAGGGGGAGAAGCCGTATTCCTGTCCTGAGTGCATAAAATGTTTTTTAGATAAGACCAGTCTTACTATTCATCAAAGATCTCACACAGGGGAGAAGCCGTATTCCTGTTCTGAGTGTGAGAAATGTTTTGTACAAAAATCAGATCTTGTCACACATCAAAGGTCTCACACGGGGGAAAAGCCATATTCCTGTCCTGAGTGTGGGAAATGTTTTTCAAGGACTTCTGTTCTTTATAGACATCAGAGATTGCACATGGGGAAGAAGCCACATTCCTGTCCCGAGTGTGAAAAATGTTTTGTACAAAAATCAGAACTTGTTACACATCAAAGGTCTCACACTGGGGAGAAGCCGTTTTGCTGTCTTGAGTGTGGGAAATGTTTTTCAGTGAAGTCCAGTCTTTACAGACATCAGAGTTCTCACACAGGGGAAAAGCCGTATTCCTGTCATGAGTGCAGGAAATGTTTTTCACGGAAGTTCAATCTTTACAAACATCAGAGATTGCACACGGGGGAGAAGCCACTTTCCTGTCCTGAGTGAGGGAATTGTTCCTCACTGAAGTCCTGTCTTCCTATACATCAGGGATCACACACGACCCTCAAGGTGTATTAGTGCCTTGACTGCGGGAAATGTCTTCTATATGAATGTTGCTGGACATGAATGTTGTCTTCTATATGAATGTTGCTGGGGAAGAAACACACCCTGATATACACCTCAGATATACTCCATGGCTGATCTTCATCATGTAAGAAACAGCTCATAAGGAGATCAGAGATCACCAAAGACATGGATGAAGTGTGGTACTATGTTGGCCATTGATAGCAGTAGAAAAATAAAAATGGAATCATCACCTTTCATTGGCTGAGTACATTGTGTGGTTTAGAGACTTTGAGGTCTATTAAAAAAAATAGTTGAACAAATGTGACACGCACTTGCCCAGCCCTGACAAATATTGGCTTTTTTTAACCCAGTCATTTTCTATAATCATTGGTTCCATCAAATGTCCATAATGCTGTATCACGCTATTTTTATTGATGGAGGCATTTCAGGTAAACAAATTAATTATGGCCACTAGATCCTCTGATGAAGTCACGTGTGGTGTGACGTCACGCGTAAGGACGGGACAGGCTCTACATGCTGTGATAGTGATACGAGCTCGCCGCTCGTCGGAGATAGGAACATTATTGTTGTTTTACATGTGAGTACCCTTGTTTTACCTAATAAAGCTACTGGTTTAAATAGTATCACACTATTGGGGCTCCCTGTGTTTTTTCTATCCCCCTTATCACCGAGGGAACCACCCCCTGAAACTAGGACCGTGAGGATAGGTCTTTACATCCTAGGAGGACCGCCCTAAAAGATCCTTGGTCATATGCGCTTGCTCCATTGCTTCAAGGAGGACCCTTTTAAAGACCCCTGGTTATATGCGTTTGCCCTATTGCCTTAAGGTAAGGGGCCATCTCTTACATGAGTGTTTTTACACGAAGTTGAGCACCGTGTGATTTACTTCAAGCACCGCGGAGCGACTGTTGCATGCCAGGACGCTACTACTATTATTGAAAAAGGACTTTTTTTACTGTCACATTTGGTGCATGCCAACTATTCAAGTGACATTACTTATTAATATTGCTTGTCATAGATTCGGACAATCTCTGAACATTGCACTGGCTTATATTAATTTTCATTTTCTTCACCTTGCACCTTGTCACTTTATGTGCTATTTGCTTGCCACTCATTTTGAGTCACATAGATTCCTTGTTATGATTTGATGATTGTTGACACTATTGCTCATCTATTTATGCACATGATTATAGATATGGATTGATGATTTATTTAATGGCACTATTTACGATGAGATAATTTTTAGTGATTACAATTTCCACATCTATTTGTTTTTAGCACTTTTAATTTTTATTTATGAGTGCGATTATTTTATGGCTGTTGCCAACACTTCCTTACTGTTTACACCACTGTTTAGTTATTTATTATCACCCTAAGCCCTTTAATAAGGGTGTCCAGGATTAGCGTAGATCGCACTGATGATTATAGGAAATTACTAGGCCAGAATTTACCATGGTTGGGCAAATGCTTTCATAGTTGTCCAACAAATTTATTTTATAGACTGCTTACTTTCTGTCCCCAGGTATGTTTCATACTAATAATAGATATATTGTGCTTATGTACTTATGAGCACAGTAGACATTGAAGAGTATAAGTTATTTAAACAAACAATATTAAATCAGCCATTCATTTAAAACCAAAAATACCACATTTGGCCATTAGCACAATTGACACTTTTGATAGTAGGCATCCATATATATATATGTTTGTATATATGTGGGGGCTCAAACATTTTGGGGAAGAGTTTATGTTTAACTTGCATGGTTTAACTTTATTGCTAGCATATAAAGGACCAACAGCCCACCCCCCTCCGTATGATAGTATTTTGTTGCAACAGATTCTCCTTAATGACCCATCATGGTTCAGTTAGACCTCTTGTATCTCTGCTGTCCTCCGCTGAAGATAATGGAGAGCAGATTGTGCTTCATTCACAGCTCCTTTGGCCACAGCAGACAGGAATTATAGCACTGAACCAGGAAATTACGTAAAGGGCAGGGGTTCTGAAGAGGAGGTAGGGCAGTGAAGAGTTCATAAGGGGGATGTAGAAGAGAAATAGGGAGCTATGAGGGAATGAGGAAGTTGAAAAGCGTAACAAAGAGGGGGAAAAGGAGTTGAAAAGGGGGATGCGGGTGAAGAGGAGGATGAGGAGCTGATGAGGGGGTAAAGATGGTGAAGTGGGGGACAGGATGCTGAACGGGGGATGAGGAGGAGAAGAGGGTTGAAGAAGGGGGTAGATCCAAAGTTACAGTCCCAGGTGGTCTTATCCTCTGATCATGGCAGTTTGTTTGAACCATGACAGACGAATCCTCATCCTGAAGATTTCAACAAGCTACTTCTTCAAAGGCTCAGTGCTCAAGAATCTAGTCAAGTTCAAGTTAATCGTTACCTAATCTCTCTGGGGGTGCTAAGTTCTGCCGTGGAGTTATTAACCGATTTAACATTTATTTTAAATTACAGCTGCAGAATTTCCCTTCTGGTCAGGCCAAGGTTGCATACGTCATTTCTTTACTTTCTGGAGAGCCTCTCCACTGCGGAAAAAGGTTGATCCAGTAACCAATGATATCACAGTATTTCTTACCCTCTTTAAAAAGACTTTTGATGAGCCTGGCTGAGCATCCTCCGCTGCAGGCGCACTTCTTCACCTCCATCAAGGCAACCTCACAGTTGGACAGTATGCCATTCAGCTCAGCACCCTAGTAGCTGAACTTTCCTGGAATAATGAAGCACTTACAGTGGCCTTCTGGCAAGGATTGGCGAAACATATCAAAGACGAGTAGGCGGGTCGTGAGATTCCTACCATCCTGGAAAATCTTATTTCTTTGGCCTTCAATATCGTCACCCCTTTCCAAACACGATCCCTGAAGAGGGCTTGGCAGCGCCAATTCTCGGCCCCTCACCTGGCTCCAACATTTGATTACCACCTTAGTATTTCCCAATAACTCCTTTTCTTCCTCTCAAGAAGAACCTATGATAGTAGGCCTTGCACACCAACCAAGGAGGAAAGGAACCGTCGTTGAATGCAGGGACTATGCATCTACAGCTGACAAAAAGGAAATTTATTGAAACAGTGCCCACAATGGCCAGGAAACTTCCAAGGTTAGTACTGTATATCTAGAGGGGGGTATACTAGACCAGTGTTTCTCAACCTTTTTTCAGTTAAGGTACCCTTTAAAATTATAGACAATCTCAAGGCACCCATTAAAAATATAGACAATCTCAAGGCACCTTTTAAAATTATGGACAGTCTCCAGGCCCCCCCATTCTAAAATGTAAAAAAATATTCTAATCGTTTTACATAATGCAGCAACATCCACACATAGGACACCCACCGTTAGAGGTGATTTATTCTTACAAAGCAAATACACTTTGCACACAGGTACTGACTAGCAGTGGCGGCTGGTGCTCAAAATGTTTGGGGGGGGGCGCAAACAAACTGAAATAATACTAACCCCCCATCAATTGCAGCCTCACTGTGCCCATCAAATGCAGCCATTATGCCCATCAAATGCAGCCACTGTGCCTATCAAATGCGGCCATTGTGCCCATCATATGCAGCCACTTGTACCCATCATATGCAGCCACTTTTGCCCATCATATGCAGCCACTTGTGCCCATCATATGCAGCCACTCGTGCCCATCATATGCAGCCACTTGGGCCAATCAAATGCAGCCAATTGTGCCTATCATTTGCAGCCATTTGTGCCCGTCAAATGCAACTACGTGTGCCCGTCAAATGCAGCCACTTGTGCCCATTATATGCAGCGACTTGGGTCAATCAAATGCAGCCACTTGTGCCCATCAAATGCAGCCACTTGTGCCCATCAAATGCAGCCACTTGTGCCAATAAAATGCAGCCACTTGTTTCCATCATATGCAGCCACTCATGCCCATCATATGCAGCCACTTGTGCCAATTAAATGCAGCCACTTGTTCCCATCATATGCAGCCACGTATGCCCATCAAATGCAGCCACTTGTGCCCATCAAATGCAGCCACTTGTGCCCATCATATGCAGCCACTTGTTAACATCAAATGCAGCCACTTGTGCTAATCAAATGCAGCCACTTGTTCCCATCATATGCAGCCACTTGTGCCCATCATATGCAGCCACTTGTGCCGTTAATATGCAGCCACTTGTGCCAATCAAATGCAGCCACTTGTGCTAATCAAATGCAGCCACTTGTGCCCATCATATGCAGCCATTTGTGGGGCTAAACGCCCGTGTGTCTTTTTTTAAAGAAGTTTTCCCTAGCAGAGAGAAATTGATCCATAGGAGATCATCAACTTCTTGCTGTAAAATTAGTTCCGGAAGAATAATGGTACCTTCTGGAAGGCTTGTCTCATCAGATCAATATCTACACTATCATGTTTCTTTGACTCACAGGATTCTGAGAACTCTGGAGAACCAGAGTTTATAATTCCTCCCACCCAAATTCTTGCTCTCACTTCAGTTCAGGACTCTACCCCACTGGGGAAAACTTTTGTGCCAGTGAATTCTAGGATTAAGCTGTGGGCTCATGACTCTAAGCTCTCTGGCCATAAGGGTATCCATAGGACCCTAACGTTTCTCTCTCATCTCTACTGGTGGACAAGCCTCCGCAAGGATGTTAAGGAATTCGTGAAAGCCTGTCTGTTTTGTGCCTTTATCAAATCCCCTAACCAAGCTTCAGCAAAACCCCTTCTCCCATGGCCTGCCCCCGGGGAGCCTTGGTGCCACATTGCTATGGATTTTATAATTGACCTTCCTCTGTCCGAGAGCTGTATTGTAGTGTGGGTTGTGGTAGACCGATTTTACAAAATGACACACTTTGTACCCCTTCCTCAGTGCCATCTGCAGCAGAATTGGTGCCAGTCTTCATTCGTGAAATCATTAAACTACATGGGATGCCTATAAGTACAGTTTCGGATCGTGGGGTTCAGTTTACTTCCAAATTGTGGAGAGTTCTTTGTAAATCCTTGGAAGTATCACTGCAGGTTCTTTGGCCTACCATTCACAGTCCAATAGACAGTCTTAAAGAACCAACCAGTCCTTGGAGGAGTTCCTTGAGGCTCGATTCACACAGGGGCAACACGACTTCAGCGCGACTTTGCAAGGCGACTTCAACGCGACTTCAGCGCGACTTTAAGCAAATTACAACGCGACTTGA
This sequence comes from Lithobates septentrionalis, assembly GCA_037952835.1. Lineage (NCBI taxonomy): Eukaryota > Metazoa > Chordata > Amphibia > Anura > Ranidae > Lithobates > Lithobates septentrionalis. Next base: position 458,507 of record JBBDGP010003839.1, read on the forward strand.
AGTCACCTCCAGGACAGGCGACTTTGGCTGTGGCCAATCACAGAATAATCAGCTCTCTGGGAGGGAGGGGTTTGCCTGGGCAAACTAATTTTTTTCCCTGTAAAGTCGCTTCAATGGAGATCCGACTTGGAGGCGACTTCCATTGAATTCTATGGGTACAGGTCGCCTACAAGTCGGATCCAAGTAGTACAAGTAGTACGCTCTGAAGTCGGAGCGACTTCAGTAGTGTCAATTAAGACGCTCTCATTCACTGTAATGTAAAGCTCACAGTAAAGCGACTTGGGGCGACTTGAGGGCTTACAAGTCGGATCCCAAGTCGTCCTAGTGTGAACCGACCCTTAGGCCTTTGTGTCAGCCCACCAGGATGAATGGGTTGCCCTTTTGCCTTGGGCAGAATTCGCTCTCAATAATCATCTTAATGCCAGCACTCAGGAACCTTAATTTTTTGTAGTTTTCGGTAAACACCCACGCCTTCCTCTGCCTATACCCTGTAATTCTGAGATCCCTGCCTTAGAGGCCATGCAGAAGAGTATGAATCAGATTTTGTCCCAAGTCCAGACCCTACTTCTGTAGGCAGCCAACAGACACAAACGATTTGCTGACTGACATCACTGAAGAATCCCTCTATTTCAGCCTAGGGACAAGGTTTGGTTGGCTACTCCATGAAGTTTGCCCCTCATTATATTGGGCCTTATGCCAGCTCTGCCAGAATCAACCTGGTTTGCTATAGACTCCGTTTGCCCTCTCATCTTAAAATGCCCAATTCCTTTCATGTATCTCTACTTAAGCCGTTGGTCTTGAATACATTTTCTCATTCATCAGCGCTGGCAACCCCTCCTACCAGTCCATCTCAAGAATATGAGGTTAACCAAATCCAGGATTCCAAAGTCTCCCGTAGTAATCTCCATTATCTGATTGGTTGGATGGGTTTTGGTCCTGTGGAAAGACCCTAGGTTACCGCTTCAGATGTTTCTGCTACTTGCCTGGTGAAAAGATTCCACCTTCGCTTTCCTTTGAAACACAGACTCCAGCAGCCAGAGGGGGGGGGGGGGGGGGCAATGACTTTGATCCAAGGTTGGGTTTTACCTCCTGTTCGAGCTACTCGGGTTCCTGTCAATCCGTCCTGAACCTAGATATTATTAAGCCTCCCTGTGGTTTAGTGTTCTATCAACATGTCTCCACACTGAAGTAGGACCCTCCTGTTCCTCTGGCATATTCTATTTCTAATTATTCCCTTATTCTGTGTGTTGTTTGATCCTGTCTTTGTTCTCAGTGTTTCCCTCTTGGCTGTACAGTTATGCTGCCTTTGCTTTCTGTCCGTTGATCCCTTCATTTTCTGTTGCTGTGTGTGTCTCTCTCAGTACAGTGTCTGTGTGTACCCTGTATCCTTCCAGCATGCTATTTGGTTGCATTGTGCCAGCATGGGTGTGCGGGCACAGACTAGGGCTGCCTCCCAGTGCAACATCCACACCTCCAGTGGCTCTGGTGAAGACCAGGTGGCTCCATAGACCCTGTGAGTCTGGAACACCTCTGTTTGTGTGCGGTCACACTGCTCCCGCAGCTGTCAGGATCCTTACCTGGGTACTCCTGGTTAGTTGTCCATTGGTCCACTAGATCTTGAATTACAGTCCCAGGTGGTCTTAACCTCTAAACTTGACAAGGAGGGGGTGAAGAAGACAAGGGGGTGTGAAGAGAAGGGTAGGGCTGGGAAGAGGGAGTAAGGGAGGTAAAGAGGGGTTAGGGAGAAGGATAGGAGGGTAAGGATGGGAACACTGCTGTAAAGAGGGGGACACAGCATTGAACAGGGGGATGGGGTGGTGAAAAAGGGGATGAAGAGGGGTACAGGGCAATAAAGGGGGTGGATAGTGGCAGGAGAAGTTGAAGAGTGGGATGAAGAGTAGGACATGAGGTGTAATTTATTAGATCCTCCTTTTGCAGCCAAAACAACCATGACAAGGCATGGACTCCATTAGATCTCTGAAGTTATGCTGTGGTATATGGCACCAAGCCTTTCCATAGCATATCGTTTAAGTCCTGTATGTTGCAAGGTGGGGCTTCCCTAGATCACTTGTTTTTCCAGCCCATCCCACAAATGCTCATTTGATTTGGAGGCCATGATGGCTCCTCAAAGACACCTTGCTTCATGGTCCAGTTCTGATGTCCATGTGTCCATTGTAGGAGCTTTTGGCTGTGCTCACCTGTCAACATGGGCACCCAGAATGGTCTGCGGCTATGCAGCCCCATACACGACAAAATATGATGCACTGTGTGTTCTGACACCTTTCTATTGAAACCAGCATTACATTTTTCAGCAATTTGAGCAACAGCAGCTCTTCAATTGGATCGGACAACATGGGCCAGCCTTCGCTTCCCACAGACTTCAAGGAGCCTTGGCCACCCATGACCTTGTCACTGGTTCTCCGTTTTTCTTTTATTGAACCACATTTTTTCCTGACTACTGCAGACTGGTGACATCCCACAAGAGCTGTGGTTTTGGAGTTGCTCCGACCTATTTTTCTAGCTATTACAATTTGGCCCTTGTCAAAATCGCTCAAAACTTTACACTTGTCTACTTGTTTCTGCTTTAACCACCTCAATACAGTGCACTTTCACCTCCTTCCTGCCCAAGCCATTTTTCAGCTTTCAGCGCTGTCACATTTTGAATGACAATTGCACGGTCATGCAACACTATACCCAAATGAAATTGTAATCATTTTTTCCCCACAAATAGAGCTTTCTTTTGGTGATATTTGATCACCTCTGCGGTTTTTATTTTTTTGCGCTATAAACAAAAGAAAAGTGACAAGTTTGAAAAAAACACAACATTTTTTATTTTTTGCTATAATAAATATCCAATTTTTTTTTTTTTAAACAAATTTTTTTTCAGTTTATGTATTCTTCTACATATTCTTGGTAAAAAAATCGCAATAAGCATTTATTGATTGGTTTGCGCAAAAGTTATAGCGTCTACAAAATAGGGGATAGATTTATAGCATTTTTATTATTTATTTATTTATTTTACTAGTAATGGCAGCGATCTGCGATTTTTTTCGTAACTGTGATATTGCGGCGGACATATCGGACACTTTTGACACTATTTTGGGACCATTCACATTTATACAGCAATCCGTGCTATAAAAATGCACTGATTACTGTATAAATGTGACTGTTTACACACACAGATCCACGGTCCTGCTCTGTTACTGGGCAACCGCGGGTGCCCAGCGGCCGCGATGTCAGCGCATCAGGTCCCCAGTGACGCGGTGGGTTCACGAGTGCCGCCACCAGTGCGCGCGCGCCCCCTGGTGGGCCGGGAAGGCGAGGGCATCATATGACGCCCTCCCAGAATGAGAGCCGCGCCGCTTGGCCGTCATATGACAACCGGCGGGCGGCAAGCAGTTAAACACACCAACTTCAGGAACAACATGTTCACTTGCTGCCTAATATATCCCACCCACTTTCAGGTGCCATTGTAATGAGATAATCAGTGTTGTTCACTTAACCTGTCAGTGGTCATAATGTTAGGGTTGATCAGTGTACAGTACATACACATTAGCACAAGGACGTGTTCGCTCTATAAGACGTTTCTCGGGGCTGCAGTTCTTCTGAATTCCACATGGTGGTGATCTCTACCCAGACAGGACAACTCTATGGAAGACAGACAGGAAGTGATGTCAGGTACAGGCAGGAAGTGATGTCAGGTACAGGCAGGAAGTGATGTCAGGTATATATAGGAAGTTCCAGGCGAGAGGTGAGTCAGGAGGAAGTAGAAGACATCACTGGAAGTGGCAGTAGAGGAGGTAATAAGATCTTATTTTCTATTTACACCCAGTAACCCCCCGTCATGTCCGTCCTCTTCCTCCATAGTCACTGTGATGTCTTTTATCTCCAGCAGATGATGATACACACATATATAGTGTGGAAACCTAGATTAACCCCTTCAGGGGCAGAACATTTCCCCACTTACGGGGCCGGAACATTCTCCTAATTCTGGAGATGTGTCACTTTTCCCACCAATCGCCTTCTGACCTCATCAGTCTATACTAATGGGTTATACAACTTTTTTTAGTGGCAGAGGATGGGAGGTTTATTTAGGGGGATTGGAATATGTATGTCTTATAAAATAAAGATTCAAATGGGAAGAAAGAGGGGAAAATGTAATTTGTAGTAAATGTCCTGAAAACAATTTTTTCCCATAATTATCCAAGTCTCAGATATCCATCCTAAAATGTGATCAGTAAAGTCTCTGGAGTACACGGAGATCACAGGAACATAATGTGTCCTGTAAAGCCCAATGTTCATCTTTCACTTTAGGAGAGGTGGGACACACCCGGGAGAAATGATTGTGTGCACAGATAACTCACAGAGTGCCCCCCCCCACAGCTCCTCCTCCCAATGTCCCTCCAATCAGAGTCAGAGAATCCTTTGACATCACACTGGGAGGAGGAGCTGTGAGTTCAGTGTGATGTCAAAGGATTCTCTGACTCTGATTGGAGGGGCATTGGGAGGAGGAGCTGTGAGTTCAGTGTGATGTCAAAGGATTCTCTGACTCTGATTGGAGGGACATTGGGAGGAGGAGCTGTGAGGTCAATGTCCCTCCAATCAGAGTCAGAGAATCCTTTGACATCACACTGACCTCACAGCTCCTTCTCCCAATGCCTCTCCGTACAGAGTCAGCCCATACTATGACATCACAGATTAAAACCTTCCTCCATCCAAAGTCAGCATGTCCTATGACATCACATTGACCCTACACTGACCTCAGCGCTCCTCTTCCTAATGTCAATAAGTCTGTCGTCAGCATGTTCTATGACATAACACTTTCCTCACAACTTCCCCTTCAAATGTCCCTCCATCCAGAGTCAGCCCATCCTATGATATGACACTGACCCCACAGTTCCTCCTCCAAATGTCCCTCCATCCAGAGTCAGCCCATTCCTCTTCACATCTTCAAAATCTTTAAATTCTGGAAACCAATACTGTATTGCTCTGGTGACAGTATGTAAAAAAAAATATATTATTTTAATTTTTTTACATACTGTCATTACTCAGTGTCCCTAATCACTGCCACCCACTCACAGTGTTCCTTATTACTGCTGCATCAGTTACAGAGCCCACGATCACCACCACACCACACCAGTTACAGTGACCCTGATCACCACCACACCAGTTACAGTGACCCTGATCACCACCACACCAGTTACAGTGACCCTGATCACCGCCACACCAATTACAGTGCACTGATCATTGTCCCAATGTCCCTCCAATCAGAGTCAGAGAATCCTTTGAAATCAAACTGACCACACAGCCACACCAGTTACAGTGCCCCTGATCACTGCCACACCAGTTACAGTGCCTCTGATCACTGCCACACCAGTTACAGTGCCCCCAATCACTGCCACACCAATTACAGTGCCCCTGATTGCCACCACACCAATTACAGTGCCCCTGATTGCCACCACACCAATTACAGTGCCCTTTCTTATCCCCACACCAGTTACAGTGCCCCTGATCACTGCCACACCAGTTACAGTGCCCCTGATCACCACCACACCAGTTACAGTGCCCCTGATCACTGCCACACCAGTTACAGTGCCCCTGATCACTGCCACACCAGTTACAGCGCCCCTGATCACTGCCACACCAGTTACAACGCCCCTGATCACTGCCACACCAGTTACAGTGCCCCTGATCACCACCACACCAGTTACAGTGCCCCTGATCACTGCCACACCAGTTACAGTGCCCCTGATCACTGCCACACCAGTTACAGTGCCCCTGATCACTGCCACACCAGTTACAGTGCCCCTGATCACTGCCACACCAGTTACAGTGTCCCCAATCACCACCACACCAGTTACAGTGCCCCTGATCACTGCCACACCAGTTACACTGCCCCTGATCACTGCCACACCAATTACAGTGCCCTTGCTTATCACCACACCAGTTACAGTGCCCCTGATTATCCCCACACCAGTTACAGTGCCCCTGATTATCCCCACGCCAGTTACAGTGCCCCTGATTATCCCCACGCCAGTTACAGTGCCCCTGATTATCCCCACGCCAGTTACAGTGCCCCTGATTATCCCCACGCCAGTTACAGTGCCCCTGATTATCCCCACACCAGTTACAGTGCCCCTGATCACTGCCACACCAGTTACAGTGCCCCTGATCACTGCCACACCAGTTACAGTGCCCCTGATCACTGCCACACCAATTACAGTGCCCCTGATTGCCACCACACCAATTACAGTGCCCCTGACTGCCACCACACCAATTACAGTGCCCCTGATTGCCACCACACCAATTACAGTGCCCCTTCTTATCACCACACCAATTACAGTGCCCCTTCTTATCACCACACCAGTTACAGTGCCCCTGATCACTGCCACACCAGTTACAGTGCCCCTGATCACTGCCACACCAGTTACAGTGCCCCTGATCACTGCCACACCAGTTACAGTGCCCCTGATCACTGCCACACCAGTTACAGTGCCCCTGATCACTGCCACACCAGTTACAGTGCCCCTGATCACTGCCACACCAGTTACAGTGCCCCTGATCACTGCCACACCAGTTACAGTGCCCCTGATCACTGCCACACCAGTTACAGTGCCCCTGATCACTGCCACACCAGTTACAGTGCCCCTGATCACTGCCACACCAGTTACAGTGCCCCTGATCACTGCCACACCAGTTACAGTGCCCCTGATCACTGCCACACCAGTTACAGTGCCCCTGATCACTGCCACACCAGTTACAGTGCCCCTGATCACTGCCACACCAGTTACACTGCCCCTGATCACTGCCACACCAGTTACACTGCCCCTGATTATCCCCACACCAGTTACAGTGCCCCTGATCACTGCCACACCAGTTACACTGCCCCTGATCACTGCCACACCAGTTACAGTGCCCCTGATTATCCCCACACCACTTACAGTGCCCCTGATTATCCCCACGCCAGTTACAGTGCCCCTGATTATCCCCACGCCAGTTACAGTGCCCCTGATTATCCCCACGCCAGTTACAGTGCCCCTGATTATCCCCACGCCAGTTACAGTGCCCCTGATTATCCCCACGCCAGTTATAGTGCCCCTGATTATCCCCACGCCAGTTATAGTGCCCCTGATTATCCCCACACCAGTTACAGTGCCCCTGATTATCCCCACACCAGTTACAGTGCCCCTGATTATCCCCACACCAGTTACAGTGCCCCTGATTATCCCCACACCAGTTACAGTGCCCCTGATTATCCCCACACCAGTTACAGTGCCTCTGATCGCCACCACACCAATTACAGTGCTTTTGCTTATCACCACACCAGTTACAGTGCCCCTGATTATCCCCACACCATCCACAACTACCAGTTGTTTGGGATACAAAGAAAAACCCACAGGTAACCTCAGGAGAAATACAGGCTGCTCGGGGAAAAAGATGGTGTGGTTGTTTTAAAGATCACAATACGACGATACATAAATGAGCTGTATGATCGAGGTGCCAGCAATAAGCCGTTTCTGCACCAATACCACAAAAAAAGCCTGGTTACAATATACCCGACAACACCTTGACACATCGCACAGCTTTTGGCACACTGTAATCTGGAGCGACAATACCAAAATAGAGCTTTATAGTCAAAGACGGTTGGTCCTGTATTGTATTTAATAGCATCAGAATGCCTGAAACAAACCTTTTATCCTAAGTAGTGAGGGGTGGGGGGCACCTCAACCTAAAGTGGGACTGTAATGAAATGGAGACCAGAATGGTGAGGTGAGGTGGATTCTGGAAGGTCACATGACATCACTATTTTCTCTTTATAAAACACAGACCAGGGAGGTGAGGAAGATTCTGGGATTCTAACTTGATATTCCTATTTGTTTCTCCATAAAGTCCTTTCCCCGAAATCAGGAGATTATATGACCATCACAGTATCTCCATGTGACTCCCTAAAACCTGAGAGATGCACCATGCAGAAGATTCTAGAAGTCACCAACAACGTGATTGAAATGTAGAGTTTTCCTCCTGTGAAGTCTGGAGATCATATGACCATCACATTGCCTCCTCCTGCCTCCCTGATAGAATAGAGAAATAAAAAGTGGCTTCTAGAAGCCACCAGACAGATCACTGAGCTGCTGACAGGAGAGGTGAGCGGTGCTGGGAATTCTGGGACATTATCCAGTAACAGACAAGGGATGTGTCTGGATGGTGACTGTATCATTGTGTGTGTCAGGTTCCTATAAGGTGTCAGGATGTCACTGTCTATTTCTCCATGGAGGAGTGGGAGTATTTAGAAGGACACAAGGATCTCTACAAGGACGTCATGATGGACAATCAGCCGCCCCTCACATCACCGGGTAAGAGGAGACTTTATTGTAAAGGAGAGAGCAGTACGGAGGGTCCACCTAGATCCCCCATCATCTGATAAACACATAGAAACAATGTATTCAGTCAGTGTGTGTGTTTCCTACAGATGGATCCAGTAATGGGAACCCACCAGAGAGATGTCCCCGTCCTCTGTATTCCCGGGATTCCACACAGGAAGATCACACCATCCCTCACCATCATCAGGTAGATGACTGACAATTATTGGTAATTCTAATTTACACACAAGCTTGTTTTTTTTTTTTTTTTCAATAACATTTTTATTTTATTCTGTTACCAAAGTTTACATTGCATAGAATACAACGGGTGAGGTATTAGAAAAGAGTAATGCATGGTATTAAACAAACAAGTACAGGTACATGCAATGTTTTCCTTAGTGTGTTGTGAGAGGGTTATGGTTTCTAGGTTAGCATGGTTACCACAGCTTCTCAACATCACATATTAAGAGTAAACCTCTGATATCTAATAACAAAAGTAACTTTTGTAATACAGTGGCTTGCGAAAGTATTCGGCCCCCTTGAACTTTTCAGCCTTTTGCCACATTTCAGGCTTCAAACATAAAGATATAAAATTTTAATTTTTTGTGAAGAATCACCAACAAGTGGGACACAATTGTGAAGTGGAACGAAATCTATTGGATATTTTAAACTTTTTTAGCAATTAAAAAACTGAAAAGTGGTGCGTGCAAAATTATTCGGCCCCTTTACTTTCAGTGCAGAAAACTCACTCCAGAAGTTCAGCGAGGATCTCTGAATGATCCAATGTTGTCCTAAATGACTGATGGTGATAAATAGAATCCACCTGTGTGTAATCAAGTCTCTGTATAAATACACCTGCTCTGTGATAGTCTCAGGGTTCTGTTGAAAGCGCAGAGAGCATCATGAAGACCAAGGAACACACCAGGCAGGTCCGTAATACTGTTGTATTATACTGATACTGAAGTTTAAAGCCGGATTTGGATACAAAAAGATTTCCCAAGCTTTAAACATTGCAAGGAGCACTGTGCAAGCGATCATTTTGAAATGGAAGGAGTATCAGACCACTGCAAATCTACCAAGACCTGGCTGTCCCTCTAAACTTTCAGCTCAGACAAGGAGAAGACTGATCAGAGATGCAGCCAAGAGGCCCATGATCACTCTGGATGAACTGCAGAGAACTACAGCTGAGGTGGGAGAGTCTGTCCATAGGACAACAATCAGTCGTACACTGCACAAATCTGCCCTTTATGGAAGAGTGGCAAGAAGAAAGCCTTTTCTCAAAGATATCCATAAAAAGTCTCGTCTAAAGTTTGCCACAAGCCACCTGGGAGACACACCAAACATGTGGAAGAAGGTGCTCTGGTCCGATGAAACCAAAATCCAACTTTTTGGCCACAATGCAAAACGATATGTTTGGCGTAAAAGAAACACAGCTCAACACACCATCCCCACTGTCAAACATGGTGGTGGCAGCATCATGGTTTGGGCCTGCTTTTCTTCAGCAGGGACAGGGAAGATGGTTAAAACTGAGGGGAAGATGGATGCAGCCAAATACAGGACCATTCTGGATGAAAACCTGTTGGAGTCTGCAAAAGACCTGAAACTGGGACGGAGATTTATCTTCCAACAAGACAATGATCCCAAACATACAGCAAAATCTACAAAGGAATGGTTCACAAATAAACGTATCCAGGTGTTAGAATGGCCAAGTCAAAGTCCAGACCTGAATCCAATCGAGAATCTGTGGAAAGAGCTGTAAACTGCTGTTCACAAACGCTCTCCATCCAACCTCACTGAGCTCGAGCTGTTTTGCAAGGAAGAATGGGCAAGAATTTCAGTCTCTTGATGTGCAAAACTGATAGAGACATACCCCAAGCGACTTGCAGCTGTAATCGCAGCAAAAGGTGGCTCTACAAAGTATTAACGCAAGGGGGCCGAATAATTTTGCACGCCCCACTTTTCATTTTTTTATTAGTTAAAAAAGTTTCAAAAATCCAAAAGATTTCGTTCCACTTCACAATTGTGTCCCACTTGTTGGTGATTCTTCACAAAAAATAAAAATTTTATATCTTTATGTTTGAATCCTGAAATGGGGCAAAAGGTTGAAAAGTTCAAGGGGGCCGAATACTTTCGCAAGCCACTGTAAGAGCAAGAGAAGGGGAAGAAAATAGAAAAGGAAAAGAACAGGAAAAAAGAAGGGGTAAAGTCACCTGAGTGAATCAATGATCCGTTTACAAGGAGTCCTCCCGGAGGTGCCACAGCTCCCAGACCTTATCATGTGCTTCCAATCTGTCTTGCATCCTGGCCGTCATCTTCTCCATCAGCTCCACATCTTTAATCCTCGCATAAAGTGCTTCAGGGGTAGGGGGGGGTTTCTTTTTCCAATTCAATGCTATAAGGCATCGTGCTGCCGTTAGAATGTGGCGTACTAATTTTTTATTGGTTTTGGAAAGCTTTAGTGGGGATAAGCCTAACAGGAAAAACTTAGGGGTCATAGGAAGTGTTTTTCCCAGGAGATTGGTCAGTACCTGCTGAACTTTTCCCCAGTAGGTGACAATTTGGGGGCACTCCCAGTAGATATGGAGAAGGGTACCCCTGGCTCCCGAGCACCTCCAGCATCGATCTGAGCTAGTGGGGTAAATGGCATGGAGTACATCTGGGGTCATGTACCAGAAGAAAATTATTTTGTATGCGTTTTCCTTATATAGTGTACAAATTGAACTTTTCGCTGCCTGAGACCATATCACCTGCCATTGTTCCGTGGAGAGTTCCTCCTTAAGGGCTTTCTCCCACTTAACCATATAGAGGTGTTTGCCTTGCGCCTCTGTTGAGTAGGAGTTTAAAATTTTGTAGATATCAGAGATCAATCCCCTCTGAGTCAAACCTGCCATAACCAAGGTTTCAAAGGGGGTTAAGGAGGAAAATCGCAGGTCAGGTGCTATGGTCAGGGCATAGTGGCGGATCTGTAAATAACTATAAAAAGCTTGGCGTGGTATATCATATTTAGTTTGGAGTTCAGAGAAGGATAATAGTCTACGTGTTCTAGGATCTACTATGTTGCCGAAGTGGAACAAGTTTCGGGAGGACCATGGGTAGGACATCTGGTGTGTGAGGCTATCCGGTACTTTGGGGTTGAATATAAAGGAGGTTAACAGCGATCTTTCAGAGGAGAGGCCATGTGGGGAGCGCAGTGCTTTCCACGTTTTACGGAGTTGGGACATAGCTCCTAATAGACGTTCAGGGGGCACCTCCGCATCCGCACACCAGAGCAAGCTATTTGGGTGGGTTGGGGCCAGCCAGATCTTCTCGATTTCTGTCCACTTATTATAGGACCACTGGGTGGACCACGAGATTATAGCTCTAATGCCGCGTACACACGGTCGGACTTTCCGGCATACTTGGTCCGGCGGACCAGAGTGTGCCGGACAATCCGCCCGTGTGTAGGCGCCGGCGGACTTTTTCCCAAAAGCCCGCCGGACCTAGATTTGAAACGAGCTTTAAATCTTTCCGTCGGACTCAGTTTCGGGCGGAAAGTCCGCTCGTGTGTGTGCTGGTCCGACGGAAAGCCCGCTCGTGTGTATGCTGGTCCGACGGACCAGATACGACACAAGGGCAGGGTATTGCATCTCGCGCTCGCTACAATAGGAAAAACAAATTTTCCTATTGCGGCGAGCGCGGAGCATACCAGGCCCTTAGGTCTGGTATGGATTATAAAGGGAAGCCCCTACGCCGAAAAACGGCGTGGGGTCCCCCCTAAAATCCATACCAGACCCCGATCCGAGCACGCAGCCTGGCCGGTCAGGAAAGGGGGTGGGGACGAGCGAGCGCCCCCCCCCCTCCTGAACCGTACCAGGCCGCATGCCCTCAACATGGGGGATGGGTGCTTTGGGGGAGGGGGGCGCCCTGCGGGGCCCCCCCACCACAAAGCACCTTGTCCCCATGTTGATGAGGACAAGGGCCTCTTCCCGACAACCCTGGCCGTTGGTTGTCGGGGTCTGCGGGCGGGGGGCTTATCGGAATCTGGGAGCCCCCTTTAATAAGGGGGCCCCCAGATCCCGGCACCCCACCCTATGTGAATGAGTATGGGGTACATGGTCCCCCTACCCCTTCACCTAGGTAAAAAGTGTAAGTAATAAAACACACTACACAGGTTTTTAAAATATTTTATTAAACAGCTCCGGGGGGGGGGGGGGATCTTCCTCCGGCTTCGGGGGTCTTCTTCCGGCTTCGGGGGTCCCTCCGCTTCATCTTCTCCCGGCGTCCGGTTGGTTCTTCTCCGCTCTCCGGCCTCTTCTCCCGGTGTCCCAGGTCTTCGGCCGGCCCCTCCGCTGTCTTCATGTAGCTCTATTGCCAGTGGAGGTCCGGACTTCTGGGCTTCTTGTCTTCTCTTCTCTTCCCCCAGATGTTGACACGACGCTCTCTCCGGCTGGACTGGTCTCTGAGGGCTGCGTTGTGACTTATATAGGCGGAGACCCCGCCCCCATATGATGTCACAGTCCCTGGGCATGCTGGGACTGTGACGTTTTAGGGGGCGTGGTCGACCACGCCCCCTAAAACGTCACAGTCCCAGCATGCCCAGGGACTGTGACATCATATGGGGGCGGGGTCTCCGCCTATATAAGTCACAACGCAGCCCTCAGAGACCAGTCCAGCCGGAGAGAGCGTCGTGTCAACATCTGGGGGAAGAGAAGAGAAGACAAGAAGCCCAGAAGTCCGGACCTCCGCTGGCAATAGAGCTACATGAAGACAGCGGAGGGGCCGGCCGAAGACCTGGGACACCGGGAGAAGAGGCCGGAGAGCGGAGAAGAACCAACCGGACGGCGGGAGAAGATGAAGCGGAGGGACCCCCGAAGCCGGAAGAAGACCCCCGAAGCCGGAGGAAGATCCCCCCCCCCCCGGAGCTGTTTAATAAAATATTTTAAAAACCTGTGTAGTGTGTTTTATTACTTACACTTTACCTAGGTGAAGGGGTAGGGGGACCATGTACCCCATACTCATTCACATAGGGTGGGGGGCCGGGATCTGGGGGCCCCCTTATTAAAAGGGGCTCCCAGATTCCGATAAGCCCCCCGCCCGCAGACCCCGACAACCAACGGCCAGGGTTGTCGGGAAGAGGCCCTTGTCCTCATCAACATGGGGACAAGGTGCTTTGTGGTGGGGGGGCACCGTAAGGCGCCCCCTCCCCCAAAGCACCCCCCCATGTTGAGGGCATGCGGCCTGGTACGGTTCAGGAGGGGGGGCGCTCGCTCGTCCCCACCCCCTTTCCTGGCCGGCCAGGCTGCGTGCTCGGATCGGGGTCTGGTATGGATTTTAGGGAGACCCCACGCCGTTTTTTCGGCGTAGGGGGTTCCCTTTATAATCCATACCAGACCTAAGGGCCTGGTATGACCCGCGACGGGGCTCGCAAGGTATCAATCTCGCCGATAAAAGCGGCAAGATTGACATCCTTTGCTAGTCCCGTCGCACCTGAGACACGTTCAAAATGAACGGACTTGTCCGTGTGTGGGCAAGTCCGTTCATTCTGAAAGTCCGCCGGAACTCCGGCGAAAGTCCGTCGGAAAGACGGGCGGACTTAGCCCGCCGGAAAGTCCCGGCGTGTGTGGGCAAGTCCGTCCGTTTTAAAGTCCGGCGCACCTGGCGGACAAAGTCCGTCGGAAAGTGTGCCGGACCAAGTAGGATAGAAAGTCCGACCGTGTGTACGAGGCATAAGTTGAGTGGCTTGGTAATATTTAATTAGATTCGGTAAAGCGAGGCCACCATCAGACCGAGCTGCCATAAGGACTGACTGGGGAATTCTGTGCTTTTTATAATTCCAGACAAATTTAAGTAGATCTATCTGAAGTTTTCTGAGATGTTTGTATGGGACTGGAATGGGCAATGTTTGAAATAGATAGAGTAATTTTGGGAGGATCGTCATTTTAATGGATGCTATTTGTCCCAATAGGGAGAGGTGATGTTTTTTCCATCTGAGGAGCATGGTTCTGATAGAATGAAATAGGGGGGGGGAAATTTTCCTGATAAAGTGTTGCGAATGTTGGAGTAATGTGGATTCCCAGATATTTTAAGGATATAGTAGAGTAGAGGAAGAACAGGTGTGGGACTTTATATAAGGCACATGGGAGCAGAGGTATGAGTTGGGTAAAAAATGTAATTTATTAATGAGAAAAAAGTTTAACAAAAAGTCATACAGTACATCATTGAGCATAAATAGTACATAAATAGTTTTACAAAAATTCATACAATAAATAATTAGGCACATGGCTCTGCATATGTTGGCACTCAGCTCTAAGGTACTAGATATTAAAGGTGTAATCGAAAACTAATGCATCAAAAATGACAAATATAAACAAATGGATACATGTAAATAGGAACGTTATATGCATATGGGTTCATATAGTGTACACCTAGCGGTAGATTGAAGCTCTACGTCGTTACGTCGTTTCGGGGCCTTAAAGCCACTCATCAGGAGCGATACCGAGGTGGTACCTATGAGTTGGGGAAATAGCGGTAGTGAATGGTGGGAAAATGCAAAGGGAAAAATATAAGTCATGAATACCATGTTATTGGTGGTAGCTCTGGACTCACAGTAGTGTCTGCGCAGAAGCGACGCGGCCCAAGGTGCCACGCCAACCATAGATGCCCCGTCCCGAAGCTGAGGGGGCATGGTCCGACAGGCGGGACCAACACAACGAACCCCCCAGGTGGGGTCAAAGTGTGAGGACGAATGTGTGGGTGGGGGATGGTCCCAAGATGAGGGAGGATAGGCACTAGGTGTCTGTGTAAAAAGAAACATAAATAAAAAAGTGTGAAGATAAGTAGAGTGAAAAACTGGGGCAGGGTGGGGTGTGGGGTAAGACAAAAAAAGTGTGGAGAAAAACGGAGAGGGGAAGGGGGAGGGAAAGAGAGAGAGAAGGGAGGAAGAAAGGGAAGAGGGAAGGGGGAAAAAAAGAGAATGTGGAGGGAAAGAAAAAGAGGGAAGGAGAGAGGAGATATAGCGGGGGACTAAGAGCAGGGACAGAAAGTAGCGAGGGCGGGAAGGGGAAGGTAAGACAAGGGAACACGGTGAAGGAGAGGGAGAACACAGAGAAAAGGTGAGGGACAACATGGTGAAAAGAATGAAAGGGAGAGAAAAAGAAAAGGAAAAGGGGGTGAGTGTTGAAGGTGCGGAAAAACATACCTGTGCAAGTAGGGGCGTGGATGCCGGCTGTGAGATGTGCAGATGGATGGTGAAGGCTGGAAAGACAGAGGAGGGGACCACAGCCTGGAGGGACGATGCCGCGGTGAACGCCGCCAGAGAAGGCCCCCAACGTCAGGCACCAGCAGCCCAGAGAACCGGGGGGAGAGCCCCAGACCCTTGCAGCTGGACACAGAGACTGGCCAGCCGTGGGGCGACCCCCTAGACTCGTCTAGCGCTGGAGAGTGGAAACCCAGGCGTCAGCTGATAAGGCGTCACGCTGGACGCCGAACAGCTGGTGCGGGAGGCGTGACGTCGACGCGCAGTGGGGGAGACCCCGCCCAGCTCCTCCCAAGGAGGGAGGGGAAAACCACAGTGCACGTCACAGCTTCGGGGAGGGACGGAGCAGGCCGGCTGGGGCAAACAGAGGGCCCCGCCGAAAGCACGCACACACACCGGGAGCACAAAAGTTAAGCTGTGACGCCAGAGAGATCCTGGCGCAGTATAAATGACTAAAACAGAGGCTGTCAATATGTGGGTACAGAATCTGGTCTATCATGTTGGAGTGAACTGGGCAAATAAGAAGGAAATTTACACTTGGGATAGATGAAAGTATCAGGGAATGTTTAAAGGGAATGTGTATTGCCCAATTAGCGCCCATGTGCCTCCATCCCTAATTGTATAATGAAAGTGAGAACAACCGTTCCTATTTACATGTATCCATTTGTTTATATTTGTCATTTTTGATGCATTAGTTTTCGATTACACCTTTAATATCTAATACCTTAGAGCTGAGTGCCAACATATGCAGAGCCATGTGCCTAATTATGTATTGTATGAATTTTTGTAAAACTATTTATGCTCAATGATGTACTGTATGACTTTTTGTTAAACTTTTTTCTCATTAATAAATTACATTTTTTACCCAACTCATACCTCTGCTCCCATGTGCCTTGTATAAAGTCCCACACCTGTTCTTCCTCTACTCTACTATTTAATTGGGATGGAGGAGGGGTTTCGAACGGCCCCTATACCCTCATGCAAAGTCCCACCCGGTTGTTCTCACTTTCATTTTAAGGATATAGTTTTTCCAGTGATATGGGAAGCTGGCCTGTAAATGTGCGATTTCCGGTTCGGGGATATTTATTGGGAGGGCTTCTGATTTGGACGTATTAATTTTATAGCCCGATAGTGCCCCATATTTATCAAGCTCGGCGTGGAGATTCGGGAAGGATATTCTAGGTTGTGTCAGGGTCATAATGATATCATCAGCAAACCATGAGATTTTAAACTCCCTACCGCGAACTGATATCCCGTGAATATCCGGGTTCCCCCGGATATGGGCTGCTAGAGGTTCCACGCATAGCGCAAACAGTAGGGGAGAAAGGGGGCACCCCTGCCGTGTACCGTTGTGTATTGAGAACGGGGCCGAAACGGCAAAGGGAGTTCTGACCTGTGCAGTGGAGTTGGAGTATAGGTGTTGCACCGCTCGCAGGAAGGGGCCCTTCATTCCTATGTGCTGTAGGGTGGCGAACAGGAAGGGCCAACCCAAACGGTCAAATGCTTTTTCGGCGTCCAAGCTTAGAAGCAGAGACGCAGAGTCCTCCCTGTTCGCCACATCCACTAGATCAATCACTTTCCTCGTGTTATCTCCCGCCTGTCTAAGCGGCACGAATCCTACCTGGTCTTTATGTATGAGAGAGGGGAGAACTACATTCAGGCGGATTGAGAGTATTTTCGTGAAGATTTTTAGGTCGGAATTCAAAAGGGCAATGGGTCGATAATTGGCACATAATATGGGGTCTTTGTCTGGTTTGGGAATTAGGGTAATAAATGATCTTTGCATATCAGCTGGGACCGGGGTGTCCCGAAGAAAGGTGTTAAACAGTCTGCTCATATGAGGGAGTAGGAGCGGAAGGAAAGTTTTATAGTATTCATATGGTAGGCCGTCGGGACCCGGCGATTTACGGGATGGTAATGATTTGATCGTAAGTTCTATTTCCTCCTCTGTAATAGGTGCGTTTAGGGCCTCTAAGTCTGTGGTTTGTAGGCGGGAGACGCCACTTTGTTCTAGATAACGATGTAGTCTAAGTGAGATCTCTGGGGCGGGAGGATTTTTTGGGATGTCTGGATTGTTATAGAGGTCAGTGTAGAAGTCTGCAAAGGCATGTGCAATATCTTTGGGATGGGACAGTAGGCAGCCCTTTTTATTCTTAATTTGGTGGGGCGTTGCGTTAAGGGAGTCCTCCCGCAACTTTTTTGCCAGCAAGGAATGTGCCTTGTTTCCCCTATCATAGTACACCTGCTTTAACCGAAGCAAGGCTTTTTCTACTTGCCCCAGTGCAAAGTCCCTTAGGATCGTCCTAAGTTTAATAACCTTCCTGAGGAGGGGTACGGTAGGAGATGTTTGAAGCTGCGTCTCTAGAACCTGTAGTTCCCTCTCAGTTCGGTTTTTCGTGGCTAATGCATCTTTTTTCATGGCCGACGATAGGGCTATGCATCTACCCCTGATGACCGCCTTATGGGCCTCCTATAGCGTAGCAGGAGAGATGTCAGGGTTGTTGTTTTCTTTGAAGTAAAATTTCAGGGAGGAGGTTATTTCCATGGTTGACTGAGGGTGTTGAAGGAGAAAAGTGTTTAGTCTCCAGTTACAGGGTCTAGGGTTGGGGGACTCCACATCTAGTGTAAGAGTGATCGGGGCATGGTCGGACCAGGAGATCGGGAGCACCCTGGCCTCTCGAACTATTCTAAGAGTAGAGTTGTTAACAAAAAAGTAGTCAATCCTGGTGTGGGTTTTATGGGGAGCTGAGTAGAAAGTGTACTGCCGATTCCCCCGGGTGGAGGGCCCTCCAGGCATCGAAGAGAGCATGTTTTCTAAGTAGTTGGCGAAAAAGCTTCGAGTCCCTGAGGGTTCGAGCTGATGGTGCCCGGGGGTCCACCACAAGGCGGTCGGCATTTGTGGAGTGGATTAAGTTGAAGTCACCCCCCACCACCAGGATCCCATGTTCCGAGCGGAGAAGACGTGTAAACATTTTAGATAGAAATCTATGTTTGACATTAGGTGTGTACAGAGCGCACAGGGTGATCTCCCGTGACTGCCATCGACCCCTAACAATAATATAGTGACCATGTGGGTCTCCATAGTGACTCTCATATACAAATGGAGAACCTTGTTTAATGAGTATGGCCACCCCTGCCCGTTTAGGTGGTCCTGAGGAAAGGTAGCTGTTTGGGAAGTGCCTGGATGCGAAAGCAAAGGTGCCCCCCCCCCTGTCAAAGTGTGTCTCTTGGACAAAAATAATATCAGCGCCAGATTGTTTAAATTCCTTCAGTGCTAGATGCCTCTTTTTATTGGAGTTTAATCCATGGACATTTAATGAAAATATCCTAGCCATGGTCTCTAGTTGGGAAGGGGAGGGGGTTCATGTTACCTGGATTGAAGACGACGGCCATGGATCCTGGGACTGGAAGCGGGCAACCTCCGGCGAGGGGTCTGGACCTAACCTGCGGTCCATGTAGAGAGTCACTCAGGGACAAGGGGTATAGAATGAGAGAAGATGAGGCTAGAGGAAAGAAACAAAGGTTAGTGTTAAACAAAACAAGACAAAGCCTAAGAAGTGTTTTCAGCTGACCTTGAAAGGTCAATGAACCTAGGTCAGTACGGTTACCCAAGGATCCGCCCAGCCCCGCTCCAGCAGAGCAGGCCAGACGGATGCAAGGGAGCCCTGGGTTGATCATACAACAGGATATTACCAAAGCTATTGTGACAATCATCACTTAATTAGGGGAGGGGTTGGTGAGCTAAAGGAAAAATCACCTACACTCCCAAGCCTCAACGGAGACATGCCCATAGAGTGAAACAAAAGAAAACTTAGAAATAAAAAGACTGGGGCAAAAAATTGGGGACTGCGTGAACAAAATGTCCAGGACAGATCTATCAGCCTAGTAGAATGGCTGAGCATCTATAAATTTAAGGATCCAGAAAAAGGAAAAAAAATTTTTATTTTTTTTTGAGTTCAAGTCAGCCATTTCTGGATTTGGAACTCTTGTGAGGGGTGCCTTCCTTCCGGTTGCGGTTAGAGGAGGGAACCTTCTGCCACATTGTAGGCGGCGGTGGTGGGGTGGTTACTAAGTCCCAATCCGGGAGTTGAGGGGGGCTGATCCCCAAAACGTCACAGAAATTGGTTAGATCTTCTGGATACCGTAGAACAGCAGATCTGCCTTGGTTCTTGGCTGTAAGGGTGAAGGGAAATCCCCATCGATAGGGGATATTTTCTTCCTGAAGGATGCGTAGAAGAGGTTGCAAGAGTCTGCGCTTCTGTAGAGTTATCCAGGAGAGATCTGGAAACAGTTGCAGGTGTGCATCTTGGAAGGTTATTTTACGTGTCAAGCGGGATTGACGCATAATGTCCTCCTTTAAGGGGTATGAGCTTATTCTGCAAATAATATCCCTCGGTTTGGAAGTAAGATTCTTGGGGCGGAGGGCTCGGTGGGCTCTGTCCATGTCGATACGGTTGGTTAGGGGGTCCCCAAGTAGATTGTTAAATATGTGTTGTAATTTGTTGTGGATGTCTTCCGGACCGTCCGTCTCCGGAACCCCCCGCACTCGAATATTATTTCTGCGCCCCCTATTATCCAAGTCCTCGAGGTGGCGCTGCATTTCTCTTAGTTGGATACGGTGATCTGCTCCTTGGAGTTGAGTCCTATGGACTGCTAGTTTAGTTTCTTGGATTTCTTCTTCGGCCATTTCCACCCTGTCAGCTAGGTGTTTAAGGCCTGTTTGTAGTATCTGTATTTCTGAACGACAGGTGGATTTTACATCTGCAATCAGCTGTTTGAAGTCATCTTTGGTGGGCATCGCCTGTAGATAGGAATACCACTCACTAGGGAGTGGGTGATGGGGGGTTGGCAGTGGATTTTGCTGTGGTGGTCGTTTGCTTGCTTGCTGGTGTTGCACTTGTAATGCAGCTTCACCCCGCATGGTGGGTATGGGTTGTGGGGATGCAGTCCATCTGTTTCCCCAGGGCTGGCCCTGGGTGTGTAAGGGGGCCTCGATCTCTTCCAGAGCCTGACATTGGGGGACAGAAGCTGGGTCCCTTCGGTCTGAATTGGGAGGGCGTGTGGCCTGTTCTTTGGGTGTGCTCAGTGCTTGAGAGAACGAGAGTCTCTGCGTTTTAGGTGGGGGTGAACCAGGTGTGAGGGTTCTGAAGGCCGCTGCGGAATCATCCGGTCCAGATGAGGTGTTGGATGCCGGGAATTTTGGGTCCGGTAAGGCCGGAAAGTCCGCTGATATGTCAGAGGATGATGGGGATCCCGGGGCATCCCTTGTCAGGCAGGGGTCTGAGGCTGTCCGCAGCAGGCGCGGGAAGGCCTCCGAGCACTGAGTGTAGAGGGAAGGAGGGGGGTCAAACATGGCGGCTGGGGGATCACGTGGTGAGGTCCCGGGATGGCCAGGGCTAATCATGCTCACCGTTCCCAGAGGAGAGGAGATGCCTGTGGCGTGTTGTAGGGCTGGCGGTGAGCTGACCGGATCTCGGTGTGGGTTCGGGTCCGACTGGGAGAGCTGCGTGGTGAGCCTGGAGCGGGCCGCCGCGGCCTCCGGCGCCATATTGGCTGTGCTGCTAGACGGACTGTCGGTCTGTGGGAAGAAGGACCGGAGGTCCGATGACGAGCCGGGTGGTGGCTGTGATGACCCCCGTGCTTTAGCGGTTCGGGGGGCCTTAGATCTGCCCATGTAGCTGTAGCGTAGCGTCCCCAAAAAGATCTTTAGCTGCGGGCTTAGGAAGAGCAGACGGCTCAAGCGTCCATCTAGGTCGGCTTCCGGTCACGCCCTGTTTTTTTTTTTTTATTTATTTTTATTCAATTTTAAGAAAGAAAACATAGACATATACAAATTGGTTGGTTAGTTTGTACAAGTGAGACAGCAAGTACATCGGGTAATCAAAGTGAGTAGCCGCAATAATACATACATGAAATACAAATGTGGGATATAAATGTAGAATATAGATATCCCTTTCCTCCTGCTAGAAGGTAGGCTTTGGTTGGAGTTAAAAGGGAGGAGAAAGGGACCACAGCCCATGGAAGCCGATACCTGTTAACTGAAGGCTACATTTATTCGTCAATTCTATGGTGTAGTGGCTGAGACTAATCAAACATTAGTAGACAATATTCATTTCCTCCAGCCACCCACTCCAAACTTTGTCGAATTTCAGCTGGCAGCCTCTATTAAGATAAGTATCTTTATATAATGGAAGACTGTCGTTAACCAAACGTTTCCACTGAGCACTTGAGGGGGGATAGGATTTTTTCCATTGAAGTGCTATGGTTTTCCTAGCATAAAATAGAAGCAAACCAATCATCGTGCGTTTAGCTGTAACAGGAACTAGGTTTTTTATTAGGCCCAACATACAGATCTCCATTGACAGTGGTAAATTAGTCGATGCTATTTTATTGATTAGAGCAAGGACCTCCCCCCAAAATTGTTGTATCTTTAGGCAATACCAAAAAATGTGAGAAAAATCTCCTGGGGTGGATCTACATCTCCAACACTCAGGAGAATGGGCGGGATTTATCAAATGAAGTCTGTGTGGGGTAAAATACGCCCGGTGTACTATTTTAAATTGCACTAATTTATCACGTATAGAAACTAGCGAGCTAAAGGGGAAGTCCCAAACATTATCCCAATCGTCGCTATTCAAAGCTGGAATGTCACGCTGCCAACGGGACAAAAGGCCGTCCAACGGTGGCAAGGACACATAGATTAGATGCTCATATAAGTGAGATGTAGGTTTTTTAGTACAACCGGATCTAAGAGTGTTCTCCAGTTTAGACTGTGTTAGTGTACAGGACGAACGTGGGAATTGGGCTTCAAATGCGTGCAAAAGTTGAAAATAGCGGAACTGATAATGTTGCGGAAGGTTATACTGAGAGGAAAGCTGGCGAAAAGAGAGCAATGAAGTGCAAGACACCACTTGTGAGATTAGTTTTATACCGTATCTAGTCCATGCCTGAGGGTCTATAAATTTATAAAAATGTGGTAAATTAGGGTTTAACCATAGGGGAGCATTAGGGGAAATTTCAGTCTGGATGTATTTTTCAATGACTAAACCCATTTTCCAGGCCCGTAGGGTAGTAAGCATAGAGGGAGTTAATAGGTATGGGGTACATGGGCCTCTATAAATTAAATATCGAAGGGATTCCCAGGAGCCCGCCACCGTGGCCTCCAAAACGGAGGCCGCATTGGTTTTATCGGGATTTAACCACCAGGCCACTGTCACAAGCTGTGTCGCCAAGAAATACTTATAGCAGTCCGGAAAAGCCATGCCACCCCACGACAGTGGCCTCATCAATGTCGATAACTTATATCTGGGTGGTGAAGGGCCCCAGAGAAACTCCGAGAAACGTTGATTTAGTTTAGTGAAAAAGGATTTAGGAATCCACTGCGGGGAATGGCGGAATAAATAAATGAATTTGGGAATGACCTTCATTTTAAGCAAGTTAACCCTTCCCCAAACCGACAGGGGCAGGTTATTCCATGCCTTGAGTTTAACTTTCATATCCCCCACTACCGGGTCTAAATTTAGTTTAAGAAAATCTGAAGCTTGTGCGGAGACATAGACCCCAAGATATTTAAAGGAGTCAACCCACTTCAATGGGCTGTCTGGGGAGGATGTAGCTTTGGCTGCCTGATCTATTGGAAATAAAGTAGTAGTACAAGCTTGTTTGTTACAATGAATGTTTTATTGTATATTTCAGAGTGTAATCCTCGGCAATAATAATATTGTTGTTAAAGAAGAGTATAAAGAGAAGGATGAGGAGTATGGAGTGATGGAGGAGTTTTCAGGACACAAGGATATGGTAGATCCACTGAATACCAGGAACCCACCAGAGAGATGTCCCCGTCCTCTGTATTCCCGGGATTCCACAGAGGAAGGTCACACCATCCCTCACCATCAGGTAGATGAGGAACAATTATTGGTAGTTATTACTTTATACACAGCATGTTTGTTACATTCAATATGTGATTATATATTCAGAGTGGAAACCTCGAAGATCATAATATTGTTGTCAAAAAAGAGTATAAAGAGGAGGATGAGGAGTATGGAGTGATGGAGGAGTTTTTAGAAGGACACAAGGGTATGATGGAGCCACCTAATACCAGGAACCAGGAAGACCACACCATCCGTTACTGTTACAAGGTTGGTGGGACAGAGCACCTAAAAAATGAACGATGTGTGGATTTTTTGATGTGATGTCTTAAGATTAGTGCTGATGTTTTACAGATGGTATTACTGATCATTCTCTTGGTTTAGGGTGAAGATCTAAAAGATATAAAAGTTGAGGATAAAGCAGAAGAAGAGACGTATGTGAGGGATGATCAGCAGTCTATGGAGGAGGATGGAATAACGGGGACATTTATAGAGGAGGACACTCCTACAGAGATCAGCACAGGTGGGTCATTAACACTAAATACATTCCTCTGCCCATACTGCTCACTGATTGGTCCAGAGTAGGGCAAGGACTGGGTGATATCAGACTGTAATACCCTGGTCACTTTCCTGAGCTGTGTTCCCCGTCCTGTACATAACATTTTTTTTCTCTCTGAGCCTTGATTTCTATCCAGACTGGGTTTATGTAGATTCAAGAGTTAAGTTGCCAGCAAAACGTTGCTTTTCATCATAGGTGTTGCTTGGCTTAGGCACCTGGGGCATGTTCCTTGGGTCTTCTCCCCCATGGCCAGATCTAGCACGTTCTCTGCCTGTTTTTGTTGGCTGTGCTGGGTGGAGGGATATGTCTGTATAGTCTCAGACCCAAGTCACTGAGTGCAGTCTCAGGAGATGGGAGGCAGCGGTGTGGGACCTCTGCAACTTGTCTCATGTACACATTTAAGCTTCCACTGTTTACTGAATACCAAGTCTTTACCCTTACACTATTTCATTTATGTTGTACATTACGTACGCCTGACCCCTGTATTATATACTCCATGTTGTATATTACATAATTCTGACACTATATAGTGCTAATGGTTGTATCTTATACAATGTGGTGTACATTACGTAGTCTTGACTTCTGCCCTCTACTCTGTGATAACATTCTCAAACTTTGGAACCTTAAACAGAAAGTGATAATGAGGTGGGGGGGGGGGTCAAAAACCCAATTATGGTGGTCTTCAGGATCAGTCTTGGTTGTTCTCCCCCCATCCTCACTCTCTGACCTCTGGTGGGGCTTAGCCCCGCTGTTATTCATGACCAAATCATGGACTAAAAAAGGAAGTGCAGGACTTCTTGTGTTGGGAAGATAGCAATGAGTGATAGAGGGGGTGGGGACACTCGTCCTATGATATCCTCATCGTATGCTCCTCAGAGACAAAGCTGCCTGATGTGGGCGGAGTCCTGGTTTAGGGGAACCAATCTGCTCATGTCTAGTAATAATCTTTGTATTTCTATTTTAGTAGATGGACGGGAGATGAGGAAAACCTCAGAGGATTGTCTCACTTTGTCTCCAGACTGTAAAGTAGAAGATGAGGACATCACACAGTATAGTCCAGGAGAAAACCCGACTACCTCAAATGTCCATCCGGCACCACACAGTGTAGATGGACCATGGTATTTCTTTTATATTAAGGAACCTCAGACTGTGAGGGACGGTGTCGTTCTTCCAACAGATAAGAGGTTTACCTGTACGGAGTGCGGAAAGGGTTTCCATTTTAAATCAAATCTTAATGTGCATAAAAGAACTCACACAAATGATAAGCCACATTCCTGCCCTGAGTGTGGGAAATGTTTTTCAAAGACATCCAATTTCTACAGACATCTAAGATCCCACACAGTGCAAAAGCCATATTCTTGTTCTGAATGCGGGAGATGTTTTTCAAAGAAATACAATCTTTATACGCATCAGAGATTGCACACGGGAGAAAAACCATATTCCTGTTCTGAGTGTGGGAAATGCTTTGTACAAAAATCCAGACTTGCCCTACATCAAAAGTCTCACACAGGAGAGAAGCCGTTTTCCTGTTCTGAGTGCAGGAAATGTTTTGTGCAAAAATCAGCTCTTGTCTCACATCAGAGATCTCACACGGGTGAGAAGCCATATTCTTGTACTGAGTGTGGGAAATGTTTTTCAGAAAAGTCCCATCTTTACAGACATCAGAAATCTCACACAGGGGAGAAGACGTATTCCTGTCCTGAGTGTGGGAAATGTTTTTCATTGAGGTCCCATCTTTACAGACATCAGAGATTACACACGGGGCAAAAGACACTTTCCTGTTCTGAGTGCGGGAAATTTTTTTTAGACAAGTCCAATCTTTCTATTCATCAGAGATCGCACACGGGTGAGAAGCCGTATTCCTGTTCTGAGTGCGGCAAATGTTTTTCAGTGAAGGCCTCTCTTTACACACATCAGAGAATGCACACGGGTGAGAAGCCTTATTCCTGTCCTGAGTGCGGAAAATGTTTTTCAGTGAAGTCGTCTCTTCGCAAACATCAGAGATTGCACACGGGGGACAAGCTGCATTCCTGTTCTGAGTGTGGGAAATGTTTTTCACAGAAGTCC
The DNA here is from genome assembly GCA_037952835.1 of Lithobates septentrionalis. Classification (NCBI taxonomy): domain Eukaryota; kingdom Metazoa; phylum Chordata; class Amphibia; order Anura; family Ranidae; genus Lithobates; species Lithobates septentrionalis. Next base: position 484,595 of record JBBDGP010003839.1, read on the forward strand.
ACTTTTTACAGACATCAGAGATTGCACGCGGTGGAAAAGTTGTATCCCTGTCCTGAGTGTGGGAAATGTTTTGAGCGGAAGGCAAATCTGCAGAGACATCAGAGGTCTCACACGGGGGAGAAGCCGTATTCCTGTCCTGAGTGTGGGAAAAGTTTTTCACAAAAGTCCCATCTGTGCAAACATCAGAGAATACACATGAAGGAGAAGACCCCTTCCTGTCCTGAGTGAGGGAATTGTTCCTCAGTGAAGTCCTGTCTTCCTGTACATCAGGGATCCCACACAACCCTTGAGGTGTATTAGTGCCTTGAGTGTGGAAAATGTCTTCTATATGAATGTTGCTGGACATCACAGCTCTCATGTGGGGAAGAAGCACACCCTGATATACACCTCAGATATACTCCATGGCTGATCTTCATCATGTAAGAAACATTTCATAAGGAGATCAGAGATCACCAAAGACATGGATGAAGTGTTGTACTGTGTTGGCCATTGATAGCAATAGAAAAATAAAAATGGAGTCATTAATTTTCATTGGCTGAGTACATGTTGTGGTGTAAACTTTTGCATACACTTAGAGGTCTGTTTATAATAAATTAGTTGGAGCCATGCCTATCGAAGGAAACCAAGTGGTCTGTTTATTAAAAAATTGTTGGACGAATGTGATAAGCAGTGATCCAGCTGTGACAAATTCTGGCTGTATTTTTTTTTTTCATACAGTGATTTCTTATGAACATCAGCTCCATCTAGTGGCTATAATGCGCTATTGCAGTATTTTTCCTGATTGAGGTATTTCAGTAAAAATACCACTAGAAGGATCTGTTTTCTTTGTTAGGCATGGTTTCATACAGATAACTGAGCCTTCATAGTTATGTACCCATTGAAGAACACAAGTTGATTAAATCAACAGTATACAAGGGAGATTAGATGCAGGGACATAGGTCACAGGCCTCCCAGCAATGTTTTTACTAGCCTGCAGCTAGTGAGAGCTCTAATTAGCCTGTGACCACAGCAGAGTGATGCTATCAGCCTCACCTTAAACTCAGAAAGCAAGTGAGCAACACATGTTCTGTACTTCTTGTTACACGTTGCCCTTAGATCACCGACGATCCTGTAATATTTGGTGGCTCTGTCTGGGGTGGGTGCAGTCATGGTGCCAGATTTCCCAGGGCGTGTAAATGGCCATTGCAATGAAGTAAGAGTTGGAAGACTTCGCAAAAATTGAAATAACACTCCCAAAGCCAAATCCGTATAAACTTGATTGGAGGAGAGAAAGGGCCACAGGGCCCTAATTCGGACTTTACAGGCAAGATGGACAATGATACAGTACAAAAATATATTTTATTAACAATAAGTCATATCAAACAGGTCAAGTAAAAAATAATTAAAAACATACGATAGGCATATGATAGTAATGAGTATCTAGTGTAAACAAGAGAGTTGACATCAAATAAACGGCAGTGAGCCCCTGTGCGTCAACGCGTTTCGCTGTTTTGCTTCATCAGGATAAACTTGGGGGTAGTTGGAAGGAACAGGTCTCACTATCAAAGATAAAATAAATCCATCAGACATTATATTACAATAACATATGATAAATGACTTTCAAACATTGCTATATCCAGAGGACATATGCACATCAAATACAAGTAGCTACCTTGTCAGCATAGAAATATCTCCACATGGAGAGTTGGAAGACTTTATGGAAGCTGCACAGAACACAATATGGCTGATCCTACTACAGGGCCACATTCAGAAGCTATTGAACACACTGTCTGAAAATCAACTGCATCCATTGTCTTGATGCTGGAGGTAGAAGGTGAAGAGGTTCCTCAGGTTTTAGGTTGAGATCTGTGGGCACATCATGGAACACCTGCGAGGAGAAGACAGAAGTGTGCCATACCTGCTCCAGGTGTAGCACCCTCTAGAATGCGTGCTAGAATTAGTGTAGGTCTGTTAGGGCAGGCAAAATATAGTTAGCTCAGGGCTTTAATCTGGGTCAGGGTTACTTTAGGTCAGGGCTGGGTGACTCATCTGGCAGCTCTCTCTGGCACTTCTCCCTGGTCTGGAAGTTTGTAGAAACTGTCAGAGCTGGAAGGTGGGAGTGGGGAGGGGCTGCAATGAATATTTATGAGGGCCTCAGCCAGTCCCCAGTAAAATGGCTGGCAGGGGGCAGGCCACCTCATAAATAGGCAAGGTAGTATGATGGAAGGTGGAGATGAAGTGCTGAGGAGACTGTTGGTGGCCCTTATAGGAGCCCCCTATTTTAGGGGGGGGGGGGTGACCTCAGGCCGATGCTCGGGTGCTGGAAGGTCCCTTCTATGATACACAGGAGGAGGCTTTCCTGGAGGCAAGGAGTGAGGACAGCAAAAGCAGGTCAGTACATCTTGTAGATGTAGGATTTCCCACACAGGGGTTTCCAACATCACTTCATAACACAAAAGCCATCGTATTCAGCCTCCTGGCTTCTTCCTGAAAGACTTCTGATCTGGCCTCAGGTCTAAGTCCTTTGTTCCTTTAGACCAGGGGTGCTCAACCTTTTAGAGAATCGGGGCCACCTCCGTGATTTGGTAACCGTTCATGGTCCACGGTTCCAATCTCTGCAGATTCCTGTTTTGACACAACAACAGATGCCAGTCTGGAGGGGTGAATCTTTAACCTGGGGGGTTTCCCTATCTGCAACTACTTTTGTTAGCGTCACAGTGGGAGGGTCGTAAGGCAACTAGGCTCCTTAGTATTAGGAATAGCAATACAGCATGTGCTTTCTGTGGGGTCTACAGGGACCTTTTCACTTTCAGAGCCGCTCTGATCAGCCTGCTGAACTTCACGGTTCCTGGAGGCTTCTGCCCCCTCCTCAAAAACAAACCATGCAGTCCTCTGGGTCCTTTTTATTGTTTCACACCTTTTCCTCTGCAATGAACCTGTTTGTTTCTTGCATTGAAAAGTTTCTGCTGTGACGACCCACTACCAAGCAACCTTTTCTGTTTCCGATGAATTGGTCTCATTTGGTTACAAAACATAATTTCAGTCCTTCCCTCCAGACCATTTCTTTCCTTCCAAATTGTCCATTTCCTCACAGCATTTGGTCTGCTCCCCTTATTCCTGATCCCAGTCCAGGTTCCTCCCTCTTTCTTGCATCTCTTTTTTCACCCTGTTTATCTGCGTTCCTCGTTTTTGTACATGTTGTATATAGTTAGTTTGCTAGTTAGGCTTCCTATTACTTACTTAGGGTTGAAAATGTGTTTATTGTCAATAAACAGGAGTGGTGGTTGTCTTCCAAAATGATGCAATTAGCTGTCTTGCTGAAGACATAAAAAAAATGGAGGAGATTCCGTTTCTGCAATGTCATAGATAGGGATGGGCCGAAAGAACCCCTGTTCGGTTCGCACCCGACCTTTCGAACACCGCGAAAGCTCGGACCTGAATAGCGAACCCCATTGAAGTCAATGGGACCTGAACATCAAAAATCCAAAGTTCCCATTTTGAAGGCTTATATGCAAGTAACTGGGCATACAATGGTTATAGGGGTCCGGGTTCTGCCCTGGGGGACATGTATCAATAAAAAAAAAAGTTTGTGAAAAACGTCATTTTTAAATGAGCAGTGATTTTTTGATTTTTAAAGTGAAAGCATAAAAATGAAAAAATCCTTCCATTATAGTGCCTGGGGGGTCCCCTTAATCTACCTGTAAAGTGGCAGATCTGTACCATGTCTAGAATCTGCTGCAGCAATAATTGCATTTATAAAGCCAAAAAAATTAAATTTTCCCTGCAAGCTGCCTTTATTTTGCTCAGCAACAGCTGGGGAGCCAGTGTGTATGATGAGGCCACAATGTAGTGCACTGGGAACAAGATTAGAGATTTTTTGGATACATTCTGGTGTCACTTTCTCTTTGGGTGTCGGTGGCGCCTTCCCACCGTAACCCTATAGAGGTACTCTTGATGAAAGCAAGAATTGGCCTTGCTGGAAAAACTTGCAATGATATGCACCTGTCAAACAGGTGCTGAAAAATTGCTTTTGGGTGTTAATTGTGCCCATGAAACCTATACCAAAAACATTCTTCCAGATAAAATGATTGAACAGGAAGCCTCGAAGTCCTGCAGAGATTCCACATCCCAAAAAGACTTAATCAGAGACATCGGCATCAGGGGCTTCATAGCTGGTAATCCAGGACTGATTCATTTTTATAAAAGTCAAACGGTCCAGGGGCATGGTCTGGAGCTTCATGGAGTAGGACGTGCAGAGTGAGAGCTCCGCTCGAGATAGATCCTGCAAACTAATCCTTGGGGTTATTTCCCCTGCCCACAGCTGCTGGAGAGCTATAGTTTGGTCGGTGAAGTCTCCCTGTGTTACTATGTCTCCCACTAAGCGATCCGGTGCCATTGCCAAGCTGGACAAGTACCGCCATGAGGAGCGGGACCCGGGGGAGGAAGATGGCGCCGACCCGCTCCCTGAGGAAGAGGAACGCACCTCCGGAGACACAGTAAGAGTACTTGAGGCCATCGCTCTGTGTCAATCCACCCTCACCTCTAGGATCGAGGAGGTGAAAGTGGACATCTCATTGATAAGGCAGGACATGCACAAACTAAGAGAGCGGGTGTCCGAGACAGAGCGCCGGGTCGGCCACGTGGAGGAAGGCCTTCATCCACTTCAAGTCACCACAGAGCAACTACAGTACCAGCTGAATGCAATCCTCTCTAAGCAAGACGACATGGAAAATCGCTTACGGAGGTGCAACCTGCGTTTTGTGGGGCTCCCTGAATGATCCGAGGGTGCGGACCCCCCCCCCCCACATACCTAGAAAACCTCCTCATTAAAACATATGGCAGAGAAGCATTCTCCTCCACGTTTGTCGTGGAAAGAGCACACCGCCTTGCTGGAAAGCCCCCCCTGTTGGTGCACTGCCGCGTACTTTTATCGCCAAGTTCCTGAACTATCGTGATCGTGACACCATTCTCAGACTCACCCGGGAACGAGGCAACATTCCTCTCGGCAACATGACCATCGCGGTGTTCCCGGACTTTTCGGCGGAGGTCCAGAAGAAGAGAGCACGATTCACGGACGTGAAAAGGCAACTCCGCGTGCAACACCTGCCCTATGCGATGCTCTTCCCGGCGAGGCTCCGAGTGACGAGCGACGGCAAGACGCACTTCTTCAAGGACCCGCAAGCCGCCCTCACCTGGCTTGAACAACGCCAAGCGGCTGGCCCATCTCGTGCCTGAAAACCCAACTTAGATCCCAGACACCACGCCATACATCCTCCAGGACCCTGCCGCACGCCAGCAAACTGTGAAACCGTGAGTCTAACATGTACTGTTTATTCTGTCAGTTCCCCCTCACCTCCACGTTACACAGGAGCCTTGCGCCTGTCCTTTGTCCCGTGTATCTCCTAGGCACGATGCTGCATATACCCCACAATCTGCTTGTGCTGCAAATCTCGGGCCGTCCGCCTGCACCTGTTTCCCCCTAGGACTGGAAACATTCCCTGCACTGTTGTGCGCTCTCCAGTTTGACCGCCTAACTGGCCCTCCGGGTCACCTCAAGACAATGGCATTCATGCCACCCCTGATTGCCACCTCACGCAAGATGTTTCCCTGGCCAGCCTTTCCCCCTGTTCTCGCAGCGGTCACTGTAATGCTGATTCTGCTATGCTGGTCCAGTGTTTTTGCAGTTTATTTGTTTTCTTTTGTTTTTTACTTGTGTTTATTCAAGCTTTTCGAATCCACATTGATATACCGTATGTATTATAATGCCTCTCTCTTAAAAACATTGCATAAGTGTACAATTCATGCATGTGGGCCAATCCACCCCTTTTATATTACAACTAGTATACAGCCCTACTGCATAGAGATGTGGGATATGTTGACCCTTACTTACAGTATTGCTAATCACTACCTGGGAATCCGACTGTACATGTTATCTCCCCTATACACCCTATGGCATCCCTAAAGATAATTACCTGGAATGTCCGGGGCCTCGGGGACAGGGCCAAACGCAATGCGGTCCTGTCCCACCTTAAATTCCTTCAGGCAGACATATCTATCCTAGTTGAAACCCACCTGGTGGGCCAGAAGCAAATGAGCCTCAAGAAGCCGTGGGTGGGGTGGCTGTACCAGGCCCCACACACGTCTAATTCCCGCGGGGTCGCGATCCTCATTGCCAAAACAACACAATTTCAACTTCACACAATACAGTCGGATCCCCAGGGCCGATCACTGTTTCTTCATGCTACAATTGGAGGCCCGGAGGTTCTCCTCCTTGCTTTTTATATCCCCCCCCTCATTTAACTTTGAGGTATTGCGCATGGGGATTGTTTTTATGACTCAACACCCGACGGTGCCGGCCATATGGGCCGGTGACTTCAACACGGTCATCACACCTTATCTAGACAAACAAAGCCCCGCTACCCCTCCCACTTCCACACCCATCACCACAAGGTTTGGGCGATTCCTAGAGGAATTCAGCCCTACTGACACGCGGAGACATCAACACCCGACCTCCCCAAGTTTCTCCTGCTTCACACCCTCAAAATCGGCTATGTCCCGCATAGATTTTATTCTACTCACCCCTCCCCTTCTTTCTCACCTCCTAGATACGGGCTTTGATGCTAGAATCTTATCTGATCAATCCCCATATTGGATCAGGTTGCGCCTGCCGTCCTCCCCTGCGGCCCAGATCTGGAAGCTAAACCCGTTCTGGCTTACCACCCTGTCTGACTTGGACACTGTCCAAACGGAGTGGGAACATTTCTTTCGCATAAATGAGGGTTCGGCCCGGATCGGTTCTGTATGGGAGGCCTTTAAACTGCACGCCCGCATGATCCTATCCACACCTATAAATGGGCACAAGGCCTCCTCCAAAATAGTGCTCCGCCAGGCGGAGGAACGCTTACATACCCTCCAGAGGGACTTTCAGGCAGACCCAACAGCTACAAATGCTTCTCTTGTACGAATGCAGGCTAGGCTCACAAATCAATTGCACACAGCGAAGGCCAAACAGGGCATTTTTTTCACGAGCAGGTAAGCTCCTAGCCTATATGGCCCACTTGGATCACAAACCCCCAGTGGTGGTATCCCTCCAGTCGGCCTCTGGACGCACGATCACTGAACCTGATCAGGTGGTTAAGGAGTTCAGGAACTTTTATTCTAACCTGTACTCCTCCACCACACAATATCCCCAAGACAAATTGACAGCGCTCTTACAGACTGTCACCCTCCCCACACTTGCGGAGTCGCAGGTCGAACAACTGGAGGCCCCCATTACCATAGACTGTATAACAGAGGCTCTGGCGCAGCTCCCTACATCCAAGACACCAGGCTCGGACGGACTCCCTCTCGAGTTCTACAAGCAGTTCAGCGAGACCCTTACCCCCAAGCTAAGCGCACTCTACACCCACATATTTAATTCTAGTACATTCCCGCCATCTATGAATGAAGTCCTCATACCTAAGCCGGGCCAAAACCTATTACTCCCTGAATCCTATAGGCCCATCTCCCTCCTTCAATTGGACATTAAGATATTAGCTAAAATCCTCGCCCTACGCCTAAATAAGGTAATTACCAGTCTCATACACCCCAACCAGACTGGGTTCATGCCACTTAAAAACACAGCTTTTAACCTCAGGCGACTCCACATGAACCTCTAATCCCAGCACACGGAAGTGGGCTCCAGAGTGGTGGTCAGCCTTGACCCGCTAAGGCGTTTGACTCTGTGGAGTGGAGATACTTGTGGGAGTGCCTCCATAGGTTTGGATTCGGCCAAAATTTATTAAATGGCTACAACTACTATATCAGGCCCCCACGGCCCGTATACAGGTAAACGGTAGGATCTCCTCCCCATTTCCACTGTCCCGCGGTACACGCCAAGGTTGCCCTATCTCACCCCTACTTTATGCCCTGGCAGTCGAGCCTTTGGCCACGGCCCTCAGAAACCACCCAGGTATTAGGCGCCTTCAGTGCAATCGACTGACTGAGGTGATCAGTCTGTACGCAGACGATATGCTCCTATACCTGGCAGATGCAGGCCCCAGAAAGTGAGAAGTACCTCAACACATTCCTGCAGGAAACACTATTCCTTGCTAGGCTGCAGATAGCCAGAAAATGGATGAGGACCACGCCCCCTAAAACGTCACAGTCCCAGCATGCCCAGGGCCTGTGACATCAAAAGGGGGCGGGGTCTCCGCCTATATAAGTCACAACGCAGCCCTCAGAGACCAGTCCAGCCGGAGAGAGCGTCGTGTCAACATCTGGGGGAAGAGAAGAGAAGAGAAGACAAGAAGCCCAGCAGCTCAGAAGTCCGGACCTCTGCTGGCAAGAGAGCTACCTGAACACAGCAGAGGAGCCGGCCGAAGAACTGGAACACTGGGTGAAGAGAGCGGAGAAGAACCAACCGGACGCCGGGAGAAGATGAAGCGGAGGGACCCCCGAAGACGGAAGAAGACCCCCCCCGGAGCAGTTTAATAAATTATTTTAAAAACCTGTGTTGTGTTTTATTATTAACACTTTTTACCTAGGTGAATGGGTAGGGGTACCATGTACCCCATATTCATTCACATAGGGTGGGGGGGCCGGGATCTGGGGGCCCTCTTATTATAGGGGGCTCCCGGATTCCGATAAGCCCCCCGCCCGCAGACCCCGACAACCAACGGCCAGGGTTGTCGGGAAGAGGCCCTTGTCCTCATCAACATGGGGACAAGGTGCTTTGTGGTGGGGGGGCACCGTAAGGCGCCCCCTCCCCCAAAGCACCCCCCCATGTTGAGGGCATGCGGCCTGGTACGGTTCAGGAGGGGGGGGGGGCGCTCGCTCGTCCCCACCCCCTTTCCTGACCGGCCGGGCTGCGTGCTCGGATCGGGGTCTGGTATGGATTTTGGGGGGGACCCCCACGCCGGTTTTTCGGCGTAGGGGGTTCCCCTTAAAGTTCCATACCAGACCTAAGGGCCTGCGACGGGGCTCGCAAGGTTTCAATCTCGCCAAAAAAAGCGGCGAGATTGAATTCCTTTTCTAGTCCCGTCGTACCCGAGTCACGTTCAAAATGAACGGACTTGTCCGTGTGTGGGAAAGTCCGTTCATTCTGAAAGTCCATCGGGAAGACCGGATTCCGGAAAGTCCGGCCGTGTGTAGGCAAGTCCGGCCGTTCAGAAAGTCCGGCGGTAGTCCGCCGGAAGTCTGGCGGCAAGTACGTCGGACCTAGCTTTCTAGAAAGTCCGACCGTGTGTACGCGGCATAAGGATGACAGCATCTGGAACTTCCTCCTCCCAGCCACATACTACTCCCAAGGGTCCTGGGGTTGGAGAGGAATAGTTTACAGATTGACGCATGTCTTCCTCTTCTACGAAGCCTATGAAAGTGCCAGAATCCTCCTCCTCATCCTCCTCCCCTCTCTCCTCCTGTGTGTGCTGTGACATAGGAATGATGGTGTCTGGATAAAGTGGGCCTTGAGAGGAAAGGAAGTCCTCCTCTTCCTCCTGCTGCTCTGCCTCCAGTGCCCTGTCCATAATGCCACGCAGAGTCTGCTCCAGCAGGAACACAACAGGGATTGTGTCACTGATGCATGCACTGTCACTGCTCACCATCCTTGTGGCCTCCACAAATGGTGACAATACAGTGCATGCATCCTTAATGATCAGCCATTGGCGTGGGGAAAAAAAGCCGTGGTGGCCTGAGTCTGTCATCGTCCTGTACTGGCACAGGTACTCGTTGACGGCTCTCTGCTGCATGTATAGCCGCTGCAGCATTCCCAAAGTTGAGTTCCACCTGGTGGGCATGTCACAAATCAGGCTTTTTATGGGCAACTGGAATTCCCATTGAATTTCAGCCAACTGAGCACTGGCTGTGTATAACCGCCTGAAATGTCTACAGACTCTTCTGGCCTGCTTTAGTACATCTTGCAACTCTGGTTACGTACTTAGGAAACGCTGCACAACCAAATTGAGGACATGTGCCAGGCATGGCACATGTGTCAACTTTCCCAGTCTAAGGGCGGACAGGAGGTTTGAGCCATTACGGACACCACCATTCCTGGCTCCAGCTGGCATGGTGTGAACCACCTCTGGGCCTGTCCTTGCAGAGCTGCAAGAATCTCTGCTCTGGTGTGGTTCCTGACCCCTAAACACACCAGCTGAAACACTGCATGGCACCTTTTAGCCTGACTCTGGGAATAGCTCTTTGAATGCTTGCCCAACGATGCCAGAACATTCCCTTCTACGTGATGGTAGAGAGATGGAACAGCCTTACGTGAAAAGTAGTAGCGACTGGGAACCTGCCATTGTGGTACAGCACATTGTGCGAATTCACGGAAGGGGGCAGATTCAACCAGGCTGAAAGGCAGAAGTCAGAGAGCCAACAGCTTTGACAAGCTTGCATTCAGATACTGGGCATGTGGGTGGCAGGGACTGTATTTTATTCCTGCTGCAGCAGATGGGGCAGAGAAATTTGCCGGCTACAGTCTACAGCTGGTGGTGTGCTGCTGGCAGATGTGCTGCTAGGACCTGGGACACCCTGTGCTATACCATCATCCCTGTCAGTGGAGGCTGCTGAAAGGGGCAGACTGAAGTGGGTAAGGAGGAGGTACAGATTTGTGCCCCTTTTGTGTGGCTTTTAGGTGCTCTTGCCAACAGGCTGAGTGGATGGATGTTAAATGCCTTGTTAGGCATGTGGTACCCAAATGGTTGGTGTTTTTGCCACGTTTACATAGTTACATAGTTAGTCAGGTTGAAAAAAGACACAAGTCCATCCAGTTTAACCATAAAAAAAAAATCGTACAATCCAATATACCCAATTCTATACCCACAGTTGATCCAGAGGAAGGCAAAAACCCCAGCAGAGCATGCTCCAATTTGCTACAGCAGGGGAAAAATTTCCTTCCTGATCCCCCAAGAGGCCATCGAATTTTCCCTGGATCAACTTTACCTATAAATGCTAGTACCCAGTTATATTATGTACATTTAGGAAAGTATCCAGGCCTTTCTTAAAGCAATCTACTGAGCTGGCCAGAACCACCTCTGGCGAGAGTCTATTCCACAGTTTCACAGCTCTTACTGTGAAGAAACCTTTCCGTATTTGGAGATGAAATCTTTTTCCTCTAGGCGTAAAGAGTGCCCCCCTGTCCTCTGTGTTGACTGTAAAGTGAATAACTCAACACCAAATTCACTATATGGACCCCTTATATATTTGAACATGTTGATCATATCCCCCCTTATTCTCCTCTTCTCAAGAGTGAATAAATTCAGTTTCTCTAATCTTTCCTCATAGCTGATCTCCTCCATGCCTCTTATCAGTTTGGTTGCCCTTCTCTGCACTTTCTCCAGTTCCCTGATATCCTTTTTGAGAACTGGTGCCCAAAACTGAACTGCATATTCCAGATGAGGTCTTACTAATGATTTGAACAGGGGAAAAATGATATCTCTCTCTCTGGAGTCCATACCTCTCTTAATACAAAACCGCAGCTTGGCATTGCATGCTATTATTGAGCTTATGATCTACCAAAACCCCCAGATCCTTCTCCACTACGGATTCCCCCAGTTGTACTCCCCCTAGTATGTATGATGCATGCATATTCTTAGCCCCCAAGTGCATAACTTTACATTTCTCAACATTAAACCTCATCTGCCACATAGACGCCCAATTAGACAGAGCATTGAGGTCAGCTTGTAAATTGGAGACATCCTGTAAGGACGTTATTCCACTGCATAGCTTGGTGGCATCTGCAAAGACAGAAATGTTACTTTTGATCACAGACCCAATATTATTTATAAAGATATTAAAGAGTAAGGGTCCCAGCACTGAACCTTGGGGTACACCACTGATAACCCTAGACTATTCAGAGTAAGAATCATTAATCACTACTCTGAATTCTGTCTTTTAGCCAGTTTTCTATCCATTTACAAACTGATAGTTCCAAGCCTGTAGACTTTACCTTACACATGAGCCATGTATGCGGAACTGTATCGAAAGCTTTTGCAAAATCCAAGTATACCACGTCCACAGCCACCCCTCTGTCCAAGGTTTTACTTACCTCTTCATAAAAAGAAATCAGGTTTGTCTGACAACTTCTGTCTTTCATGAATCCATGCTGTCTGTTGCTTAAAATGTTTTTTTTCAGCAAGAACTTGTCTATAAGGTCTTTTATTAAATGCTCTAGTATCTTTCCGACTATAGAAGTTAAACTAACAGGTCTATAGTTACTTGGTAAAGACTTTAATCCCTTTTTAAATATAGGCACCACGTTCGCCCTGCGCCAATCCAGTGGTACTAGTCCCGTCATTAATGAGTCCCTAAAAATTAGATACAATGGCTTTGAAATTACAGAGCTCAATTCTTTTAGGATCTGTGGGTGGATGCCATCAGGTCCAGGTGCTTTTATCCACCTTTATACTGTCTAAATATTTCTGGACCAGATCACTTTTGAGCCATTGTGGATCATTGATGTGCCTGAGACACAGTTTGCAAATAGCAACAGTGCGATCTGCTGCATATGTGCTGAAAAAGGCCCAGACAGCTGAGCTTTGGGGAGTGGGCCGGTAGATAACAGCTGCAGAATGTGATGGAATAGGGTGGCTGCTCTCTACTCTTTCTTGATGTTGGCCTCCTTGGGGTTGTGCCGCCTCACCTTCAGTTTCCTCCTCTGCTCTATCTGGCACCCAAGTCGCATCAGGGACCTCCTCATCATCATCTCCATCTACTCCATCTTGAAAATTACCACTGGAGACAACTTGGCAATACGCTGCGGCTTGGAGAACATGAATGCCAATTTGTCTACCAGTGTTCCTCCCTCTCTCTAGGTTCATGTTCCTGTCATCCTCAATTTCAGAACCAACATCTGAAACCAGTAATGGCTGGGCATCAGCAAGGAGCAAGTGGCTGACGCTGTGGTCAAATAATCCAGCTGACTCCTCAATGGCTGATGTTGGGGCTATGGCGGGAATAGATGTGGATAAAGAGGTTTATCCACTGTGGCAACTGCAGGGGACTGCACACTTGTCTCTGCTTGCGTGACAGAGGATGAGGAGGATGAGGAAGGTGTAGTAAGCACGGGCAAACTCACTAAGCAGAGAAAATGATGCCCTGCCTGAGGACTGATCACCTCGTCCACTTTTGCATGTGGACACAGTTGTTGCTGGCAAGGGAACGTCTGCCTTTCCTTGTTGTCCTCCCAGACATTATTGTGAGGGAGAGGGCGGTGCTTATAAGCAAATGTAAAGAAGAAGTTGAAATCTGTACATAGATGCACTTTAATCAATGTAAAGAGGTGTTTGGTGCACTTTAATTTGAGTACTCACACTACATAGACACACTTCACGGATAAACAATAATATACTACAATATAATGCGCCAAACCTACAGTGACGCACAGAACTATATGGCGTTAAACTGACAGTAACGCACACAGAAGTAAATGGCGTTAAACTGGCAGTAACACACACAGAACTATATGATGTTAAACTGGCAGTAACGCACACAGAACTATATGGTGTTAAACTGGCAGTAACGCACACAGAACTATATGGTGTTAAACTGGCAATAACGCACACAGAACTATATGGCATTAAACTGGCAGTAACGCACACAGAACTATATGGCATTAAACTGGCAGTAATGCACGCAAAACTATATGGCGTTAAACTGGCAGTAACGCACACAGAAGTAAATGGCGTTAAACTGGCAGTAACACACACAAAACGATATGGCATTAAACTGGCAGTAACGCACGCAAAACTATATGGCGTTAAACTGGCAGTAACGCACAAAGAAGTAAATGGCGTTAAACTGGCAGTAACGCATGCAAAACTTTATGGCGTTAAAATGGCAGTAACACACAGAACTATATGGCGTTAAACTGGCAGTAACGCACACAGAACTATATGGTGTTAAACTGGCAGTAACGCACGCAAAACTATATGGCATTAAAGTGGCAGTAACGAACACACAGAAGTAAATGGCGTTAAACTCTCAGTAATGCACACAAAACGATATGACGTTAAACTGGCAGTAACGCACACAGAAGTAAATGGCGTTAAACTGGCAGTAACGCACGCAGAGCTATATGGTGTTAAACTGGCAGTAGCGCACGCAAAACTATATGGTGTTAAACTGGCAATAACGCACACAAAACTATATGGCATTAAACTGGCAGGAACACAGGCAAAACTATATGACATTAACCTGGCATTAACACACACAGAAGTAAATGGCGTTAAACTGGCAGTAACACACACAGAACTATATGGCGTTAAACTGGCAGTAACGCACACAAAACGGTATGGCATTAAACTGGCAGTAACGCACGCAAAACTATATGGCGTTAAACTGGCAGTAACGCACACAGAAGTAAATGGCGTTTGTTAAATCTGATTTAGGGGTCTTAAATTAAGACAGATGATGAGAAAGTGAGTCAAGATCTTAAGATAAGGTGCTTTATAGTATACACTGCAGTGGAGAGACACAACACACACATCCATATTCAGCACTACCAGGCCGAATGTAGAAGGAAGTGTCTCTGACTTACAAACATCAAGTTTAACAATATATATACTATGAATATGCATAAGCACTAGGCGTGTTATAGGTGTGATCGTATAGTTTAGACCAATCAGCATTTATATCTTCTTAGTAGCAAGGGAACAGTTAAATGGGTGGTTACATCATGTGACTGATAGAAAGCGAAAGAAAACATGGGCTCCGCCATCTTGGTACTGGTTCAGACCAGCTAGATAAGACTGTCCATTTCTCGGAGCAAAAAAAGGGAGTAAACTGTTGCTTCTTATCTGGTGGTGAAGGTCATCATAGACTGAAAACTCTGTCTAAGAAGCAAGAAAGTGTATTACAATTCTTAAAGCGACAGTCTCTATATACATACATAGATATATAACTCAACATTATCAGACCCCTATAATTCTGCTCATGTTAAACTGGCAGTAATGCAATCAAATAGACGGTGAACTGTCCCTACTCTAGCTATACACTAATGTAAAGATTACTGACACGGTCTCACTACACTACACTGAAACTACATGAGCGGTCCCTACTCTACACTATTGTATGTATAAATGACACATTCTCACTACACTACAGTGAAACTATCTGAGCTGTCCCTACTCCTACTCCTTCCTCTAGGCGTAAAGAGTGCCCCCTTGCAGTGGCGGAACTACCGCCATAGCGACACACGCGGCCGCTATGGGGCCCGCAGCTGTTAGGGGCCCCCCGGACCGGTGACAGGCGGCTCCGCGGGTGACAGCGGGTGGCTTTGCGGGCCCGCGGGTGAGAGCGGGCGGCTCCGCAGGTGACAGCGGGCGGTTTTGCGGGCGAGAGCGGGCGGCTCCGCGGGTGAGAGCGGGCGGCTTTGCGGGCCCCCGGGTGAGAGTGGGCGGCTCTGCGGGTCCGCGGTGAGAGCGTGGGCGGCTCCGAGGGCTGTCAGGCGGTGAGTCAGCTGGGCGGCTCGTGTGTGAGCAGGCTGGCCAATCAGGGAGCTGGCAGCCGGGGGTGCATAGAGATGACATCATCTCTCACCGCCCGGCGCCCTCCCTGCATCCCTGCAGTGCAGTTTTCCCCCCTCACTGTGCAGGCAGCCTCGGGAAGCAGAGAGATGACCTTATCTCTCTGCTGCCTGACTCTGGGACACAGCATGAAAGTGACACAGGCAGCAAGTGACAAGGTGAAGTGGCAAGTGACAACCCGGGACGTGTGGCAGGTGACGTGGCAAGTGACTATCCGTAATGTGTGGCAGGTGACGTGGCAAGTGACTATCCGTAATGTGTGTCAGGTGACGTGGCAAGTGACTATCCGTAATGTGTGGCAGGTGAGGTGGCAAGTGACAATCTGTAATGTATGGCAGGTGACGTGGCAAGTGACTATCCGTAATGTGTGGCAGGTGACGTGGCAAGCGACTATCCGTAATGTGTGGCAGGTGACGTGGCAAGTGACTATCCGTAATGTGTGGCAGGTGAGGTGGCAAGTGACAATCTGTAATGTATGGCAGGTGACGTGGCAAGTGACAATCTGTAACATGTGGCAGGCGACGTGGCAAGTGACAATCCGTAATGTGTGGCAAGTGACAATCCGGGACGTGGCAAGTGACAATCCGTAATGTGTGGCAGGTGACGTGGCAAGTGACAATCCGTAATGTGTGGCAAGTGACAATCCGGGACGTGGCAAGTGACAATCCGTAATGTGTGGCAGGTGACGTGGCAAGTGACAATCCATAACATGTGGCAGGCGACGTGGCAAGTGACAATCCGTAATGTGTAGCAAGTGACAATCCAGAAAGTGGCAAGTGACAATCCGTAATGTGTGGCAGGTGACGTGGCAAGTGACAATCTAATGTGTGGCAAGTGACAATCTGGGACGTGGCAAGTGACAATCAGTAATGTGTGGCAGGTGACGTGGCAAGTGACAATCCGGGACGTGGCAAGTGGACAATCGGCAACATGTGGCAGGTGACATTCTGCAACGTGACAATCTACATCTGGTGGCAGGCGACGTGGCAAGTGGACAATCCGCAATGTGTGGCGGGTGATGTGACAAGTGACATTCCGTGACAAGTTGCATCTGGTGGCAGGCGACGGTGTCAAGTGACACGCTCAGGGCTCCCACTGATTCAGCATTATGGTGAGTTGAACTAGTTAATTTTATATAACAGAACAGAAATTGGTTAGAAGGCATGGAGGTCAGCAATGTGTGTCCTTTAGGGGCTGCATACAGTATACTGCATACTTTGTTGTTCATAATTAATATAAGCTGTTGCCTGGGTACTGTGCCACATGGGTGCGGTAATCTGTTGTTCAATGGCATTAGTTATTTTTTTTGTGGAGGGGGTGGTTTGCAGAGGGGGGGGGCCCATACAATATTTTGCTATGGGGCCCTGTGATTTCTAGTTACGCCCCTGCCCCCTTGTCCTCTGTGTTGACTATAAAGTGAATAACTCAACACCAAGTATATGGACCCCTTATATATTTGAACATGTTGATCATATCCCCCTTATTCTCCTCTTCTCAAGAGTGAATAAATTCAGTTTCTCTAATCTTTCCTCATAGCTGATCTCCTCCATGCCTCTTATCAGTTTGGTTGCCCTTCTCTGCACTTTCTCCAGTTCCCTGATATCCTTTTTGAGAACTGGTGCCCAAAACTGAACTGCATATTCCAGATGAGGTCTTACTAATGATTTGAACAGGGGCAAAATGATATCTCTCTCTCTGGAGTCCATACCTCTCTTAATACAAAACCGCAGCTTGGCATTGCATGCTATTATTGAGCTTATGATCTACCAAAACCCCCAGATCCTTCTCCACTACGGATTCCCCCAATTGTACTCCCCCTAGTATGTATGATGCATGCATATTCTTAGCCCCCAAGTGCTAAAGGTGTAGTAAGCCAGTCCACCACCTCCCCTGCATGATGTGGCTGGATAGCACGGGCAAACTCACTAAGCAGAGAAAATGATGCCCTGCCTGAGGACTGATCACCTCGTCCACCTTTGCATGTGGACACAGTTGTTGCTGGCAAGGGAACGTCTGCCTTTCCTTGTTGTCCTCCCAGACATTATTGTGAGGGAGGGGGCGGTGCTTATAAGCAAATGTAAAGAAGAAGTTGAAATCTGTACATAGATGCACTTTAATCAATGTAAAGGGGTGTTTGGTGCACTTTAATTTGAGTACTCACACTACATAGACACACTTCATGGATAAACAATAATATACTACAATATAATGCGCCAAACCTACAGTGACGCACAGAACTATATGGCGTTAAACTGGCAGTAACACACACAGAACTATATGATGTTAAACTGGCAGTAACGCACACAGAACTATATGGTGTTAAACTGGCAGTAACTCACACAGAACTATATGGTGTTAAACTGGCAGTAACGCACACAGAACTATATGGTGTTAAACTGGCAGTAACGCACACAGAACTATATGGCATTAACTGGCAGTAATGCACGCAAAACTATATGGCCTTAAACTGGCAGTAACGCACACAGAAGTAAATGGCGTTAAACTGGCAGTAACACACACAAAACAATATGGCATTAAACTGGCAGTAACGCACGCAAAACTATATGGCGTTAAACTGGCAGTAACGCACAAAGAAGTAAATGGCGTTAAACTGGCAGTAACACACACAGAACTATATGGCGTTAAACTGGCTGTAACGCACACAGAACTATATGGTGTTAAACTGGCAGTAACGCACACAAAACGATAAGGCGTTAAACTATCAGTAACGCACGCAAAACTATATGGCATTAAAGTGGCAGTAACGCTCTGCACACTATGCAAAGCTGAATGATGGTCCTCCTCACTACACTCACACTATCCCTAGACTGACACTAAACTAATATTCTTCACTGACAATTGAAGCAAAATAGCACAGTATAGCACACTAACTAACTAATAGCACTGAACAGAGCCCTGTTCTATCTCTCTCCACTCCAAAATCACACTGAAAATGGCTGCCAGTGAAAGAATACTTTTATACTGTGGGGCGGGAATGAGCCATGATTGGATAAAGTCATGAGGACAGTGTCCAATCATGTTCTGACAGTGCTCTGTGCCTTGATTGGCTGAAGCTTTCACTGCTTTAGCTAATCAGGGCTTGCAATGCACTGTTCAGCGCCGCAATGCAATGTGGTCGGTTCGGGGGGCCGAACAAACGTCGAACAACCCGTTTGTTCGGCTGTTCGCCGAACGAAGAAAGTTTGGCCCGAACTTATGCTCGGTCTGAACCGTTCCCCATCCCTAGTTATAGACCCAGAGAGGAGGGCGATCATCGGGGTAGGTGATAACATTTGCTCATAAATTTTATTGTAACATTCAAATACCTGGGTCCAGAAGGGGCAGATCATCTCACATTCCCACCAGACATGTAGATAGGTCCCTGTAGCAGAGTTACAGCGCCAACAGGAGGCTGGAGTTGACGGAAAAATGTTGTGTAACGTGGATGGGTCCCTGTTCCTACTACTTACTTAGGTTGCTAGTTAGGCATTTTGACTATATGATTATGGTTCACTTATATGTTCATGCTTGCTGTGTTTCTTGTTTGCTGTAGTTTGGATACATTTTGGTTTCACTATAAATAAATCTTACCTAAAGCATGCACAGTCTGGTCTCAATTTCCTAGGTGTAGTTATGCAGAGCTGGCCGCCCCTGCTGCTGATCCCTGACAGTGCAGTACATTTGAAGTTCAGTCAAAATCTAACTAAGGCTAAACCTTTTCTCACCCCCATTCTAAGCCTATTTTACCTTACCCTGTAAAGAAAAGATGTCTATACTTACCTATTCTAGAGTTCGATCCCATGATCAGCTGTCAGCGGTGGCTTCAACGTGGAGCAGTCAACAGCAGATGCCCCATTGTAAGCCTATGGGTGATGCCATCGTCCGGGCATTTGCAGCTGTTATTGGCATAATCATCCCTCACAGAAGCTGCCACTGGAGTAGGGTTACCTCCTCATCCCTTTAAACCCAAACACATATTAATTACACAGGTTCTGTGGCTAATTGAGGTGGTAATTAAACTCACTTAGTGCCTTATCTGCATTAAATCAGCCTCAGAACCTGTGTAACTCATATGTGTTCGGATTTAAAGGGATAAGGTGGCAACCCTACGCTGAAGAGAGATGCCGGAGCAGCTTCAGAATAGGTAAGTATAGACATCTTTTATTTACAGGGTTAAATAGAATAGGCTAATGCCCCATACACACGGTCGGATTTTCCAACAGGAAATGTTGGATGTGAGCTTGTGGTCGGAAAGTCCGACCATGTGTATGCTCCATCAAACATTTGCTGTCGGACTTTCCGCCAACAAATGTTTGATAGCAGGTTCTCAAATTTTCCGCCAACAAAAGTTTTTTGTCGGAAAGTCCGATCATGTGTACACAAGTCCGCGCACAAAAGTTCACACATGCTCAGAAGCAGAAGCGGCTGGTCTTGTAAACTAGCGTTTATAATGGAGAATTAACATTCATGATGTGGCAAACTATGAAATCGCCAAATGCAGCGCACAATTCTCTTCTTCTTTAATGGGATAATAATGAAGCTGCTTTGCTGGTGATACTGATTTATTGCAAACAAATTTTCAAAGGATTTTTTTTCAAGTGATGTCAAGAATAATAATAATAGCGCTAAATGAAAAAAGCAAAAAGAAAAGCACGAATCAACACTCGCCAAACTTCTACTAACATGAAATTAGCAGAAGGAGCCCAAAGGGTGGCTCTAAAGAGGTGAAAAACCACATAGTATGTCTAGTACATCACTACGAACGTAATTGTTGGCCAACATTTGTGTGACCGTGTGTATGCAAGACGAGTTTGAGCCAACAACCTTCAAACAAAAATCCACGGTTTTGTTGGCGGAAAGTCCGATCATGTGTACGGGGCATTAGAATGGGGTTGTATGACCGAAGTTCCACTTTAAGGGAAGTTTGAATGCCGATTCCAAATCCTATTGAAATCATTGGGAACCAAATCAAAAATGCCCATTTTCTGGGCTGATAGGCAAACAGGTGTCATAAAACAGCATGGGGGCACTGCTCTGGCAAACGTACCAAGGCAAAAAAAAAAAATGCATTTGGCCAGGAGCAATGTTTTTTTTAAATACTTAGGCACCTTTCACACGGACGGACCGTCTATCCGTTTTTCTTCCAGACGACAATGCATTCCTATGGGCAAACGGATGACCATCCGTTACCATCAGTTAACCTCCGCTTCTGTTTTTATCCGTTTTTTTATAACATACAAAGCTACGTCCAGATCCGTCAAAACGGATATTAACCAACGTTAACTGACAATGTCCGTCAACGTCCGATCAGTTAAGATCCGTTTTGAAGAAATAATTCGAAGTTCATACTTTGACAAATAAAAAAACAAAGTGAAAAAACCTTTATTTTAAAAGGGTTATGCAGAATAATAAAACTAAAACTGTTTTGAACATATCATGTGCTTTTGTGTCTTTTTATGCTATCAAAACACAATGAAATAATCAAATTAATGAATTAATAAATTTAAATTTGCACTGCATTATTTATATATATATATATATATATATATATATATATATATATATATATATATATATATATATATTGGTACTGCCATGAAACTTCTCCTGATGGAGATAGAAAGTAGTCGTCAAATTGTTCACGCATGGCAATGTAGGATGGGTAGAGCAAGGCTTTCTGGGTAATTTCCTTAAATGCAAAGAAACTGCTGTAAACGGATAAAAACGGATGTAAACGTGTTCATTAACGGATGAGAACGGATATTAACGGAACGGAAGACGGATGAAAACGAAGATTAACGGAACGGATAACGGATGAAGACAGATGAAGCAATGGATAAGAACGGATGCGTTTTTAACGTGGCTAAACTGACGGTGCGCGTATGAAAGGGGCCTTAAAGTGAAACAATAAAAATGTCAAATTACTTTTAATAACATTCCTTGGGGGATGTCCTAATCCTGCCTGTGAAGGAGCATCTCTGTGATGCAGCAGTGCTGACATTTACAAAGGGAAAAAAGTCTATAAGGACAACACACACACAAAGCCGTATTCAAACGATGAGATGTTTCTCGGGGCTGCAGCTCCTCCGAGCTCCACAAGATGGTGATCTCACTAATACTGAGAAAAGATGTCTCCATGTAATACAGACAGGAAGTGATGTCAGGTACAGACAGGAAGTTCCAGGTGAGAGGTGAGTCAGAAGGAAGTAGAAAGGAGACATTGCTGGAAGTGGAGCAGAGGAGGTAATAAGATCTCATTTTCTATTTACACCCAGTAACCCCCCGTCATGTCCGTCCTCTTCCTCCATAGTCACTGTGATGTCTTTTATCTCCAGCAGATGATGATACACACCTATATAGTGTGGAAACCTAGATTGACCACTTCAGGGGAAGAATATTTCCCCACTTACGGGGCTGCAACATTCTCTTCATTTTGGAGATAAATTCTAGTAATATGATCCTCTAAACAATCATCACTGACAATAAATAGGCAAGACAATGACCATACGTGGCTAACAAAGGGCAATTATTACACTACAAAGGCAGCGAATGGGCAATCATTACAATATGCAGCCAACACAATGATGGAGTGCAGGGGTCAGGAGTATGGAGCATAGAGACCCTTACATTGCTGGTCAGGGGGAAGAAAACATTC
Organism: Lithobates septentrionalis; assembly: GCA_037952835.1. Classification (NCBI taxonomy): domain Eukaryota; kingdom Metazoa; phylum Chordata; class Amphibia; order Anura; family Ranidae; genus Lithobates; species Lithobates septentrionalis. The sequence continues at coordinate 506,732 of JBBDGP010003839.1, forward strand.
CCCAGCCTGCCATGAAGAATATGTTCCATCATTATTGTCAGAGGGAGGAAAATAGCAAGAAGGCAGGAGGATTGTATTTATCATTCCTTGTCCGCAGATCTAACACTAAACAAAACCAGTTCAAACACAAAACAACCCAACAGAGAAGAGGGGCAGGTCAGGAGGGTTCTGGGACCTTTAAAAGGTAACAAATACTAAACAGTCCAAACTAAATGTGTTCCCATGGAGGCAATAGTCCCTAAATGTACAGCAACTTTCCTATTACCCCCCTCACATCCACATCCTATTATTGTGTGACCAATACCATCCAAATAATTCTTACTTTCATTTCCCAAACTTATCCGTCTACAAGGAGACCTGTATAGAACAAATGACGGCACCAATGAGGATGGAGGAGGACCGGAATCACATGACTGAGAAGATACTAAACCTCACCCTGGAGATCATCTACCTGCTGACCGGAGAGGTGAGGAGGATTCTGGGAGGTCACATGACATCACTCTTATTTCTAATAATAAAACACAGACCTGACCAGAGAGGTGAGGAGGATTCTGGGATTCTAACATGATATTACTATTGGTTTTCCAATACAGAGATTTCCTCTTCTGAAGTCAGGTGATCATATGACCATCACTGTGCCTCCATGTGACTCCCTAAAACCTGAGAGACACAACATGCAGAAGATTCTAGAAGTCACCAAGAAGATGATGGAGCTGCTGACAGGAGAGGTGAGCAGTGCTGGGAATTCTGGGACATTATCCAGTAACAGACAAGGGATGTGTCTGGATGGTGACTGTATCATTGTGTGTGTCAGGTTCCTATAAGGTGTCAGGATGTCACTGTCTATTTCTCCATGGAGGAGTGGGAGTATTTAGAAGGACACAAGGATCTCTACAAGGACGTCATGATGGACAATCAGCCGCCCCTCACATCACCGGGTAAGAGGAGACTTTATTGTAAAGGAGAGAGCAGTACGGAGGCTCCACCTAGATCCCCCATCATCTGATAAACACATAGAAACAATGTATTCAGTCAGTGTGTGTGTTTCCTACAGATGGATCCAGTAATGGGAACCCACCAGAGAGATGTCCCCGTCCTCTATATTCCCGGGATTCCACACAGGAAGGTCACACCATCCCTCACCATCATCAGGTAGATGTGGAATAATCACTGATAGTTAAAATTTATACACAAGCTTGTTTGTTACAATGAATGTGTTATTCTTTATTCAGAGTGGAAACCTCAGGGATTATAATATTGTTGTTAAAGAAGAGTTTGAAGAGGGGGGTGATGAGTATGGTATAATGGATGAGCTCTCTGAGGAACACCAGCTTATCTACAAGGACATCATGATGGAATCACCTAGTAACAAAAACCCACCAGAGAGATGTCCCCATCCACTGTATTCCCGGGATTCCACACAGGAAGATCACACCATCTTTCACCATTACAAGGTTGGTGGAATGGAACATGGACTCATGTAGATGGTGTTTAGATTTTTTATATTTTACAGATGTTATTTTTCTCCATCTCTTTTTAAGGTTGAAGATCTGCTAGATATAAAAGTTGAGGTTAAAGCAGAAGAAGAGGAGACGTATGTGAAGGATGATCAGCAGTCTATGGAGGAGGATGGAATAACGGGGACATTTATAGAGGAGGACACTCCTACAGAGATCAGCACAGGTGGGTCATTAACACTAAATACATTCCTCCACCCATACTGCTCACTGATTGGTCCAGAGTACGGCAAGTACTGGGTAATATCAGCCTGTAATACCCTGGTCACTTTCCTGAGCTGTGTTCCCCGTCCTGTATTTCTCCTAGATAATCTTCCCTCGCTGTGCTTCAGACTTAATTTATGTATCTAGACTGGATTTATGGAGATTCTGGGGTTCAGCTGGCAGCAAAATGTTGATTTTTATTATAGGAATTGCTCGACCTAGGCAACTGGGGCATGTGTCTTGAGTCTTTTGCCCCATGCCCGTGGCTTCATGAATACATGTGAGCCCTGACCCTTACAATATGTTGTACATTACATAGTCCTGACTTCTGCTTTCTCTCCTCCACCCACTGCTATATATAAACACAATATGTATTCTCTTTTGTTACACTCCTTTCCTACCAGCTGGACATTTGATATCTGATGATTTGATTGAAGCACAGACTTTTAGACTTTAGAGCAGCACCATCTATTGATTTTATTTTACAGATTTTTATATGTTGATAATAATGTGATAACATCCTCAAACTTTAGAACCTTAAACATAAAGTGATAATGAGGGAGGAGTCAATAACCCAATGATGGTGGTCTTCAGGATCAGTCCAGTCTTCATCTTGGTTGTTCTCCCCCCATCCTCACTCTCTGACCTCTGGTGGGGCTCAGCCCCGCTGTTATTCATGACTAAATCATGGACTAAATAAGGATGTGCAGGACTTCTTGTGTTGGGAAGATGGCAATGAGTGATAGAGGGGGTGGGGACACTCGTCCTATAATCCCCTCATCACTGTCACTCCTATAAATGACAGTTCTCGTTGTTTCCTCACTCTCTGACTAAGGTCCATGAATAAAGAAATGAACTGGTTGGAGATCAGAGGACCCATTTACTAGTTACCTTGAGGGTGGAATTGTAAGATCCTCAGAGACAAAGCTGCCTGATGTGGGCGGAGTTCTGGTTTAGGGGAACCAATCTGCTCATGTCTAGTAATAATCTTTTTATTTCTATTTTAGTAGATGGACAGGAGATGAGGAAAACCTCAGAGGATTGTCTCACTTTGTCTCCAGACTGTAAAGTAGAAGATGAGGACATCACACAGTATAGTCCAGGAGAAAACCCGACTACCTCAAATGTCCATCCGGCACCACACAGTGTAGATGGACCATCGTATTCCTCTTATCCTGAGGAACCTCAGACTGTGAGGGACGGTGCCGCCCTTCCAACAGAGAAGAGGTTTTCCTGTACTGAGTGTGGGAAGGGTTTCCACTTCAAATCCAGTCTTACTGTGCATAAAAGATCTCACACAGGTGAGAAGCCGTATTCCTGCCCTAAGTGCGGCAAATGTTTTTCAGATAAGTCCAATCTTTCCATACATCAGAGGTCTCATATGGATGAGAAGCAACTTTCCTGTCTTGAGTGTGGGAAATGTTTTTTACAAAAATCAGAACTTGTAACACATAAAAGGTCTCACACGGGGGAGAAGCTTTATTCCTGCCCTGACTGTGGAAAAGTTTTTTCAAAGAAGTCCAATCTTTCTGTACATCAGAGATCTCACACAGGGGAGAAGCCTTTTTCCTGTTCTGTATGTGGGAAATGTTTTTCAAAGAAGTCCAACCTTTCCACACACCAAAGATCTCATACAGGGGAAAAACCGTATTCCTGTACTGAGTGTGGGAAATGTTTTTCAGATAGGTCACATGTTTACAGACATCAGAAAATGCATGCCAGCGAGAAGCCATTTTCCTGTCCTGAGTGCGGAAAATGTTTTTTACAAAAATCAGAACTTGTAACACATAAAAGGTCTCACATGGGGGAAAAGCTTTATTACTGCCCTGACTGTGGAAAATGTTTTTCAAAGAAGTCCAATCTTTCTGTACATCAGAGATCTCACACGGGGGAGAAGCCGTATTCCTGTCCTCAGTGTGGGAAATGTTTTTCAAAGAAGTCCAATCTTTCCACACATCAAAGGACTCACACAGGGGAAAAACCTTATTCCTGTCCTGAATGCGGGAAATGCTTTTCAGATAAGTCACATCTTTACACACATCAACGATTGCACACAGGTGAGAAGCCGTATTCCTGTTTTGCATGTGGGAAATGTTTTATCCAAAAATCAGAGCTTCTCAAACATCAGAGATTGCACACAGGGGAAAAGCCATATTCCTGTCCTGAGTGCGGGAAATGTTTTTCACAGAAGTCCAATCTTTACAGACATCAGAGATCTCACACGGGGGAGAAGACACTTTCCTGTCCTGAGTGAGGGAATTGTTTCTCACTGAAGTCCTGTCTTCCTGTACATCAGGGATCCCACACAACCCTCGAGGTGTATTAGTGCCTTGAGTGCGGGAAATGTCTTCTATATGAATGTTGCTGGACATCACAGCTCTTATGTGGGGAAGAAGCACACCCTGATATACAGTATCTCACAAAAGTGAGTACACCCCTCACATTTCTGTAAATATTCTATTCTATCTTTTCATGTGACAACACTGAAGAAATGACACTTTGCTACAATGTAAAGTAGTGAGTGTACAGCTTGTATAACCGTGTAAATTTGCTGTCCCCTCAAAATAACTCAACACACAGCCATTAATGTCTAAACCGCTGGCAACAAAAGTGAGTACACCCCTAAGTGAAAATGTCCAAATTGGGCCCAATTAGCTATTTTCCCTCCCCGGTTTCATGTGACTCGTTAGTGTTACAAGGTCTCAGGTGTGAATGGGAAGCAGGTGTGTTAAATTTGGTGTTATCGCTCTCACTCTCTCATACTGGTCACTGGAAGTTCAACATGGCACCTCGTGGCAAAGATTGCCAAGACCCTGAAACTGAGCTGCAGCACGGTGGCCAAGACCATACAGCGGTTTAACAGGACAGGTTCCACTCAGAACAGGCCTCGCCATGGTCGACCAAAGAAGTTGAGTGCCCGTGCTCAGCGTCATATCCAGAGGTTGTCTTTGGGAAATAGACATATGAGTGCTGCCAGCATTGCTGCAGAGGTTGAAGGGGTGGGGGGTCAGCCTGTCAGTGCTCAGACTATACGCCGCACACTGCATCAAATTAGTCTGCATGGAAGTCATCCCAGAAGGAAGCCTCTTCTAAAGAGGATGCACAAGAAAGCCCGCAACCAGTTTTCTGAAGACAAGCACACTAAGGACATGGATTACTGAAACCATGTCCTGGGGTCTGATGAGATTAAGATAAACTTATTTGGTTCAGATGGTGTCAAGCGTGTGTGGCGAGAACCAGGTGAGGGGTAAAAAGACAAGTGTGTCTTGTCTACAGTGAAGCATGATGTTGGGAGTGTCATGGTCTGGGGCTACATGAGTGCACTGGGAGCTACAGTTCATTGAGGGAACCATTAATGCCAACATGTACTGTGACATACTGAAGCAGAGCATGATCCCCTTCCTTCAGAGACTGGGCCGTAGGGCAGTATTCCAACATAACGACCCCAAACACACCCCCAAGGCGACTATTCCCTTGCTAAAGAAGCTGAGGGTAAAGGTAATGGTCGGGCCAAGGATGTCTCCAGACCTAAACCCTATTGAGCATCTGTGGGGCATCCTCAAATGGAACGTGGAGGAGCGCAAGGTCTCTAACATCCACCAGCTCCGTGATGTCCTCATGGAGGAGTGGAAGAGGACTCCAGGGGCAACCTGTGAAGCTCTGGTGAACTCCATGCCCAAGAGGGTTAAGGCAGTGCTGGAAAATAATGGTGGCCACACAAAATATTGACACTTTGGGCCCAATTTGGACATTTTCACTTAGGGGTGTACTCACTTTTGTTGCCAGCGGTTTAGACATTAATGGCTGTGTGTTGAGTTATTTTGAGGGGACAGCAAATTTACACTGTTATACAAGCTGTACACTCACTACTTTACATTGTGGCAAAGTGTCATTTCTTCAGTGTTGTCACATGAAAAGATAGAAGAAAATATTTACAAAAATGTGAGGGGTGTACTCACTTTTGTGAGATACTGTACACCTCAGATACACTCCATGGCTGATCTTCATCATGTAAGAAACAGTTCATAAGGAGATCAGAGATCACCAAAGACATGGATGAAGTGTTGTACTGTGTTGGCCATTGATAGCAGTAGAATAAAAATGGAGTCATTACCTTTCATTGGCTGAGTACATTTTGTGACTTTTGTAAATATTTAGAGGTCTATTTTAAAAAAAAAATGTTGAACAAATGTAACCAGCATTCGCCCAGCCATGATGAGTATTGGCCATTATTCATTACAAAGGGCTCGTTTACACTTGTTTCAAAACATGGCTTCAGACACACTTTGTTCTGAAGGCCAGTCAAAGCTCCTGTCACTAAATAAAATGGTTAGCTTACAGTTCTGTTTACACCATGCGTTTGCTTTGCTTTGGCTTTGCTTAAAAAATTATACCCATGTCACTTTAGTAGTGTTTCAGAGCATCTTCAAAGCCTCCTTAGAAGTATATGGCAAAGCTCGCTTGAAGCACCTGCAGCTTTTTAGAGGCTTTAATTTAGCTTTAGCTTCGCTTTGCTTTGGAGAAATTGCAGTTATGAGATATCAACACCACACAGGGCATCTGCCAAGCTTCAATAAAGTATCACAGAAGCATCAAAAACACATAAAAAAGCATGTTAAAGCGGTAGGTGCTTTAATATGTGTTGAAGTTGAAGCAAGTGTAATGAGCTCATACAGTTTTTTTCCTGTGATTATTGGCTCCATCTGGTGGCCAATGGAAACATACTACATTATAGCCACTAGATGGAGTTGATGATCATAGGAAACCACTGTGTTAACCACCTAAAGTCTGGAAAGTTTCATCCCCCTTCCTCTTTCTACTATATATAAAGCCCTTCACCCTCTATACGTGAAGGCCTCGACAAGCTTTTGTCTTGTTGGCATGAAGAGGTGCCGGAGCTAGATTCAGAGGATTTGGAGGACATTTGGGAATACCCCATGCAACAATTGGTCTCAGCCAGAGACAGACTAACTCGATTTAAAATTCTGCATTTTACTCCCCAAAAGCTCCACATGATCTTTCTGTCAGAAACTATGAAATCAGAACGACACAGAAGTACAGTTAAATCACACTTGTTTAATAATAAAAGTAAATAGAACAAATGTAGTCAAAACATAGCCAGAGTTCAGGACTCGGAATGGATAGTCAGACAAGCCAAATGTCAGGGAGCCGGAGATGAGCGTAGTAAAACAGCAAGCAGGATCTGGAGCCTGAAGGGATTCAGCCAAGCAAGTCTTTTAACAGGAATGCAGGAGAGCGTCTCTGTGATGTTGACTAAGGCAAAGGCAGAGATCCTCTGGGCTGAACAGCTTAAGTAGGCAGGACTGACGAGCAGGATATCATCAACAGCTGAGTAACTGTGGAGAGATAGGAGCTGGCAATTAGCCGACAGCTGAGCGGCCAGCTCTGGGAAGGAAGGGCTGAGCCCAGCCCTGACACTTTCCTTCCCACCCATCCAAATGTTGGTGTTGTCTGGAAGATCCTGCCACGTTTTTCCATGTATTTTGGGACTGTCCAGTCATCAGGTCATTTTGGTCAGATATTTCTAAATTTGGCTGGCTAGTCACAACCATCTCAGTACCCCTTTCCATTGATGTCTGTATGCTGGGCCTGATCCATTTACTAGCCACTTCCAGAGCCCTGAGAACCCTGATAGGGTTCTTATTATTGTATGCTCACAAGACTATAGTCCTTAAATGGAAATCCCCTCAAGCTCCCACTTTGGACTTTTGGAAGTCCACAGAATGGTGCCACTATCCAAATTTACCTTCGAGTCTAAAGGATGCACTACTAAAATTCTCCAAGGTGTGGGATCTCTGAACAGAATCCAAGGATACTTTCACCTCCACTACATCGCCCCTCTAGATGACAACAGTTTACAACTAAACAAATATAACACATGGGGAATATCAGGCCTCTGTCTTAGGTCGGTGGAGCGCATAATACACCCACCAAGACGAGGCCTGGAACGCACGCGGGTCCGCCATCTTAGGCAACCCGGAAGTGCTGGTTTTTGTAATTGAACGGGCTGGAGTCACATCACAATGAACACAGGGCCTATATTAAGGAGTCGGGCTGCAGTGGAGGGTACCCCAAGACGAAGTCTACTCAGACGAAACGCGTCGGGAGGACTCCACTGCTGCCCCTTTTTATGTACAAGCGCTTTTATCTACTTCATCATGTAAGTGTATTTCCTTTTATACAATAAAAACGGTATCTACGGTATCACACTATGTAGTCCCCCTTTTTGTACCTTTTATGAACCTTGCGTGGAGAGATCCATTATTACCTATGGAGAAGATGCATCATTAGAACATCCCTATTCAACATCTCCAGGATCTTCCCACCATTGCCAGGGTGCAATAAAAGTTGGTTTGACCCTAACAGTATACGCTGTTTTGGGTTCAAACCCTCCGGTAAGCCCCCACACATTTCATCTAAGTGCACTGCATGTTTTTTGAAGACACAGTGGTGAATGGTGGTGTTCATGAATGGAACATCCTATCTATTGATGTGACTTTTTAAGTGACTGCAGAATATCAACTTCTGTGACCTTTTCTGCTATATGCTGGTGAAGGCGCTCCTCACCTCACGTTCTGGGTAGTGACCTATCCAGTTTCAACTGTATATCTGTTATATCTTGTATTTTCAGTCTGATTTATATGTGTTACTTTTATTGGTACATATCACATTTTGGGTACAGACCTTTTTAACCTATTAGTTTAAGTTATTTTGTCTTGATAGCGCTACACATTTTTATTTTATTATTTAACAGTTTATTTCTCCCTAACTGTATTTGTATATCCACAAACTCTGTGGGACAGAGTATTTTTACTATTCCTCCATTTACTGACCACCAGCAATGTAGAATACGTTTGCCTTCGGGTATTGGTTTCCAGATCAATAGTGCTATGTGTTAAGTAGTAATTAGCGTTGCTGTTTTTGTCTCTCAAGCTTGGGTATACCCAATAAGCTTTGTTTTGTATGTTTTATTTTTAAAGCTAATAAAAAGAATTTCCAAAAAAATAAAATAACCCAAATAGGGCTGCAACTAACGATTATTTTCATAATCGATTAGTTGGTCGATTACTGTTTCGATTAATCGGTTAATAACCTTAAAAAAAAAAAGTGTGGTGTATAATTTAGTTAATATGTAAAGTTTTAAAAAAAAGCAATTTATTCTTAAATATCTCTAAGCAGTGGTAAATAATAAGTGATAAACAACCAACTATATGGTTAGGGAGCAAAATATTGAATCCACTCTGAGAATAACAGACAGAAGAGATATACTGTGTATACTCTATTAGAGGAGATATACTGTATACACTATTAGAAGAGAAATACAGTTTTTTGGCCAATTTGTTGTTGGGCAGATTAAAAAATACAAATTGCTGCAAAAACGCATTACATACTTTTCTGCAGCTTCTCCATTGAAGTATATTGAACCAAAAAAGCACAGTTTTGCGTTAAAAAAAAAAAAAAAAAAGTCCTTGACCCTTTCCAAATACGCAGCGGCTGAAAAAGAAAGATAGATGTGTACGTGTCCCATAGAAAACCATGTTAAATGAACTATAGTGTGTTTCTGCAAAAAGCACCAAAAAACACATAGATGTGAACCAGGTCTAAGACTTTTAGTAACATAATGTGGTTAAAAAAAAACTAAAATGAGCCCTTTATAGTACAAAAAAAAGCAAATAATCGCTACTGTAAGGGTTTCATTCTTTTACTGTAGAACTGTGATTTACAGTAGTGATTATGTGCTCTTTTTGTACTATAAAGGGCTAATTTTATTATTTTTAACCCCATTATGTTACTGGCCGATTAATCGATTATGAAAATAGTAATCGATTAATTTCATAATCGATTAGTTGTCGATTAATCGATTAGTTGTTTCAGCCCTAAACCCAAATCAGTGTATATTATTTAGTCTGTGTGAAAGTTATAGATCCTAAAAACGATGGTATATACAGTATATTTAAAAATTGATCAATCCTGGTGTAAATGTCAGGACAGTACAAATACCACCCCCACCCCCCCCCCCCCCCCCCAACTCTTTTTTGGAAAGTAGACAGGCAGGTACAGTATTAAGAGGCATGGCGAGTTTTTAATAGTTGTCATTTTTTGTCAATTTAAAAAAAAAATGTAATTAAAAAAAATGTGTTTTTCATAAAGTTTTTCTTTTAACAAGTCATTTCTCACACACAGAATAGGAATTGTCATGAAAGACGTCCTGTCAATGCAGTTGCCGGCGGAAGGTCTGTGCACAGAATTCCTGTTAATAGAGCCAGTGGGCGCGTGCGGGTGCGTGCTGGCGCGAACGGGCACACGCGTGTGCGCGACGGTGCGAGCGGGCACGTGCGGTGTGTGCGCGGGCACGCACGGGGGTGCGCGCAGATGCTCAGTGTGACAGCGCTTGGCGCCAAGAGGACTATTTAAAGGAACCCGTCAGCATGCCTTCTTGCTGTCCCCGGCCCGGAGAAGCCATGGAGGATGATCTCCATGGATTTTATTGTCGAATTGCCACCTTCTGAAGGCTACACTACAATCTTTGTAGTGGTGGATAGATTATCCAAAATGGCTCATTTCTTACCAATGAGAGATACACCCACTGCTGCTGAGACTGCAAGGACATTCATCAAGGAAGAGGTGAGGCTTCATGGCATCCCTGCAAATATTACTTCAGATCGGGGGGTGCAATTTACTTCCAAATTTTGGAGGGCGCTTTGTGGGTCTCTGAAGATTGATCTTTCTTTCTCCTCTGCCTATCATCCTCAAACAAATGGCCAGACAGAAAGAACAAATCAGACGCTGGAGCTGTATCTGCGCTGCTTTTCTTTCTCCCAGGATGATTGGGCTCCGCTGCTACCTCTTGCCGAATTTGCTTATAACAATTCTGTTCATTCCGCCAAAAAGCAATCTCCGTTCTTTGCAAATAACGGTTTCCATCCTCTGTTCCTGTCTAATAACATCCCGGAGTGCCCAGTACCAATGGTCCAAGAGAACCTAAATTTCTTCGAGTCAAATAATAAACTCCTGCAGGAGACTATGGCAAGGACTCAGAATTACAATAAGGAGGTGTTTGACAAGAAGAGAAGGGGGGAGCTAGATCTCAAGCCCGGAGATCAGGTCTGGCTGTCTACATTGAATTTAAGAATGGCATGCCCTTCCAAGAAATTTGGCCCTAAGTTCGTGGGTCCCTTCCCAGTACTAAGGAAGATTAATAATGTGGCCTATGAACTGAAGTTACCAGAATCATTCCGGATCCACCCGGTCTTTCACGTGGCCCTACTCAAACCCGCAGTTCCTGATCCTTTTGTCAACCGGAAGGTCTGTCCCCCTGAACCTGTGATAATCGACGGGGAAGCTGAATTTGAAGTTGAGTCCATTCTGGATTGCAGGAAAAGACGTAACCAAGTCCAGTTTCTGGTAAAGTGGAAGGGGTACGGGCCCGAAGAGAACTCCTGGGAACCAGAGTCCAACATCCATGCTGAGAGATTGATTCTTGCCTTTAAGAGGTCCCATCCAAGTAAGATGGCACAGTTGGGCATCCGGAGGCTGCCCCTTGGGGGGGGGGCAATGTCATGAAAGACGTCCTGTCAATGCAGTTGCCTGCGGAAGGTCTGTGCACAGAATTCCTGTCAATAGAGCCAGTGGGCGCGTGCGGGTGCGCGATGGCGCGAACGGGTGCACGTGTGTGGGTGCGAACGGGTGCGCGATGGTGCGAGTGGGCACGTGCGGTCTGTACGCGGGTGCGCGAAGACGCGCAGTGTGACAGCGATTGGCGCCAAGAGGACTATTTAAAGGAACCTGTCAGCATGCCTTATTGCTGTCCGGTCTACAGCGTTTCCTGTGACCCTAAGCTACTAGTAACCTGCCTACCTGTTCGCTGCCTGATTGTTGCCAACCCGGTCTGTAGTCCGACTACCCTTCTGCCTCGGTCTGGTACCTGCTCTGCCTGCCAGTGTTGACCCGGCCTGTCCGACCCTGCCAGTACTTCTGCTGAACTACAAAACACCTCCTTGCTGCCTGATGTTCCAGAGTTCCTGCCAGCTACAGTGCTTCTCCTCACAGGCCAGCTGTTCCAGTGTTCCTGCCAAGTTCCAGCACATCTCCTTACAGTCTGCTGTTCCAGTGCCCCTGCCGAACTACAGAACACCTCCGTAATGCTTGCTGCTCCAGAGTTCCTGTTAGCTACAGTGCTTCTCCTCACAGCCAGCTGTTCCAGTGTTCCTGCCACGTCCCAGGGCATCTCCTTACAGTCTGCTGTTCCAGTGCTCCTGCCAAACTACAGAACACCTCCCCGCTATCTACTGCTGCTCTGGTGTTCCTGCTAGCTCTCCTTCGGCCACATCAGAGGTCCGGATCAGCCCTTACACCTGCCACCTGCCAGGCACTTGTGGCCCCCTGTGCTCTTGAGTCCCTGTTTCCTCCATCAGGGGTTCCTGAGCCAGAGGCACACGAGAGGCCACTCCCTGCATTCTAGGCTCAGCCATCAGGTACGTGACAGGAATACTTATAATTACACCCCAAAACACATTCTGCTATGTTTCCTGATTATGGAACACCACATGTGTGAGACTTTTGCATAGAGGGGCCCAAAATTCAGGCGTTCCAGGGGCATAAATTACGCATCTAATTTCCTGGCTACCCATCACATCTTTCGAAGTCCTAGAGCACCAGGACAGTGGAAACGCCCACAAAATGACCCAATTTTGGAAAGCAAACAATCCAGGGTATTTTTTGAAAGGCATAGTGTGTCTTTTGAAAATTTAATTTTTTTTCCAGAAGTTTTCGGGAACATGAAAATTATGAAAGTTGTCAATTAATAGGATCTTTCTAACAGGCATACAAAAAATGTTCCACTACCCTCACCTATAACTGGCCTTTGCAGCAAGGAGCATTGGAAGGCAGTGCATATCAAATAAAAGCCAAGGAAAATCCTTGGAAAAATTCAAAGCTCTACTTACCAACCAGCCTGTGACCAAACAGATTAACCTGTCTTATGCCCCGTACACGCGGTTGGATTTTCCGACAGAAAATGTGCGATCGGAGCGTGTTGTCGGAAATTCCGACCATGTTGTGGGCTCCATCGGACTTTTTCCATCGGATTTTCCGACACACAAAGTTTGAGAGCAGGCTATAAAATTTTCCGACAACAAAATCCTTTGTCGGAATTTCCGATCGTGTGTACACAAATCCGACGCACAAAGTGCCACGCATGCTCAGAATAAATAAAGAGATGAAAGCTATTGGCTACTGCTCCGTTTATAGTCCCGACGTACGTGTTTTACGTCACTGCGTTCAGAATGATCGGATTTTCCGACAACTTTGTGTGACCGTGTGTATGCAAGACAAGTTTGAGCCAACATCCATCGGAAAAAATCCTAGGATTTTGTTGTCGGAATGTCCGATCAATGTCCGACTGTGTGTACGGGGCATAATAGTATGCGTTTAAAAACAGGGGTTTAGTTGCACATATTTGCAAATACATGCGGAAGCTACAGGCCCTGGCAAGGCACCCTGGTATCTGTAAACCCTACCTCTAAGATATAAGAGGCTCCACAGTGGAAGCACATGCATTCTGCTAAGATAGATAAAGGCAGATGGACTGGAGGGAGCCCACCCCTCCTTAAAGGTACAGGGGCACATTGAACACCCATTTAATTTATTTGTATATCACATTTGGTATATCAGTTTGTTTTGTCACATTTGGGAAGTGTGGGTAGTTTGGCAGCTGTTTATTTTTATTTTATTTTTACTTATTTTTATTTGTAATTTTATTTTTATTTCATTTTCATTTTTTTATTTTATATTTATTATTTTTATTTTTTATTTTTATCTATTTATTTTTATTGAGGTAAGTAGGGTGGCAGCTCGCAAAGTTATACCTACTTGTTTCACATTGAACACCCAGCTCCCTCCAGTCCATCTGCCTTCATCTATCTCATCAGAGTGCATGTGATTCCACTGTGAAGCCCCTTATAAGTTAGAATGGCAGGGGTGCGCAACACGACATACCCGTACGTCGCTGCGTCATCCGGGGATAGCGGGCGCGCATGATCCCGCACACCACGGCAGCGTGCCTGCGGGTCCAGTGAACTCGATGTCTGCCGGTGGCCCGCGATCATGGCACGTAGAGGCAGAACTGGGAGATGCCTATGACGACAAGGCATTTCCCTGTTCTGCCTAGCAACATTACAGGGATCTACTGCTCCCAGTGATTGGAAGCAGGGATTTCTGTCATGTTCTAGTGAGCCCATCCCCCCTACAGTTAGAACATGCTGAGGGAACACAGTTAACCCTTTGATCGCCCCCTAGTGTTTAACCCCTTCCCTGCTAGTGACTTTTACACAGTAATCAGTGCATTTTTATAGCACTGATCGCTGTATAAATGCCAATGGTGCCAAAATAGTGTCAAAAGTATCCGATCTGTCTGTCGCAATGTCGCAGTCACGATAAAAATCTCAGATCGCCACCATTACTAAGAAAAAATAAAATGTATAATAAAAATGCCATAAATCTATCCCCTATTCTGTCGACGCGATAATGTTTTGCGCAAACCAATTAATATACACTTATTGCGATTTTTTTTTACCAAAAATATGTAGAAGAATAAATATTGGCCTAAATTGTGGAAAAAATTTATTCAAACACGCGAACACCATTGAAGTCTATGGGACACGAACGTGAAAAATCAAAAGTGCTAATTTTAAGGGTTAATATGCAAGTTATTGTTATAAAAAAGTGTTTGGGTACCCAGGTCCTGCCCCAGGGGGCATGTATCAATGCAAAAAAAAGTTTTAAAAACTTCAGTTTTTTTCGGGAGCAGTGATTTTAATAATGCTTAAAGTAAAACAATAAAATTGAAATATTCCTTTAAATTTCGTACCTGGGGGGTGTCTATAGTATGCCTGTAAAGTGGTGCATCTTTCCCGTGTTTACGCACAAAATGACATTACTAAAGGAAAAAAAGTAATTTAAAACTACGCGCGGCTATAATGAATTGTCTGGTCCCGGCAATACAGATAAAAGTCATTGAAAAAAAACGCATGGGATCCCCCCAGTCCATTACCAGGCCCTTTGGGTCTGGTATGAATATTAAGGGAAACCCTGAACCAAATTTTTTTTAAAATTGTGTGGGGATCTCCCCAAATTCCATACCAGGCCCTTCAGGTTTGGTATGGATATTAAGGGGAACCCTGCGCCATTTTTTTTTTTAAATGGCGTAGGGGTCCCCCCTCAAAATCCATACCAGAACCTTCAGGTCTGGTATGGATTTTAAGGGGAACCCTGCGCCAAAATTTTTTAAAAAATGGCATGGGGTCCCCCCAAAAATCCATACCAGACCCTTATTCGAGCACGCAACCTGCAGGAAAAGAGGGAGGATGAAAGAGCGCCCCTCTTCCTGAACTGTACCAGGCCACATGCCCTCAACATGGTGAGGGTGCTTTGGGGGACAGGGGCCTCATCCCCACAACCCTTGCACGGTGGTTGTGGGGGTCTGCGGGTGGGGGGCTTATCGGAATTTAGAAGCCCCCTTTAACAGGGGGACCCCCAGATACCAGCCCAGATACCAGCCCCCCCATTTGAAATGGTAACGGGTACATTGTACCCATACCATTTCACAAAAAAAGTGTAAAAATGTTAAAAAGAAACAAGACACACTTTGGGACAAGTCCTTTATTAAAAAATAAAAATGTCCCACAAAGTCCATTCATCTTCTTCTATGGCGCCTTCAACGGACCGAAAAATAAAATAAAAAAGATCCGCCTCCATGGGAGGAACCCGCCATATAACGCTTCTTTTATAACTGAGGGAGGGGCCACATGGTGACGTACCAAGGTGACCCCGCCCCCCTCTGACACACGGGGTCTTCCCAATGGCTAAAGTAAAAGTATTGTTTCACTTTAAGCATTATTAAAATCACTGCTCCCGAAAAAACGGCCATTTTTAAAACTTTTTTTTGCATTGATCCATGTCCCCTGGGGCAGGACCCAGGTCCCCAAACACTTTTTATGAAAATACCATGCCTTTAAAATTAGCACTTTTGATTTCTCCCATAGACTTTTAAAGGGTGTTCCGCGGCTTTCGAATGTGCCGCGAACACCCCAAATTGTTCGCTATTTGCTTACGTTCCACTCAAACATCGGGCTCATCCCTAGTCATTACCAGTCTGCTTAGTCTTGTGCTTAGAGTGTGACCCCAGGAGAGTGAGTCCATCTACCTCACATTAACCCTTTCACAGTCAGAGCTGTTTATGCATTTTTCTTTTTTGCACACCTTCTAAAATGCACATTTTCAGCCTGAAGCTTAGTTAAAACCCCCCAAAGATATATTTTCCAAAAGCAGAGGCCCTGGAGAATAAAATAGTGGTGTTTGGTAAGGTGTTCCTCGAACACAAATTTCACCTTGAACCGGAGCTCCTTTCCAAAAGTGGAAGCTATGCTTTACCTCCTCCCCTCTCTGCTACCACATTTGTCACCTTATGGGGGCGAGGGGAGAGTGGATACCTGGCTTTCACAGGTATCCTGAGTCCGGGCCGTGGCCTTTAACGTCATTGCTTGGGCTCCCTTCTCCTTCCGCCGGGCATGCGCAGTAGGGTTCCCGGCGTGAAGCCATAAGGCTACACTGCTGGGTTCCCTTACCCGCTGATGGAAACATCAGCTGTGGTGCCGACATCGCTGGGACAGGTAAGTGTCCTATTATTAAAAGCCAGTAGCTGCAGTATGTGTAGCTGTTAGCTTTTGATTTTTGCCGTGGAGGGCAGACCTCCGCTTTAATGTATGAAATGGTTACACAAAATATATTTTAAAAACACAGACTACACGTATAGTCTGTGTTTTTGATATATTTTGTGTAACCATTTCATACATAAAAGTTATTTACAGAGGGTGAGACTGTGCCCGCTTTAGTCCCTTCCTCTTACAGAACTCCTTGGGGGTCCTCCCCAACTTTTTGTGCAAGACACAATGAAAGCCACCAAAGACTTGGTGTTTAGTGTGATTGAAGCCAATGTAGTGGGGAGTGAGCAGGAGGAGAAGCTCGTGTTGTAGTTACCCAAGGATGTGGAAGGCTTCTATTGAGGGAGAAAACCCTTTCCACTGACCCCCTGTGTGTGGTGGAAGCTGCCATTTGAAAGCTGCCTGAGTCTCACTTTCATCCAGCAGAAGGTTTCAGCTTTAAAATGGGAGTTGGGGCAAGCTCCGCTGGATAACAACCCCCTTTGAAAGGGTTCCCGATATGAACAGGAGATGTTGGTAGTGTGTTTGTTAAGGGCATATAGTGAGAAACTGTAATTGTAAGGAGTACAGGAATTCTCCCCACCAAGCCATTTAACTGGATACTCCCAGGGCAGAGGGAGAACCTACAGGAACTACTTCAGCATGTTCCAGATGTGACTCTAAATTGATATCTTCATTCCCTGTGGTCATCGCAGAGATGAATGGGTGACAATCTCAGTGCTTAGTGGCTATAGAGTCAGAGTTATCCACCATGGGCTATGTTTTCTACTAACAGCAGTTTGGACAGGCCTCTGCTCTAGACCCATCCTGGCTAACTTTAAAAGGCTGCGAATAATCTTGCCACTTTGGTAGGCACACAGCAGATTGCATAGGAGTGATGGTAACCCATGGGTCAACTGTAGTAGATCTCCCATTTCTATTGGTTGGCAACCAGAGAAGGTGGGTGTGGTGATGCTGCTACCAAGACGCAGGATGCAGTTAAAGCCAAGGCAAGAGATAGTCTGCCACCTCCCTGTGGGGGCTCAAAAAAATTGCCTGTCATAGTGGAATCCAAATGAGCCTTAAAGGTAAAAGGTGAGTGGTTAGTGGCCAGGACTTTGTCCAAAGTACACAGGGGCAAGATAATATTTTAAAATGGTCAGTCTGGGTACCACCCCCATCTTGTTGCCCAGATTCCCTTGGACAGTTCAGGTTTTGAATGATGTGTCCAGGTTTCAGTCCGTCTGAAACCCAGACACAATAATCAGACATAATGTGGCTCAGAACAGGACCTGATAGAAGGGTGAGGGGGTACTATCCATGCCACATTACTATTCTCTTTGGAGCATCCAAAGGTGT
Source organism: Lithobates septentrionalis (assembly GCA_037952835.1). Taxonomy (NCBI): domain Eukaryota; kingdom Metazoa; phylum Chordata; class Amphibia; order Anura; family Ranidae; genus Lithobates; species Lithobates septentrionalis. The sequence continues at coordinate 524,532 of JBBDGP010003839.1, forward strand.
CCCAGGTTTGTTACAATCCTATAGTGTATGCCAGGAGTATTCAAACTACGGCCCTCCAGTTGTTCAGGAACTACAATTCCCATCATGCCTAGTCATGTCTGTGAATGTCAGAGTTTTACAATGCCTCATGGGATGTGTAGTTCCACAACAGCTGGAGAGCCGTAGTTTGAAGATTCCCGGCGTATGCTAACAAAAAATGTCTTTGCTGTGCGCTGCTAAAGTGTTCGGGTTTGGCTTCTAGAAAAAAGTGGCAACCCTATTTGAAAATAAAACTGGAATTCTGCACTTAAGTGCCAATTATCGTAAGTTGAATGCTTTGCACCCACCAGGACACCTATCCATTGTCATGGGTAGAAGAGTCTTTAATGGCCTTGGGGCAGGCCTGCCTGATCTCCACCTTAGACTTGGTCAGTGGCTACTGACAAGTACTAGTAAGAGGGGAGGATTAAAAGAAGACTGCCTTCATTACTCCTTTTGAGTTTTACAAATGTATTTGAATGCCCTTTGGGTTGACCAAGGCACCCAGTACATTCTAAAGGTTGATAAAAAGATGTTTGGGAGATTTTAGCTTCAATACCATACGTATACAGTGTATCTAGATGACATCAATATTTTTTTCCAAGAGCTTTCAGGATCATATTGAACATCTAGATTAATGCCGCGTACACACGGTCCTACTTTTCGTCTACAAAAGTCCAACGGACGCTGATGGACTAAAGCTGGCTGGTAATCCGATCGTGTGTGGGCTTCTCCGGACTTTCAACTGACTTTTTTAGCCTCAAATCCGACGTACTTTAGATTTGAAACATGCTTCAAAACTTTTACTTCGTACCTACGACGGACCCCGAAGTCCGCTCGTCTGTATGCTAGTCGGACGGACAAAAAAACGACGCATGCTCATAAGCAAAAACTAAACGGAAGCACTCGGTCTAGTAAAACTAGTGTTCGTATTGTAGGTAGCACATTCATCACGCTGCAAAATCTGTGATCGTTGAATGCAGCGCATTTTATTTCTTCATTACGAATGCTCTATAAAGAACGAAGGTGTTTTGCTGTTCATATTCAGAGTTCTCCCAAACTGATTTCTGGATTCTTTTTCTCTTTGATCTCATGAATGATATAGTATGCTTTTTAAAAACAATGTTTCCATACTAATATAATACTTTTTACCTTTTTTTTTTTTTTGGTTTTTTTTTGTGTGGAATCATATTTTCTTGTAATTTTTATCCAGATATTTATTTTATGATTGGTGTTGAACTTTTTTATATGTTTATCTCTAGATTTTTAATTTTCATTTTTTGGTGTTTGTAAAGTTACCACAAATAACCCATTTGTATTTTTTTTTTTTAGTTTTATTTGTTACTTTATTTTTTTATATTTTTTAGTTTTGTAAAGTTACCACAAATAACCCATTTGTATTTTTTTTTTTTTTTTTTATTTGTTACTTTATTTTTTTATATTTTTTAGGTTTGTAAAGTTACCACAAATAACCCATTTGTATTTTATTTTTTTTTTTTTTTTTTATTTTTTTTTTTTTTTAATTTTTTAGGTTTGTAAAGTTACTACAAAGAACCCATTATAATGTTTTTTTTTTCTAGTGATTATTTTTTATTTTTAAGATAAAGTTAACCCAAAGCACCGTTTTTGGTTATGTATATTTTTGTTCTTTCCCAGACTTACCACTCGAACATTATTAACATTAGTAATGTATTTTTGTTGTGTTTTTGCAAACTCAATGAGATTGTTGTCCCTTGATAATTTAACATTGTGTGTAAAATCAATGATTTAAAAGAAAACACATAAAATCTTTTGCTAAACTCAAAAAAAGATCCATTTATTCATGGTCAAAATAAAAAAAAAGAGGAAGTCAACGCTGGAAAAAGTCTGTGTACCAGAAAATTGGGATCTTGAGGAGTCCATATAAGAGGGAGCACAATCTGGTCCAAGAATCCCAGAGATCAACAGCACCAGCAGATGATATAGATGTCCCCAGACTGTGGTACTACAACAGCCTGCGTCTTCTGTCAGACCAGACTGAACCCAGGTCATCACTTTCTTCTCTTCCCTGCAGCCTTCCCTCCACGCTGCCCTGCACCCTTCCCTGCAGCCTTCCCTGTAGCCTTCTTTGGAGGCTGTGGCTGTGGTGTTTCAGTTGTGGCAGGAGGAGGAGGAGGAGGAGGAGGAGGAGGAGGAGGGGGGGCTGCCTCATGTAGTTGGGTGTTTCGGGTTAGCGTGCCCTGCAGCCCCTTCTGTATAGTTTCCCCAAATAGGCGCTCGCAAATGAGACGCTGCTCCCAGTCCATTTGTAGAAGCCTGCTGGCTAAGTAGCAGCCATAGGCCTCTTCTGCTTCGGGGGGGCTCCTCAGAAAACGTGTGGCCTCTTGCATGAGGCGCAGGGATGCCTCTTGTGTGACGGCCCCCTTCCTGGCCCTTTTTTTGGGAAGGCGGAGGGGAGGCACTTGGGATTGGGTCATGCTCCTACTGGGCCCAGCCACCTCACTGGGACCAGCCACCTCACTTGGCCCAGCCACCTCACTGGGACCAGCCACCTCCTGCCTGACACTGGGCCCAGCCTCCTCCAGGATGATGGGGAATCTGGCCTCCTCCAGGCTGTCCATGGGCCCGGTCTCCTCCTGCCTGCCACTTTCCCCACATTCCTCCTGGATGGACTCATCCTGTGTATAAAAAAAGGACATCGTTTTAGTATATTTTTTGGGGTTCATCAATGACACACAATTTATTTCTCATGACTAGCAAATTTAATGTGAATACATCTCTTTAAGAAAAGAGTCTAATCAGACACCCTAATTTTTTCTAGCAGGTGCCAAACATATTTAGCTACTCCTGTCAATTGATATGTCTACACAATTTTGAGTGCAAAAATCTGTGAGAAAATTATAACATCCAGTTAACCTCATTAATATTAGTACAGTAAATATTGTTTAAACTAATTTACCTGACTCCAGATG
>JBBDGP010003839.1:532500-543038 GCA_037952835.1 Lithobates septentrionalis
GCTCTGGCCAGCCGGTAATTAAAAACCCTCCTCTCTGGGGTGAGGGTTCTTTGGGGGAATGGCCTCATGAGGTGGTTGCTGAGAGCGAAGGCTTCATCCGCAATGAAGACAAAGGGGAGTCCTTCCACGTTATCCTCATCAGGTGGCAATCCCAGCCCACCACTCTGGAGACGCTGGCAGAACTCCGTCTGGGCAAATACTCCTCCATCCGACATCCGGCCATTCTTCCCCACGTCCACATATAAAAAATCATAGTGTGCCGACACCACCGCCATTAAAACAATACTGTGGAACCCCTTATAATTAAAATAATATGACCCCGAATGGGGTGGTGGCACAATGTGGACATGTTTCCCATCTATAGCCCCTCCACAATTGGGAAAGTCCCAACGGCTGGCAAAATGGGATGCCACAGTCTGCCATTCCTGTGGCGTTGAAGGAAACTGGGGAATCAAACAAGAAAACCAAAATCAATTAATTTGGAAGCTAACATTGCAAGAAAATTAGACAATTAAAAACATTATTCCCCAGCATCAGTATAACATTCAATAATTTAATTCCTCTGGAATAACTAATATGGAAAGGCACACTTATCAGATTGCTCACCCCCTCTGATGGAACATTGATTACATTTTAGGGGGTTGTGAAATCCCTAAAAAATATTACTTTTAGGACACGCAGGAATTTAGGGACTAAAAAGGCTACAAGACTGCAGTTGTCGCACTCTGCAGGTGCAGTTGCTAACCAGCTTACAGTAAATGAGGTAATGTAAAAAGGCATTCATGTTGAAAGGAGTACACAATCACAGGCAAGGGCAATTAATGAAAACACTTTGAGGCTTGCATATGATTTGATGATGGAAATCAGCAGAGCTTCTGCTCATTTACTAAAGCACTGGAACAAATGCACTTGTAGAGTGCACATGCATTTTGCAAACTGCAACATATATTTGCTTTAGACAAATCAAGACCACAGAACATTCAAGCAAATTTTAACGAGGGTGGGGGTGGGGGGGTTGTGAAATCTAGATAATTGCTCATTAGCAGCACACTATTTGGATTGAGTTTAGGTGGGGGGGGGGGGGTTGTGAAATCTAGATAATTGCTCATTAGCAGCACACTATTTGGATTGAGTTTAGGTGGGGGGGGGGGGGGGGGTTGTGAAATCTAGATAATTGCTCATTAGCAGCACACTATTTGGATTGAGTTTAGGTGGGGGGGGGGGGGTTGTGAAATCTAGATAATTGCTCATTAGCAGCACACTATTTGGATTGAGTTTAGGTGGGGGGGGGGGGTTGTGAAATCTAGATAATTGCTCATTAGCAGCACACTATTTGGATTGAGTTTAGGTGGGGGGGGGGGGGGTTGTGAAATCTAGATAATTGCTCATTAGCAGCACACTATTTGGATTGAGTTTAGGTGGGGGGGGGGGGGGGTTGTGAAATCTAGATAATTGCTCATTAGCAGCACACTATTTGGATTGAGTTTAGGTGGGGGGGGGGGGGGTTGTGAAATCTAGATAATTGCTCATTAGCAGCACACTATTTGGATTGAGTTTAGGTGGGGGGGGGGGGGGTTGTGAAATCTAGATAATTGCTCATTAGCAGCACACTATTTGGATTGAGTTTAGGTGGGGGGGGGGGGTTGTGAAATCTAGATAATTGCTCATTAGCAGCACACTATTTGGATTGAGTTTAGGTGGGGGGGGGGGGGTTGTGAAATCTAGATAATTGCTCATTAGCAGCACACTATTTGGATTGAGTTTAGGTGGGGGGGGGGGGGGTTGTGAAATCTAGATAATTGCTCATTAGCAGCACACTATTTGGATTGAGTTTAGGTGGGGGGGGGGGGGGGGGGTTGTGAAATCTAGATAATTGCTCATTAGCAGCACACTATTTGGATTGAGTTTAGGTGGGGGGGGGGGGGGGTTGTGAAATCTAGATAATTGCTCATTAGCAGCACACTATTTGGATTGAGTTTAGGTGGGGGGGGGGGGGGGTGTTGTGAAATCTAGATAATTGCTAATTATAAGCACACTAAATACACTCCAACAAAATACATTCAAAATGAGTAGACTAGGTGGATATGTTCCCATCACTTCATGCTGGGAAGGTTATTAAAGGAAAATATACATGCATGACAAAAAATAACAGGAAAAAATTCCAGCATGTGTGAGGATAAAAAGGGGACATTCACACTATATTGCAATGATGGTAAGTAGTGTTTGAAGCAAGAAATACATTACATTATCAAAGATTACATAAAAGAACATGTGATGCTAATAAAAGAAAAATATCTTACCTTAATATAGTCCTTCTGCAGGACCTGTATGATGGCAGAACAGGTCTCTGGGATAATGATCCCCAGAGCCTGGGGGGAGATGCCTGTCGAGAACTTAAGGTCCTGCAGGCTTCTCCCTGTGGCCAAATACCGCAAGGTAGCGACCAGCCTCTGCTCCGGAGTGATGGCTTGCCTCATGCAGGTATCCTGCCTGCTGATATAGGGGGTCAGCAAAGCCACCAAACGATCAAAAACGGGGTCCGTCATCCGGAGAAAGTTCCTGAAATCCTCAGGATTATTCTCACGGATCTCACGGAGCAAAGGCATATGAGAGAACTGGTCACGCTGAAGCAACCAATTCTTGGTCCATGAACTCCTCCTCGCCCTGTTCATGGACTGGTCTTGGTCTGAAGAATAAACTACAGCACCAAGCACATACAATGCACGAGCTCGACGACGAGTACGTACAGGTAACATGGCTTCAAAACGGTCGGCTGGTCAGAACGCACTAAACAGAACGCACTGAAGAACAGCAAGGCCTGTGAAGAGCGACCTGAAAATCAGGAACGAGCGGCCAATAAAACAAAGATTTCTCAATGCCAACTGACCAAACGCACTGAAAAGCAGATACAAACCTCACAAGCACAGACTGAACAACAGTTAAAACGAACTGAAAAATACGAGTCTCACAAGCGCGAATCGTCTCTCACCAAACTTCTACTAACACGAGATAAACACGAGATTAGCAGAAGGAGCCCAAAGGGTGTCGTACGGGCTATTGAACTTCCGTTTTATAGTCTCGTCGGACTTGGTGTACGTCACCGCGTACTAAGCTTTCGTACTTTTGTGTGGTCGTGTGTGGGCAAGTCTGTTCGTTAGAAAGTCTGCAGCAAGTCCGCCGCAAGTCCGCCGAAAGTCTGCCGGAAGTCTGTCGGACAGGCTGTCCGACTTTTGTAGACGAAAAGTAGGACCGTGTGTACGCGGCATAACAAATTGAATCCAAACTCCAGCTAACACTTTTTAGACAGTTACAGCAAATAATTTTTTCCTTTTGGGATAAAGGTTTCACAGCAAAAATAAAATCTGATCCGATATACTCCTGATCATGGCACTCTTTACCCTGGGATGTATATGATATACTCCTGACCACTGCACTCTGTACCCTGGGATGTATATGATATACTCCTGACCACTGCACTCTGTACACTGGTCTGTATATGATATACTGCTTACCACTGCACTCTGTACCTTGGGCTTTGTATGATATACTCCTGACCACTGCACTCTGTACACTGGTCTGTATATGATATACTCCTGACCACTGCACTCTGTACCCTGGGATGTATATGATATACTCCTGACCACTGCACTCTGTACACTGGGATGTATATGATATACTCCTGACCACTGCACTCTGTACACTGGGATGTATACGATATACTCCTGACCACTGCACTCTGATCCATTGCTCACTGTTAACTGTAAACTGATGACCTGTAAAGGATTTTAAAGCGTCACCTATAAGAAATTTTTGTGTATTGAAGTTTGTCGTCATGTTACCGGCACAGGCCATTTCTTCCTTTAATACATTTTTATTATAATTTAACTAGATTAGTTATAAAATCAGGGTATAGTAAAGGTAGAAATCAGATTGGTCAGGAAAATGATTTGTCTGGAATGTGGAGGCGGAGTAGTTATAAATTTGTGTACAATACAATACACAACGTGTTACATTATTATAACAAAGTATTGTAGAAAAGATCTCTCCTAGGCAGGGGTCCAATTCTCTCCCCCACCATCATGGTGGGCTTTGCCCAGAGAGCCTTCAGGGTTTCGATCCCCTGGCTAGGGTTCACTGCCCTGGACCTGCATAGCACCCCATCAGAAAATATCAGGCAATATATCATTGTACAGGGCTCCATAAATGCAGGGTCCAGTGCCAACCACCAACATTACAGGGTGTCCCCGCTTCGTCCAGTGCCGTGGGTTCAGGTTCTTCTGAGCAATGATAGCTGTAAGAATGGATCCGGATAGAACCAGTCTCCTGATCCTTGTTGGAACCATTGAGAATCTGATAAAAAAAAATCAGTGTCACACAAATCCACTTTAATTTACACAGTGATTTTCTATTATTGGCAGCTCCATGTAGTGGCAGTTATGCAGAAGTAATACTGCAATACCATATTATTGCCACTAAATAGACATGTGTGCCGTCAATAAATTAGTTTTGTTCCGTATTAGCCGTTAATTCGTATTTTGTGTCCAAAATTCAATTTGGATTCGTACGAAATACAAATTTTGGTTAGGTTCGTTAACTTTTCATAACAATTACAAACGTTCGTTATGATGAATTTAAAAAGCAAAAAATACCTTTCTCAATATGGCAGTCTTCGGACTCATTATGAGGGGCTCCCAGCATCCCTGTGCTGACTTCCTCCCGGGGCTGTAACCCTGCTGTGCTTATTATGAGGGGCTCCAACCATCCCTGTGCCGAATTCCTCCTGGGGCTGTACCCCTGCTGTGCTCATTATGAGGGGCTCCCGCCATCCCTGTGCTGTGCTCATTATGAGGGGCTCCCGCCATCCCTGTGCTGTGCTGACTTCCTGGGTTTGTACCCCTGCTGTGCTCATAATGAGGGGGCTTCCACCATCCCTGTGCTGACTTCCTGGGTTTGTACCCCTGCTGTGCTCATTATGAGGGGCTCCCACCATCCCTGTGCTGACTTCCTGGGTTTGTACCCCTGCTGTGCTCATTATGAGGGACTCCCACCATCCCTGTGCTGTGCTTACTTCCTGGGTTTGTACCCCTGCTGTACTCATTATGAGGGGGCTTCCACCATCCCTGTGTTGACTTCCTGAGTTTGTACCCATGCTGTGCTCATTATGAGGGGCTCCCACCATCCCTGTGTTGACTTCCTGAGTTTGTACCCCTGCTGTGCTCATTATGAGGGGCTCCCACCATCCCTGTGCTGATTTCCTGGGTTTGTACCCCTGCTGTGATCATTATGAGGGGCTCCCACCATCCCTGTGCTGACTTCCTGGGGCTGTACCCCAGGAAGCACAGCACAGGGATGGTGGGAGCCCCTCATAATGAGCACAGCACTGTGCTGTGCTCATGAGGGGCTCCCACCATCCCTGTGCTGGCTTCCTCCTAGGGCTGTACCCCTGCTGTGCTGATTATGAGGGGCTCCCACCATCCCTGTGCTGATTATGAGGGGCTCCCACCATCCCTGTGCTGTGGTGACTTCCTGGGTTTTTAACTTCATCATAACAGATAATCGTTATTAACGAACATTCTTATTTTGTCCGATTCTGAATCTCCCATCGACTACCAGTACCAGTCTCCCACTCCCATATTAAGAAAGGTCATTTTCCTAATCCTCACTCAGCAGCAGAAGAGAACCTCTGATTGGTCAACAAAACACCCGTCACGTTTCTGTTGTAACAGAAATTGGATCCGAAATTCGTAAACAAAATTTCGTATTTCGTACAAAATTCGGAAGCAAAGCAATTCGTATTTCGGGTCCTCCCGAATGTACGAATTTACAGAAATTCGTATGAATTTTCGATTCGTACGAAACTAATCGCACATGTCTACCACTAAATGGAGCTGGTGATCATAGGAAATCACTGTATGAAATATGGACAATATTTGTCATGGTAGGCGAATGTTGATCGCATTCGTTAAAGGAATTTTTAAAAAATAGACATAGTTACATTGTTGGTGAAGTTGAATGAAGACAATAGTCCATCCAGTTCAACCTGTGTGTGTTCATGTAGATAATCATTTCCCATATCCCTGTATATTGTGTTAGCTAAGATGCATGTCTTTTAAAACTATCAATACTTCCTGCCGACACCACCGATTGTGGAAGAGAGTTCCACATATTTATCGCCCTAACAGTGAAAAAAAAACCTACGCAACTTAAGGTTAAACAGCTTCTCCTCCAATATTATTGTGTGGCCCCGTGTGCTCTTACACTTCCTAAGACTGAATAGTTTCCTCCCTACACTGGGATTACTATTGAGATATTTGTATATAGCTATCATATCTCCTCTCATGCGTCTCTTCTCCAGCGAGAATAAATTCAGTGCTTGTAGTCGTTCCTCATAATTGAGATCCTCCAGTCCCCTTATTAATTTTGTTGCCCTTCTCTGAACTCTCTCCAGCACATCCTTCCTGAGGATTGGTGACCAGAACTGGACAGAATACTCCAGATGCGGCCGAACCAGAGTTTTATCAAAGTTGCATGCTCGGATAAGGGTCTGGTATGGATTTTTGGGGGGACCCCACGCCATTTTTTTTTTTTAATTTTGGTGCGGGGTTCCCCTTAAAATCCATACCAGAACTGAAGGGTCTGGTATAGATTTTGAGGGGGGCCCCCACGCCATTTTTAAAAAAAATTTAGGCCAAGGTTCCCCTTAATATCCATACCAGACCTGAAGGGCCCCCACGCCATTTTTTTAAAAAAATTTTGGTTCGGGGTTCCCCTGTGGGGAATTCCCATGCCGTTTTTATCAATGAACTTTTATGTGTATTGTCGGACCGGCAATTCATTAATAGCCGCGAGTAGTTTTAAATGACTTTTTTTCCTTTGAAATATCATTTTGCTGTCAGACTGTTGTCAACACGGGAAACATGTGCCCCTTTACAGGCATACTATAGACACCCCCCAGGTATGAAATTTAAAGGGATATTACACTTTTATTGTTTCACTTTAAGCATTATTAAAATCACTGCTCCCGAAAAAAACTGACGTTTTTAAAACTTTTTTTTGCATTGATCCATGTCCCCTGGGGCAGGACCCAGGTCCCCAAACACTTTTTATGACAATACCATGCATATAAGCCTTTAAAATTAGCACTTTTGATTATTCATGTTCGAGTCCCATAGACTTTAACGGTGTTCGCGTGTTCGAACGAATTTTTTGCCTGTTCGCATGTTCTGGTGCGAACCGAACAGGGGGGTGTTCGGCTCATCCCTAGTCGTCAGCAATCACTGAGATTGGGCTATTTATCCCATCCTCTAAATCATTTATAAATATATTAAACAGAGTTGGTCTCAGGACAGAGCCTTGGGGTACCCCACTTACCACTCTAGACCATTCTGAGTACACGTTATTTATCCCCATCTTTTGGACCCACAGACAGTTTTCCATCCAAGAACAAAACCTATGATCCATGCCTACAGACCGCAGTTTGTAGATTAAGCATTTGTGGGGCACTGTATCAAATGCATTTGCAAAATCCAGATACACCACATCCTCCGGCCTACCTTTGTCCAGGTGCTAGCTCACTTCCTCGTAGAATGTTAACAGGTTGGTTTGGCGAGAACAATCTTTTGTAAATCCATGCTGATTACTACTAATGATACGGTTTTAATCATAAAATTCTTAGATATTGTCCCTTGCCTTCCCCTTAACTAGTTTACATACTATTAATGTTAGACTGACAGGTCTGTAGTTTCCAGGAATAGAACTCTCCCCTTTTTAAATATTGGTATCACATGGGCTTTTTGCCAATCTGCTGGTACCATTCCTGTCAATATACTGTCCATAAAGGATTAGGAACAATGATCTGGCTATAACCTAACTGAGTTCTTTGAGGACTCTCTGGTGCAAGCAGTCAGATCCTGGTGATTTGTTTGTGTTAATCTTTTCTAGTCTTTTCTGGTCACTGGCTTCTGTCAGCCACAAGGTTACATCCTGTGACGTGTTACTAACAATACAGTTGTGGTTGTTATACCCCTACTTTTTCTGTGTAAAAACGGAGGAGAATAAAGCATTTAGTACAGTTGCCTTCTTCTTGTTATCTGTAACGATCTTCCCTTCATCATCCTTTTATTGGGGCCTATGTGTTCCGACCTCGCCTTTTTACTGTTGATATATTTTAAAAATGTATTGTGATTTTTCTTACTCTCCTCCACTATGTGTCTCTTGTGCTCTATCTTAGCTACCCTGATTGAGTTCTTACACTTCTAGTTGCATTCAGTGTTGGAATGCTGACAATGACCCCTCCGCTTTATATTTTTTAAAGGCCATTTTTTTGTCTTTAAAGTGGATGTAAACCCAATGTCAGCCTTTCTAAACTACTGCCATAGGGGTTATCTATAAGGATATACATGCCTCCTGCATGTATCCTTACCTGTCAAATATCTCCCCTCTGTCTGTTATTAGACCTGAAAAACTGCATATTCTGTAGGTGGATCTGTTGTCTGGAGCTCGGTGGGTGGAGTCGTGATGTCAGTAGACTCCCCACCCACCTCTACAATCCCCTTGTCAGTATTCATTTTCTCTGTGTATTTCTAACACTGAACTTCTGCTATGATCTCTAACATCCAGTGAAAAGACAGGAAAGTAACCACATGACTTCAGCATGCCAAATCATGCTGAGGTGTGGAACAGCCAATCCTTGCAGAGCTGCTGAAGAAAGGAGTGGGGGAGGGAATTAAAAAATACTGCATGTCTCTTAGGCTAATGCACGAGATGTAAATCACCTGTCACTCACAGCAAGGGGGAGGATTTGACAAAGTTTTTCTCAGTTTGTCAAGAATTGTCTCACTGAACAATAAAAGGGGATTGCTCAGAGATGGATTAACTCTGTGTGGAAAGACTGGGCTCAAATGATAGCAAATCTTATACTCTACAGTATGATAAAAAGAAAAAAAATTTTTTTTTCGGGTTTACATCCACGTTAATAAGACTTTTTTTGCTATGGTTCAGCCACCCAGGTTTAACCTTTTGTTCTTCTGTTTTTATTTTCCATTGTTTTGAACTCGGTGATACCTTTAATTAATATGTTCCTAAAGCACTTCCATTTTTCTTCTGTTTAATGTATTTAGGATTTGGTCCCTTTTAATATCTTACAATATTGAGCGAAGTTTTGAAAAGTTGGCTCGCCTGAAATTTAGTGTTCTTGTACTACCCTTGTGCCTCCTTTTCCTATGATTTATGCTGAATGTAAATATGCTGTGGTCCCTGTATCCCAAATTGTCCCGTATTTCCACATCTGTGATCAGATCTGATTCATTTGTAATTAATATATCTAGCAATGCATCTTTTCTAGTCATTGAATCCAACAATTGGGACGTGAAGTTGTCCTGTAGGACATTTAAGAAATGACTGGCCTTGAATGAGTGAGCTGTCCCTTCTGCCCAGTCATTATCTGGATAGTTGAAGGCCCCCCATTACGATGACATTTCCCTGCCTCACTGCTGGTCCTAACTGTGAAAGTAGATCCAACTCCTCCTCCTCCTTAGGTTGGGGGCCTGTAACATACCCCCACTATTAATTTCCCAATTGCTTCTTCTCCACACGGATTCCACCTCCCCCATGCCCCATCCTTGATGCCATTCCTCTCTTCCACCCATAAGGCTTTCTTGATATATAGGCACACCCCTCCCCCTCGTCTACCCTCCCTGCCCCTCCTATACAAGGAATACCCCTGGATATTTGCAAGCCAGTCATGTGAGCTGTCAAACTAAGTTTCTGTTATTCCTACAAAGTCCACATCCTCCTCCTGTAACAGCAGCTCCAGTTCCTCCATTATCTTAACTAGGCTCCAGGCATTTATGAACATGTCCCTCAGTTTTTTTACGGGTGCGTATTATTTCCTCCTTAGTTTTTCTGAGGCTGCGATTTTGAGTTGTCCACTCATTCACTCCAGGATTAGATGCTATGGATATAATATCACTAGTGCCTCTGCTATTTCGCTCTGTACTACGCTCACTGCTGCCTCTATCTTCCTCTAAACCCTTCGCCTGCCACCTAGTTTAAAAGCCCCTCCAACTTTGGCCATCCTTTCACCCCAACAGAGCTGCACCCTAGCCATTAAGGTGCAGTCCATGCCTACTAAAGAGCTGGTAACCTATGAAATGTCAGCCCAGTTCTCCAGGAACCAAAAACCCTCTTTGTTAAACCAGCTTCTCAGCCACTTGTTCAGTTCCCTAAGCTCCTGCTGCCTCTCTGATGTGGCTTGAGGAACAGGCAGTATTTCTGAGAATACTACCTTGGAGGTCCTTCACTTCAATGTAGCTCCTAAATCCATGAAATCATTTTTAAGGATGCTCCACCTTCCTCATACTTTGTCATTGGTGCCAACGTGTACCATGACTGCTGGGTCCTTCCCTAGCTCCACCCAATAATCTGTCCATCCGACCTGCCGAACCCGATTGTCCCGTAAACAACATACCATTTAGCAATCACGGTCTTTGTAACAGCTTGCCCTATCGGTCTTTCTAATAATTGAGTCCCCTGCTACC